>JBBBDQ010000157.1:3800000-3912500 GCA_037127315.1 Ascarosepion bandense | reverse complement strand
AACGTAATATGACATGATAACTCAGTTTTTTCCTGTGACAAACATTAATTTGGATATTCTTGCAAAATCAAATAATTGTCGGATTTTAACGAAACTTTCAGGACTTATTAACAAAGGAATGAAATTTTTTTTGAAATTATTATTTTTAAAAAATATTTTTTTTACATTTGTTACCCCACTCTACGTAAATTCATTTTGTTGCGAGAATTGGTTTTATTTTTTATTTTTTATTTTTTATTTTTTTTAATCATATCACCCCGAGCAAGGCGGTAGCGCCACAGAAGCGCAGGGGGCTACGTAAGAGTGAAAAGATTGGAAAAGAGAACACTGGAAACCACATCCTAAACAGGGAACAAGGGATGAGCCTCTTCACCTGTTCAATAGACGTGGGTGGAGTGTAAACCAGGCGATAGTTTAGTCTATCTACTCCAATTAAAAAAACAAAGAAAAAAAGAAAAGAGTGAAAAGATTGGAAAAGAGAAAGCCGGAAACCACATCCTAAACAGGAAACAAGGGATGAGCCTCTTCACCTGTTCAATAGACGTGGGCAGTGTGTGAACCTACCACGCCCAACTAAAAAAAGGCCGATCACCGTATTGCTGACCAAAATCTACATTTTATAAAGAATTACACAACATTAAGCAAACACTAGTCAATAATGGATTTCCTAACTCCGTTATTGATCAACAAATTAAAATGTATCTCAACAAAATTAACAATAGCTCTAACAATAATGATAATAGTAATAATAATGGTTTACATCAAAATAAACATAACACTATTAACTTATACTATTGCAACCAAATACATAAGTTAAACGCTGGACTCAGTGGAGAATTATTTTTTTACTTTTTTTTTATTACATCTAAAAACATTTTGCCTTTATTTTCGAGAATCTGCTGTGAATAGTAAAATAAAAAATGCAATATGACATGATTAAATTTGATAAGCTTTTAATCCCTTTAATGAATAATATAAATTAAGGACATTATAGTCTGAAGAAAAAAAATTCGATTAAAAATGAAATTTTAAAAGAATTGTTTTCATATTTATTATTATAATAATTTATAAAGCATCAAAAATATTTTTAAAATACTTCAATGATTTGTTGGGGTTAGTTTATAAACTTATCAAGTGAAGATTGCATTTACTAATAAAAAATTATAAAGTTTAATACAAATCATCGTGACTTTGTATTTTAAAAATCATTTTAAATATTTTTTTGTATATTTGAAGTTTTTGAAGTACCATTTTTACTGATACAAGTTTTTAATAATTAGCCCATAGCTGGGTGGTAAGAGGTGAGTGAAGATAACGAACCTGACTGGAATTGGAACTGGTTTTACCATTTTCCAATCCCGGACTGTTATCTATTACACCACCCACACATCCAAACTTACTGCACTTGGTATTCTGAAGTGGACACCCATCTATAGCTCGACGTTGCTTAATTTCAGTGATCGTACAAGAACAGATGTTTCACCGAGATATGGCCGTAACTCTGTCTAGCAACGACGCTTGTAGATCATTAACCATTCAATTAAATGCCATACGTGATACAAGCTTGGGTGATCATGTCTCGAAAGAGACATGACTTATTAGGCAGAAAATCTTCTCGCAGTAGGTTGCCATTACTTTCTGCAGTAGACTGGTTACAAACCCAATCTGCCCTGTTATTTAACCCATAGTTGGAGGGAAGAAACGGATTAATACTTTTCCCGAGGATATTTGCAGGTCATTGAATGCAATAAATACAATTTTTGAATTTCTTGTTCCGAGCTGAAATCAACTGCACCACAGCGCACATCCTAATGAATTAATAAAATAGATATTAAATGGGGGATCAGTTTTCTATTACAACCGAATTATAAACTGATCCCCAACATTTTGTCTTGATTGATTCGATATAATCAAGAAAATATATTAAAGATAGGGATGCCTGATTGAATTAATTTCGAAAGATCCATATTTTGAATTTTGAATTTCACCTATTGCTACGTTAAGGACTATTTTGTGTGTGTGTGTGTGGGGGGGGTCTTCGTTTACTAATGAGAACGCCAAATTTAATAGCTTTGAAATGTAGCTGAATTTGCTATTTGGTAATTCAGTCTGACATCATCAATATTTGATTAACAATTGGAGATTAAATCGAGGATTAGTTTGTTTTACAACCAAGTTACAAACTGATCTCGGATTTTTTTGAGAAATATATTCAATACGTTTTCTAATAAAAAATATATACTTGGAGACAACGCTGAATTTCGTTTTTTTTTTGTTTTTCTTCTCTTTTACGGCATCTTTCTAAAATAAATTCGACCTAACAACAAAGTCAACTGAAAAGTTAATAACGATATTATTTCAAATGTAATCTATTCCACTATTTGATAACTCAATTTTTCAACACTCAGTCAGTTAAGTGCCATACGTGATACACGCTTTGGGCGATCATGTCTCGAAAGAGACATGATTGACTGGGCAGAAGATTATCCCGCAGTAGGTTGCCATTGCTTTTTGCGGTAGAGTGGTTGCCAGCGAAGGATATAGAACCCAATCTGTCCTGTTATTTAACCCATAACTGAAGGGAAAAACGGATTAATACCTTTCCCAAGGATATTTGTGCATAAGTGAATGCAATGAATTCAACTGAAATTCGAACTCCGCACCCAGATTTGTCGTTTCGAGGCAATATTCACTGTACCACAACGCACATCTTTTTTCAACACGACGTGTACATAAACTTCAGTTTATTTTGTTTTATGGCATATCATTAGGTTATTTAATGCCGACAAGATTTTTAGGATAAGTTTGTATGAATAGAATGTATATTCTTTGCAAAAAAGTTTGTAGATCAGGTTTCATTGTCGTATTTTTGTAAAGGTTTTTTTCAAGAGTCAAATATATTGCTGGTAATATATATAAAGGATTTTTCTGTTGCTGAGGTGATGTGTTATCCCCCGTGGGGATTTTCATATCGAAATGGTCATTCAACATCATTGAATTAATCCTTTTTTAATTTATATTTGCTCTGTAATATTTTATTATATGGAGCTCTCTTCCTGTATCATTTTTTAATATTAAAATAAAATTTTTAATATTAATTAGGATCGGGTTTTTGGAATTTACCTTCCTGCTTTTTTCGCTTGGATTAAAGTATCTGAATTAAAAAATATATATAAATATATATATATATTCAAAAATGTATTACTATATATATATATATATTTATATATATAGTCATATTTTTTTCCAAAATGTATTGCTGATAATATTTTTTCCTGACAAAAACGTGTTGCTGGTAATTTTTTTATTATGAAAATAGTTTGGTGGCGCCTTCGCTATAAAAAAAAATCTATTTCTTCACTTTCATAGTGTTTTGACTCCAGTTTGAGGATTAACTATTTACCCATAGCTGGGACTCTAACAGGTGCTACCATCTTGGGTCAAGGTAGACCTTGGAACAACAGCAATAAAGAGGTGGTTCCACGTTCTTCTAAACATCCCAAGCAGAGTTCTTGCTACCGGATGTAGTTTATCGTCACGCCCAGGAAGCGCTATGTTTAGATCAATATCTGAGTAACAAAAGAAAGTCAATTAAAAATTAAATAGCACTGAACTTTGAAATGTAGCCAAATTCACTATTTGGCAATTCAACCCGATAAACCTACTTGTAGATCAATATTTAACACACACGTGTATAAAAACTCGGAGATAAATTTATTTTCCCCACTAATAATAAAAAAAGTTCATATAAAACAGTTTATAGAATACTTTAACTTTTTCTTTTCTCTTTCTGATCATAAGATTACGGTTCGAATCTCACCGGTTTGTCAAAGAGGCAACTTCTTCTGGAGAGACGACTCAAGGGTGTGAAATTATTGGTCATTGATATTTTTTATGAAATATGAATAAAAAACTTATATTCATAATTATTTATAAAATGATAAATAATAAATTTTGAATTGCAGGTGGTTTACATATCTGGTAATTTTATTTGTAATCTTAAAAAATTTTCGGGATGAAAAGATCTCTTTTCAAGGTTATTTCTTTATAAAATTGTAAATAATAAATGTTTCGGGGCTTTATTAAAATTCAAATCATCACTTTTTAAAACAATAAACATTGCCGAGGGAATCAAAAGTGTATACAGTAATAGCGGTGTCAAAGGAATAACTTTCTTTTTGATACTATTTTTTGTGGGTTCGAAAGTTAAACATTGACAGAATATGTATGTAAAGAAAAAAAATGTTTCTTAAAAAAAAAAAGGTGAATCCTACTGACTTTGTTTATACTCTATTTTCATTGGCGCCAATAGCAGTAATGCCTTGCTTTGGGTGAAACGATTATGAAAGAAAACAAACACAAAATACTATATGTAAGATTTAATGGGACTGTCTTCCAGCTTCAATGCATTTAGCTAAGTTCAATGTCAATTGCGGCAACTTCTAGTTTGGTTTTCAGTGACCTATGTTCTATACTTATCTAGCAGCATAGCCTGGCGTTGCTCGGGTGTAATGAAAGCTTTAAAACTAATCCATAATCCTGGAGCTCAGACTCAGCCTAAAGAAAATTTGTGTGAAGTTTGGTGAGAATCGGATAAAAATTGTGGATTTGTATAATGGACATACAGACAGATAAACAGACACACACACAAACATTTTGCCTTTTATATATATATATATATATATATATATATATATATATATTATCGATTTTATGCACTATTGTAAGAACTGCAACCTTGAAACTTCTGAATATCGTTTCTTATATCTTTGTCTATGAGTGTATCAAATTTGATTAAAATCGGACCATTCTTTATATAACCCGATTTTTTCGGTTATCGATTTTCGATATTTATCGGGGATATCTCGACACAAAACCTAGCTAAGAACACTCGCAAACGCTTATAGTACAACTGTGTAAATTTTCAAGAAAATCGGTTCAGCCGTTTCGGAGTCTGTAGTTAACGGACACACACAGAGACACACACACACACACACACACACACACACACACACACACACACAGTTCCATTTATAAATAAGTTTAGATTAGATACAAAATAGTTTGATAAAACCGTCGTTGGTGGCTTTATCTCGTATCCAAGAATTTAATTTCTTCTCTGCTGATCCCTTTCTTTCTGATGATGGTGTTGATGGCGATAAGCCCCCGTCAACGTGATTGTTCACGACCAAAAGTTTCCAGTTTCATTAAAACTTGCTCTCGTCACCCATTCCCTATCGCTGTTTGGCATGGCAAGAATTGTTTAGGGGTGAAAGAAGATCAGAGTCGAAGAAAGTGACGATGGCAAGAATTTGTTTAAAGTGGGCCTCAACTTGCCAGGAAGTGAGTCACACACTTGATTTTATAACCTACCTCTGCGGTACGGTATGGAATGAGGCGTGCAGAATCCAGTTATGAAACTGCAACGGATAAAGTATGTCACAACGAACTGCACGAAGCGCTAAAACTTTAATTAGTGAATATTTTACCTCAAATAATCAAAGGATGTCGATTTACTTTATTAAACAAATAAATGACATTACGGTTTACTTTATTAAAAATAATAGAAAACAGATGTGTTTTATTGAATTATTTTTTATATGTCAATTTACTTTTTAATAAAGTAAATTTCTTTACGATTTTATTAAAAACAGTTATCAGCCAATAGCTTGGGAACCGTTGCTCTACAAGGTTAACATATACATTACTTTGTAGGTAGATTTTGCTTTTGAATTCAATGTCTTTTCAGACTCAGGTGATCACGGCTCTCCCGGATTACTTTTCTTCGTTATTTATGTATAAAGGTCATACAGACAGATAAACAGACACACAAAGACATCTTACCTTTTATATATATATATATATATATATATATATATATATATATATATATATATATATATTATCGATTTTCTGCACTATTGTAAGAACTGCAACCTTGAAACTTCTGAATATCGTTTCTTATGTCTTTGTCTATAAGTGTATCAAATTTGATTCAAATCGGACCATTCTTTTTATAACCCGATTTTTTCGATTATCGATTTTCGATATTTATCGTGGGTACCTCGACACAAAACCTAGCTAAGAACACTCGCAGTAAATTACTTGACTATTTAGAAAAATAGTGGAATGGGTTCTCATTCGGTCTAGAGAGTTCGATCCTTTCAGCTATTTTACCCATAGCTTGAGGAGAGAAGAGATAGACCTATGCTTTTCCTTTAGTACAAGAGAAGTGCGGCTACAGCGTCTTCTGTATTGCTTTTTAGTGAACTACCAGAAAAAAAGTAGAAAAGGAAAACCATCTTGAACAGGCGAGTAAAAACTCGATCAAAGTGTATACACTTTGATCGAGTATTTACTCGCCTGTTCAAGATGGCGAAATGTTTAATTTATGGTGCCCACCCTATACGCATATATATAGGCAAAGGACAAAAAATGCACAGTTCCATTACCCATTGTCATGCTAGCGTTGGTATACACCAACCTTCCTTCTATAGTTCAGTGAGGGAGATGCTGCCACAGGGTTGGAACTCCAAGGTCTAACTTCTTTTTATTACAGAATCTGTTAAAAGGAAGATAAGAAGAAACACTCGTTATTTATCTATTTCCTTAAAGATAGGGCGTGGCCCAAAATCAGTTTAATGTGCCTGTTAAATGTATACATAAAGACAAAGGGCAAAAATGTACTGTTTCCCCGGCCACTGTTACGCTATCCATCGACCCTTCTTCAGTGAAATGAGGGTGGGATTGCTGCAAGGTTAGAACCCTCCGAATCAAGCTGCCTTCATAATTTCTAGCGGAAGAGAGAACAGATAGTACAACCCGATCCGATTTCCTCGTACCGGATAAAGACTAGTGTGAATATTTTAATGGAGGTGACTTGATTGTAACTATCATTCTGATAGTTACAATGATTGATTATCTGATGTGACTAGAACGCAAACCACATAACTTACTACACGTTATACTGTGGTGATACCGAGCAAAAGCGATGGACCGGATGTTTGCGCTTTCACCACCAAAAAGCAAATGACCAAAAGTCGTCGCTGCCTCGCCGGCTCCGCGCAGATGTTCCGGTTGAAAACTAAAAGTTCATTAAATATTAAATTTCCAGTTCGCGAGCCTACGCGAATTTTATTTATCAGCCAATGGGAAGCCCAGAACCAAATACAAGTGTGAAATCCCAAATGAGCTGCTGTGATCAAAAAAGAAAATATAAAAAGCGGATACAGAAAGCATCGACAGGCAGACCGACTCGAGGAGAAGAGAGTAATTAGTATCTCCCTTGATCAAAGTCAAGCGGCTTACTACGCTCGCTTCCCTTACCTCTTTCCTTCTTCCCTGCCTCAAAAACTACTTATTGACCTAAGGAGCGAATACATCAAAGACATTCCTTACTTACACGCTCCCAAATTCCTAAGCATTAATTCTCTTTCAGCATTTTATTGCCATGAACATTTTAACCTCCGTTGGACCTATACTTCATGTATTACTTCAATTGTAAAAACATTAATTGATATGTGTTATATATAAAATGTTATTTTTCAACTCAAATTGCTTTTCTTGAATTATAATTTTTTTTATGACTGAGAGTGGGCTATCTTCAACAAGGCCAAATTCCGTTAACCTGCAACAGTATACAACTACCCTTCACTAGAACGGACTCTCTATTACTAACAGAAGAGAATAGATAAGCAACCCACTATAATACTGATGTGACTTTAGTTAGAGGACAAGTGACTAGTAATTATTCATGTCTTGGTCATTTTCTCTACTTTTTCGTGCGATTGAAAGCAGCCAGTCGATTTGATAAAAGGAAAGCGTTGTCTTTGTTTAGCCTCTCGTTTCCACTCCGTTTTACGTCCGACGAAAACAAAACTTCTCGATTACAAAACAAATTAAATCGTGGTCGTAGCAATCTGAAACTAGGCAGAAGATCAGCAGTTCTTCCACAAACTTTTCGTGATGTTACAGCATATATATTTCCAGCCACAACCCTTTTTAAAACAAACATCTCTTTGCTTTGAGGATGCCCAGTTACTTGGCAAATACTTCAGCGCTCTGAGGGATGTTCTTTAATGAATCCAAATGGATTTTGTTTCTTGTCTATGCTTTTAACGTTTCTGTCGAAGTCCTCTAACTTCCACCCTCGAAAAAAAAAAAAAAAAGGAGAAAGTAAGCAAACAGACGTGGTATAGGATTCGCTCTTGGCAGAAGAAGGTTCTTTGTTCTAAAAAAAATATGGCGTCTTATGAGGCAAGATTTAAAAGCATCAGAAGACATTACAAAGCCTCTCTCATATCGTTACTTGTCTACAATGTTGGTGCTTACAGCAATAGAAAATTCAGTAAAGATAGCAAAATGTTTGTTGATATTTATAGAGCATAGATAATACCAATTTCAGAAGTATTGTTTTAATTCTTAACAACTGTTCGCGTCCTGATAACTCGTTTCGCTTGAGATAGGAGAACGCGAAATATGCTTTTGTAAGACTTACATCTAAATAAGATCAGGGAGAGCGGTATTCTAGTTTTTTCTTTACTGAATTACCTAAGCTTGGATGTTACAGTAACAATATTTCGGTCGTTGTACCCACCGATTTTTTTTTCACTTGGGTGGTAGGGAGGAAACAGTGAATCTTCTAATCAGTGTGCATCCAAAGTTAGAAAAAACAAAAACAAACAAAAACTAAGATTGAGATGAGATTACGTAGAAGGATTGAGACGTTGCATGACCACGGCATTGCTTGATACTGACAAACGTTCTGGAAATGCAACGAATGAATTGTTGTCTAAATTACGCAAATATGAAAATAATAATGATGTCTAATTTTTAATAGATATATTTACCAAACATTACACAAAAATATCTTGAAAAACTAAAGAGGAAATTTATTCAATAAAATCGCCATTAGCTTCAACTACAGCCTCCAAACGACTTCGGAATCTCCTGCAACTCGTCTGCATCCTTGCTTAAGTTGGTGAATGCTACCATAATCCTTGCCTTCAGCCCATTTTTGGTATCACAAGATGTTTTGTTTGTCTCTAGCTCAACTACACCCCACATATAATTATTAAGGGGGTTGCAACTTGGAGAGTTAGGTGACCACATGTAAGGAATGATGTGATCTCAGAAATTGTCTGACATCTCTAACTGGCGTCTTTTGCTTGTGTGACATGGCGCAGAGTCCTGTTGCTGGACATAGGGTCTTCCAGCAGTTAGGCACAGGGTAGCACTACCTCCTCAAGGCACTTGATGCAGTCCTTAGTGTTTAGTCTGAGGCCCAGTTTGAAGATGAATGGATGCATAATGTTGTCATCAATAGTGATAACTGCAAACGCCTTCGTAATTACCATTAAACTAATCCAACTCTTTCCAAATCCTTTATACTGCCCTTGGATATACACTTAAACACTCTGAAATGTTCGTATTGACGCTTCCAAATTTCTGGCGGAGTGAATTGCTTCATAGTGCTCTTTTTGTCACAGACCATGCCTAACTGACTCTACTGTACTGTACAGGCGACAAAAAAACAAAACAAAACAAAACAAAACAACGAGCATACACAAAACTAAAAAAATAAAAAAATAAACTGGCGACAATTTACCCATCGCACCCTGTATATTCTTGAAGGTTGAAGTTATCGAGAAATCGAAAAGAAGTTCCACATGTAGGAAGTGCGAGAAAAAAAACTGTTAGACTAGAAGTGTCTAGCTAATTTGACAGTAAAACGATGAGACCTAATTTCCAATCTAGTAGCACGCTTAAATTTATGTAAACTGGGCACCAGGGAAAAATCTCATCAGCAGCTGTTACACTGAAAATATTTGTAGAATAGACAGAGGGAAGCCATTTCACGTCAAAGTGGCAAAGTGACTAAAGACGTGTTGCTATCTCAGGATCGATTACCTTACAGAATCTTCTCTGGGTTTTGTCAAGAATCTGGAGATGTATAGCCACAGTACCAAACCGGACATGACAGCAGTATTCAATGCACGGACGTATGGCAGATTTATAAATGTGCAAGAGGGATTCTGATGAGAAACATTTTTGGTAGAACACAGTGAACCAACTTTCCTTGTAGTATACGTAGCAACTGACTCAATATTGTCTCTCCACTTCATGTCAGTAGAAAACGTGAAACCAAGAAAGTGTAGTGTGCTGCTCTTTTGAAGTTTAACATCAGTCATGTTGATGGCAGACAGAAAAATGTTCTGTGTTGTGATTATAAAAAGCAGTTTTGTTTTGAAAGCGTTAAAATTTAGAAGCTATTTGTTGCCCCAGTTAACCACCGATTGGAGGTCCTTTTCTAGTTTCCATGTTTACTTCATTGTCTTTGTCAGATTTACTACTAAATACCATTTGCATAAATACCTAGTTAAGAAATAATGACATTGGAGAGAACATTGATAAAGATTCTGAAACAGCGTTTGTCCAAGGATAGAGCCCTGAAAGACCCCCGTGTTAGTATGAAATAATCTGGAAGCGTGTCCGTTCAACACGGTGTTTATTACAAAGCTTAAAGAAACGGAGGAAACAAAATGATATCAATTGAAGTCATTGAAGTTTCAAAACATAGTGGACGACGGTTAGAAGACACAAAAATAAAATAAAATAAAATAAAATAAAATAAAATAAATAAATAAAAAAGTAGAAATCGGAAAAATATCAATATTTCGCATGGGAACATAAGTAATATGTATTTTCTCCAGATAAAAGGATAGATAAAAAAATGTCATTTTATCATGACATAATTCAGCAATTCACCTTCATATGACCTAAATGTTCAACTTTATAGTTCAACCTAATTTTCACTTTTGATTGAGTAATATAGACACACCCATAATCTTATTGTTTAACTTCCTCCAAATACCCATCGTTAACTTTCTAAATAACCGTGAATTTATTTTACATATTTCAAAATAAATTATTTTCATCGTTTGTTTTAAAATATCAACCAAAGAAGAACAATAATGTTCTGAAACATACAATTTTTTTATAATGATATCATGCTTTTATTAAAAAAAAAAACAACAAAAAAAACAAAAACAAAGGATAGAAATTGTAAAAATACTAATATTTCACTTGGGAACATAACGCGCTAGAGAATATGAAGATCCCAGTCCTGCCAATAATAATTGAAGAATTTTAAACCGTACTCCGACACACACACACACACACACACACACACACACACACACACACACACACACACACACACACACACAGTAAATTTAGTAAAGCTTGTAAGAATTCCTAATCATCAACAATACCACTTGTACTGATTTTCAATATATTTCAATAGTAAAATAGATTTTTGCCTCCTTGGTCTGACGATAAACTACATCCGGCAGCAAGTCCTCTGATAGGGAGGATTTTAAAGCGTGAAACCACCTATTAATTACTGTTTTACACAGGTCAACCATCACCCTGTGTGGTAGCATCTGTTAGGGTCCCAACTGCAGGCAAATAGTTACCCCGCCACAAAACTGTGATCAGAACACTATGAAAATATAAAGATACATTTTCAGAGCAAAAATACCAGCCATACATTTTCACAGTAAAAAAAAAAAAAAAAAAATGCCAGCAACGTGTATCATATAAATTATCAAATAAATTACCAGCAATATATTTGCGAAAAAGAAAAAGATAAAAAATAGAACAAAAAAATTACCAGTAAATGAAATTACTAATGCTCCAAGAAATTTAAATTTAGGCATTAGATGACTCATAGGGAGTGATATGTTGCATAACAGACAATATCTTTCTATAGTAAAATCATTATCAGTGCAAGTTCCTATCTATAAGTAGCATTTGCGTTAATTCTTAAACACTGGTGATGCCTTCTCTGTGTTTATAAAAAATTGCAAAATTCTGTGTTTATTTTTATCTATGTGTGTGTGTGTGTGTGTGTGTGTGTGTGTATGTATGTGTGTATGTTACAGATTTTTAAATTAAGCGTAAACATATGTGTGTGTGTGTGTGTGTGTGTGTGTGTGTGTGTGTGTGTGTGTGTGTGTGTGTGTGTGTGTGTAAAGGAAAGGATAGATTTATTTATTAATCCGACAGATTTTTAATTAAATGTTATACAAGGGGCGTTCAAAACGTTCTAAGCCTTACCCAAAAGGAGTTGGAAAAACAAGGCAGTTTTTCACTATTTTTCAATATAGCTCCCCGCCTCGTTAACATTAATGCACTTGGCCCAACGATGTTAGACCAAGAATTGCAATCTAATCACGGAAAAAAGTAACCTTCTGGTTCTCTAAAAATTCTTCCACAACACATATGATCTTATCATTGTTTCCAAAATGGCGACCACGCATGTGGGATTTGAGTTCAGGAAACATGAGGAAGTCAGATTGAGCCAAGTCTTGTGAGTAAGGAGGATGGGATAGCAATTTAAAACCATAGTTGGCTGCTTCAGCTCCTGCAACCTGAGCAGTGAAAAATGGTGCAAGAGCACATCGACCCTTACCTTTCCTCTGCATTTCGACTTGATTGCTTTCTTCAGTTGTCTTAATTCTGATGCAAAATACTGTCCATTAATAGTTCTCCCCTTTTCCAGGCATTATAAACAAATAAACAAATAAAAAAGTTGTCCAATATTTAGATGTAGAATTTAATCAACAAGCTGGTAGTGTCTCTCCATATATGAAAGGAAACTCAACTTTAAAGTATATAAACACTCGATCTAACCATCGGACCAGCATAAACAAACATAACTCTAAGGGAATAGAAACAGACTATCAAACATTTATTCGCATAAAACAATCTTTGATGAAAAGAAAAAAGATAATGAAAGTGTCTTAAATGAATCTGGCCATAAAGACAAATTAGAATACAAACCCCAGTCAAACAACGCTGATTGCTTGGACTTAATGGGTTGAGAACCAGAGTGTTGCCACTGTTTGCTTTGAATGTTTGATTCCAATTCGAAGTGGTGAACCCAGGTTTGATCTTGAGTTACTTGCGTTGGGTATTCTCAGGGTCAACCTGAAAGCAAGTCAGAAGTGTCCTGAAAATGTCAACCCTTACAGTTTCTGCTTTGCTCATTTTTGGGAGTAATCATCCCTAAGATCTCACTTAAAACAATATGGACCAAACCAGAACTAATGCCTAGGGACTTAGCTATCTGCTGGACAGTCAGGCGTCTATTATCTAAAACCATACGATGAATGGCATCAACTTGTTCATCAGTGGTTGAGTTTTTTGAACGACCTGAGCGAAGGTCATCTTCTGTGTCCCTGCTCTGCTTGAATTCTGCAGACCACTTTTTTCAAAGTTACATAGGAAGGAATATCCTCACTATGTGTCTGTACCATGTCCTCCAGGGTTTTCTTTGCTTGTCATACATTTCTTTTGGAGATATTTTATGACTGCTTTTTTTTAGATCTATCGCACGTCTTCCACATTTGTATGAGCCTCACCTGTGCAGAAAATTAGAGAGAAATCTGAATTAGTTTTTCTAGTTTTCTTAGAAGTAGTAACGTGTTTGTCATCAGAAAAATGTTCGGGCATGGCTCTTTTTTCTGGTTGAGGCTTAGAACTTTTGGGAACAACCCTTATATATATATATATATATATATATATATATATATATGAAATGAATTGTTTGAACATTATTTTTTATCGATACTCGTATTTAAATAGATATTCTGTTTTTTTTTAATGAAACAGTATTATATATTTATATTTACCGGCCTGATTATTTACGATAAATTTTTATTACGAAAATGTGTGCCATTCGGCAGGATTCGAACCTGCGACTCCTATCTATATAGGGGAAGCTACCATTTGATCTGGTAACGTCTTAGACCTCTCGACCACGAATAGACCCCGGTCTAAACGAGGTTTTTATCAAGCCGATATAACACAATTTTCGATCCATCGTAAACAAACATATCTGCTCTGAAATGTATCGTAATATCAACAAATGTAAACATGTTACGGAAATCAACGAATTTTAACGAAACTTGGTTATAAGCAACCGACAATTTTAAATGAATTGTTTGAACATTATTTTATATCGATACTCGTATTTAAGTAGATATTCTGTTTTTTTTTTTAAATGAATACAATACTACATTGGCGAAAATCCGTGCTATTCTACTATGGGTTAAAAAATCATAAAAGGGCACATTTGATGTATTACAAGGCTGGCTCGTTTGACGGAGCTGAAATTTCAGAATTAAAAGGATTATACATTTTAAATAAAATTAATGAAGTAATCTACATAGACAACCCCGGATTATACAGAGATGACGGACTAATGACAGCACCGGACAACAAAAAAGAAAATGACAAAATAAGAAAAACGTTTTAAAGAAAACTTTCAAAAATTTCGATTTCGAAATAGAAGTTGAAACAAATAAAAAAATTCTCCAATATTTAGATGTAGAATTTAATCTACAAGCTGGCAGTATCTCTCCGTATATGAAAAAACGAAAAACAAAAAAAAACTAAAAACACACAACTTTAAAGTACATAAACACTCGATCTAACTATCCGACCAGCATAAACAAACATATCCCTAAGGGAATAAAACACAGGTTATCAAAAACTTCTTCCCGCAAAACAGTCTTTGATGAAAAGAAAAAATATCATGAAAGCGCCTTAAATGAATCTGGCCATAAAGACAAATTAAAATACAAATCCCAGTCAAACAAACAAACAAACAAACAAACTAGAAAGTATTATTTGGTTCAAACCACCTTTTAACTTAGAAGTAAAAGCTAAACTAGAGTAAATATTTTTTAATTAATAAACACTTCTCAAAAAAAACTCAGAATTATATGAAATTTTCAATATGGCTCTAATGAAATTAAGTTTTAGCTATGCTAGTAATTTAAAAAAATTACATAAAAACAAAACGGTTATAGCGGTTTACATAATTTACTTAATTTCATGAAATTTCGCACAAAACTTTTTTGTTCCGTGATTTTTTTTTTTTAGTTAGAAGTAGGAGTCTTTGGGGATAGAAAAAACAAAGTCGGTGATTTCCAAATTGACGCGCAAAGAACTTCAAATCTGCTCTGAATTGAAAAATAATAAATCCAATAAAATTATGACATTATTACTTAATTAAAAAAGCTCCTAATTGCTTTTGTAAATAAATAATATTAAGGACAATATTGTTTGAAAAAATTTAAAAATTTGATAAATAATGAATTTTTACAAGAATTTTTTAAAATTTTAATTAATTTTTTGTTATTTTTAATTTTTAAATAACGTGTAACATAACATCACTAATAAAGAATGTAATTGTAGAGACAAAAACAAATGCCCACTTAACGGACTTTATAAAACAGAAGGGTTTATTTACAAAGCAGAGGTACAAGATACAGATGGACATAGAAAAACATATTTAGAGTCTACAAAAATAAATTTTAAAAACAGATGGAATAATCACAAATCTACATTTAAACTGGAGAACCTTAAAAATTGTAGCAAACTGGCTAGACACGTGTGGAAATTAAAACTGAAAAATGGAAAAGACCCTTCCGTAACACGGAGTATTAAAAAAGCAAAACCATACAACGGTGGTGATTTCAGCAGATTGTGCCAAGAAGAAAAGTTGGCCATTTTGTTGTTTCCAAAACAAATAAAAGTACTGAATGAAAGCTCAGTAGTAATATCCAGATGTAATCACACATATAGATACATATTAGGATCATACAAACCAAGAGGAAAGTGTTTTAAGATCCTTAAGTAGTTCCTCCCTAATTTTGAGAAGGTTCAATTGTTTAAAAATTCTAATCGCGCTTTCTTAAAAATCCATGTTTGTACGTTTGAAAAACGTCGGAGAATCAGTTGTTATAAAGTGCCTGAAGATACCAAAAGGTTAAAACCTATGTTGTCGAAATAACTAATTTCCAAGTGAATATATATATATATATATATATATATATATATATATATATATATATAAAAACTACTAAAAAGTTGTAAGTTTAAAAATGTATTTTTTTGACTGTATTTATTTATTTCTATTATATATATATATATATATATATATATATATATATATATATATATTTAATCATTTCACCCCGAGCAAGGCGGAAACACCACTGATGTGCAGGGGGCTACATAAATGTAAAAAGATTAATTAGAAAAAAGTGAGGAGTACAAACTAGTTAGAAAGGAACAATAGAAAACTGAGAAAGCAGGTGCGATGACAGATACATAGGTGGAGAGAAAGGAAAGGTTATACGGGGGTGGGGAGAGAGCTAGAGTCCAGTGGTTAGTAGATGAGTATTGACTTTGCATTTATATATTTGATATTTCAGACCGGTCTCGGTCTTTCATCAGAAACAAATGATTTTAAAAGTTAAACTAGAAGCGTTCGTCGTGAGGAGCGTCTGTCGCGAGATGTTTACATCACGTGACGTAGAAAGCGATAGAGTTTTTGGATATTTTTAAACGTAAACCTAACTGTAATAATACTTTTAAATGTTGTTTTAAAGCAAATATTTTAAAGTGTATCTAACAAATGTTTATTGAAATATTTATAAAGATTCAAAAAACGAGGCCTGTCTGAAATATAATAATAATAATAATAATAATAATAATAATAATAATAATAGAAATAAATAAATACTGTCAAAAAAAACATTTTTAAACTTACAACTTTTTAGTAGTTTTTCCTATACATAAGCCAGTATACGTGGATTATCATTATGCTATATGTGTGTGTGTGTGTGTGTGTGTGTGTGTGTGTGTGTGTGTGTGTGTGTGTGTGTGTGTGATTGGATTTAGGCGTTAAGAGACCCTGGACAAAAAGAATTTGGAGGAACTTCAGCAAGTATGTTCGACCCGCCTTCTCCCGTGTATTCATCTAAATGAAAAAAAAAAAAAAAAAAAAAATTAAAAGACCCAGGTCAGGTGTAGGGACCCAAATACTCTAAATTGTTTTGAAATTAGTTTATATGAAACGCCTTTACATCTGAAAATAAACAAATCTCCTCTGTTCTTATGTCTTTACCGTTTATTTTGGTGGGGGCGTTCAAAAGCCACAAATTAGAGGTCTCTCTCTCTCTCACTCTCTCTCTCTGTCTCTCTGTCTCTGTCTCTGTCTCTGTCTCTCTCTCTCTCTCTTTATATATATATATATATATATATATATATATATATATATTTTAATTCAGATACTTCAATCCAAGGGAAAAAAGCAGGAAGGTAAATTCCAAAAAACCCGATCCTAATTAATATTAAAAATTTTATTTTAATATTAAAAAATGATACAGGAAGAGAGCTCCATGTAATAAAATATTACAGAGCAAATATATATTAAAAAAGGATTAATTCAAAGATGTTGAATGGCCATTTCGATATGAAGATCCCCACGGGGGACAACACATCACCTCAGCAACAGAAAAATCCTTTCAGAAACTGGAGAAAAATTAGTCTACTTTTCCTTTTTAAATAAATTGCAAAGAAATTAAAAAATAAAAAATAAAATAAAATAAAAATAAAAATAAAGGGAAAGAAAAAGAAAAAGAAAACGAAAAAGAAAAAGATAGAATAAAATCAAATAAATAAGAAAAGAAAAAATTGACATCGTCTGGGGAAGGGCTTGTTTTTATTCATCTTAAATTAAAAAATGTCATAACAAATTTTTACGTAATTGTATATAACTTTATGTTCATATATTTTCTATTTTGATGTAAATAAATATTTATGTATAAATATAATGTATAAATATATATATGTATAAATATATATATATGTATATATATATATGTATAAAATATATATATATGTATATATATATATATGTATAAATATATATATATGTATATATAAATATATAATATATATATAATATATATATATATATATATATATATATATATATATATATATATATATATATATATATATATATATATATATATATATATATATATATATATATATGTATAAATATAATAAATATAATTTATGTATAAATATTTTCATGAAAGTTGTTATAATATGATCCCTACCTTTTTTTATCATTGGATAAACTTTTTAAAGATTCTTTTTTTTTTATTCTAAATGAAAAGTGGTTCCTTTTTCGGGATATAATTTGCAACGTTTGATTGTAATAACTGGTTTCCTGAAGAAGCTCTTGAGTGATTGTCACAGTTGCATTTCGTACCGGCAACAAAAGTCTACACTATTTGTTGTAACGTGGCTCGATCACGTGACCGGGTTCACTTATATGTAAAGAGTGAGTCGGTTGAACTCGACAGTTAGTGTGAGCTGAGGGCTACCGTTAACAACCGTGATTACTTGCTAACTCAACTACCCATATTAATGCGCGATCTAGTACGGACTATTTATATTGTTTCTACCGAATAAATGTATTATTTCAACATCTGTGTATTGTTTTACCACCCGACGATATAACACTATCAAAGATCCTTTCCCCCATAGATAGTACAGTATCTTCAATGTTAATCGTTGCTCGGCTGTAAATGGTAGAGTAAAAATATCATATGCATTTTTGTACTTTTTGTGCTTGATTCAATATTTATTCTTTCATGCTGTCTTGATGTCAAAGCTACTGAAAACTGAATAGCGGACAGACAAATGATAGCAAATGATAATTCTTTAACCTGCTAGGAGTACTGGTGAGCGTAATCTTTGGCAGTGTAATCTTTCAGAGTATATCATATTCATAGTATAGTCCACACGCATATCTAACAAGTGTCCTGAGATTAAAACAAACAAATATAAACCGGACCTACGTCCACCTTTTTGACTATAGTTTAAAATGGCCCTATATCCACCTGTTCGACTATAGTGTAAAGTGAACCTAGGCCTATATTTTGACAATATGGTAAACTGGATCCTTGTTATACATTTTAAAACTTACTGTAAACTGAGCAGAAATGGTTTTCGAGGAAATAATCTGGGGTCAGTGTCCTAGACTTTAACACATCGCTCAATAAATCCAGGGTCTAACTAATAAAACAACTTTTAGGCAAAATTCGACTTTATTCATCAACATAGTCTCCTTCTAGGGTAATACACTGATTCCAACGATTCTCTAACAATTCGATGTTTTTTTGTAGAACGATTTGTCTTTGGCCTCAAAATATGCCTCGATATCAGTTCTTCATTGGAGCTAAATATCTTTTCCTAAAGCATTCTTTTAAGGTCTGTAAACAGACAGTAGTCGCTGGAGGCCAAATCGAGAGAATAGGGTGGATGCAAAAACAATTCGAAGTGCAATTCATGTAGTTTTGCCATCATTGCGATCGATTGTGACACGATGCGCTGTCTTCGTGAAAGATTACTTTTTTCTTCTTCATTTGTGGCCGTTGTTTGGTGATTTCTTCCTTCAAACGCACCAACAATACTATATAATATTCGCTGTTGATGGTTCTTCCTTTCTCAAGGTAATCGATTAACAAAATACCTTGTGTGTCCCAAAATACGGAGGTCAAAACCTTACGTGCTGATGTTTGCGTCTTTGATCGCTTTGGACGGCTTTCACCTGCTGCCGACCACTCTGCTGACTGCTGATTTGACTCCGGAGTGAAGTAGTGGATCTATGTTTCATCCACTGTCACATATTTGCGCAAAAACTCCTTCTTGTTGCGTTGAAACGATTGCAAACAAGACGCTGAATCGTCGACACTTTGTTTTTGATCGACTGTGAGCAAACCTACTTTGAACACAGCTTTCTCATTGACAAATGTTTATGAAAAATGGTGATTACCCTGCTTTTTGATATTTTCAACTCCTTTGCTATCTCACGTAATTTCAATTTACGATCATCTAAAACATGTTTATGGATTGTTTGGTGTTTTCTGGGAAAAGTGCCTATTTTGGACGACTTGATCGTTCAGCACCATTTGTGTCTGCACGAAGTCATTAAAGTCAGTATGCCACCTCTTAACCGTTGTTTCCAACTGAAAAGAGTCCGAATAACAATTATCAAGCTATTGCTTTGCTTGAACAGTATTATTTCTATTAGAAAGCAATGCTTTATCAAGACACGAAAGTCAGATTTTTCCATTGTTTTGAAAATTTGCAATAGCAGCTTCACTTAAATAACTGTAATTTGTAAACTAATAATCCAATTGGGCCCAAAGTTCGTCGCATAGATCTTTTTTATTAGTCGCACCATTTATATGTCAGGCCTGAGATTTACTGAGTGATGTGTTAAAATGCAGTTCAGGTAATTAGGATGGATGGCAGTGTGATTCCAAAACATCTTTTTCGATCAGATACAAAATCAAACAACTTTATTTAGCATAATTTGGCTCCGTTACCATAGTAACAATCCTAAAATATTTTTTATCAGATCTTATGTATTCTATCTGTTGACATTAGAAAAAAAGTAACAAAACAAACAAAAATGTCTACTCAAACACATGTACTTACTGAATATAATGTTTATATAGTAATACACTCCCGACCAAAAATTTAAGACCACTTAAAAATCTTTAAAAAGAAATTTTTTTTTACAGATAGATTTTAAACTCCTCCCACTTAAGGTTACCAATACTACAATCTAAAAGGTTATGGAAACAAAAAGCTACATTCCAAACATTTTATTTAGAAATTTACATTTTTATAAAATGAGGCGATTTACACATGATCAAAATTATAAAACCAGAGACAAAAATTCTACGAAATTGTAGAAAAAGTGTATGAAAATATTCAACAACCAAATTTAATAATGAAGTCTACCTCCACTGCTTTTGATGACTTCAAAAATTCTGTCGGGCATGCTAGAAATAAGCGTTTCCATTAAGGTGCGGGGGATGTTGCTCCAGCTTCTGAAGATGGCTTCACAAAGTTCATTTTTTGTTGAATATTGTTTGCCATTTCGATAAACATCTCTTGTCATCCATCCCCAAACATTTTCAATTGGGTTCAAGTCCGGTGAGCATGCAGGATGTCCCAAGAGATGGACCCATTTTCTTGTAGAAAGGTCAAGGTCCGTCTTGCAGCGTGGATTGCAGCATTATCCTGTCAGAATAACCATCCATACCCACACAAACGATGGCTCTCCGTCATCAAAGATGCTTTTTGTATCATGTTAACACAACCAGCCACTCTTTGACGACCCTGCATCACCTGGAGCTCCATCGTCCCTCTGTAAGAAAAGGCACCCCATACCATTAGGGACCCTCCACCACTATGACGTGCGGAGAAAATTTCAGAAGGCATGTTTTTGTTATACCAATATCATTGGAAGCCATCAGGACTATCGAGATTGAATTTTTTCTCATCAGAAAACAGGACTTTCTTTCACTTCTCAACGTCTCATGTTTGGTATTCACGACCAAACTTTAAGCAGCCCAACTTGTGACGAGGAAGCAGCCGAGGAATTTGTTTACGCTTTTTATTTACCATGCCTTTTTGTCGTGTCATCTGATGGTTACGGGACTGCAATCAGCATCTGTGACTGCCTTAATTTGACTAGAAGAAAGTCCCCCGTCTTTCATAACAACCCGTCTTATTCTCCTACTCAATGCAGGAGAAATTTTTTGGGGCCTACCAGAGTATTTTGCTTTTCCATAATTCTCACTGTTCTTTAGAAAGTTGCAAATCACAGTTTTACTGCGATTTACCTTAGCTGCGATCGCCCGCTGTGAGAAACCTTTGCTTATGGAATTCTAGAATTCGAGAACGCTCAACTTTGGTAAGTTTGCTTGCTTTAGGTATGGTAACACCTTTACGCAGTGATTGCTAATCTCTAACTGAACTAAAAACATTGGAATTGCCATAGATCTAACAATTTTGATCATGTGTAAATCGCCTCATTTTATAAAAATGTAAACTTCTAAATAAAATGTTTGGAATGTAGCTTTTTGTTTCCATAACCTTTTAGATTGTAGTATTTGTAACCTTAAGTGGGAGGAGTTTAAAATCTATCCATAAAAATTTTTTTTCTTTTTAAAGATTTTTAAGTGGTCTTAAATTTTTGATCAGGAGTGTATGTTATATGCATATTTGATTGAAAACCAAGTTCTTCGTTATTATGGTAACAAGGTTGATTTTTTTTTATTTCCACAGAAAAGGTGAACATACACTGTCTTCTGACCTTTTTCGGTTTTCAAATAATTTTGTATGGGTTAACAGGGTTAATTTTTCTCCTTCCCACAGAGATGTTGAACATAGATTATCCACTCTCTCCTGAATCTTTTCAGTTTTCAAATATTTTTTTACGGATTAACACGGTTAATTTTTCTCGTTTCCACAGAAAAATTGAACATAAATTATGCACTCTTTCCTGAATACTTTCGCTTTTCAAAGATTCGTAAAATATTATTTGAAAACCGAAAGAGTTCAGGAAGGAGCAGATTGTCTGTTTCCGTTCTCTGGAGAAACGAGAAAAATCAACCCGTGTCTTTTTCGGCACGGATGGCAATTTTGCTACTCACACATTCCACATCACTTAGATGTGGCGTTATGGTTAACCAGTTTGTCTCGTGAGATCAATTACGATTGAGTAGTGAGTTCGATCCTAAAAGGGTGCTCTATACTTTAGGCCTTGTGCCACAACTAAGTTACGCTCTGTAACTCGTTATATAAGGCATTTCGATGTGATGTAATGATTAGCAACCTTGACGCAAAAGATCAATTACAAGTGTGTAGTGAGTTCGATCCTTGCTATCTATCCCATACTTAATTTTCTAAGCGCCGCTTAGATGTTAAGTCAGTTAAGTGCCATACGTGATACACGCTTGGGCGATCATGTCTCGAGAGAGACATGACTGACTGGGCAGAAGATTATTCCGCAGTAGGTTGCCATTGCTTTCTGCGGTAGACTGGTTGCCAGCCAAGGCTATAGAACCAAATCTGTCCTATTATTTAGATCATAACTGGAGGGAAGAGACGGATTAATACCTTTCCCAGGGGTGTTTGTGAAAGTGTTGGGTACTTTAATAGTTATTGCTGCCTTAGCGGCAGCCATGTAGAAATTTATTTATTTAGATGTGGTACAAAGCCGAAAGTATGCAGTACCCAGAAAGGATCGAACTCACTACGCAGTTTTAATACGCTCTAGCGAGACAATATTCTTATTTATATGGTGCTTGGTGTAATTACACCATACGTCGAGGTGTCCAGGTTTGATTTAATGATTAGCAAGCTATTCCAACTAAATAGCGTGTTTGTTCTTTACTGGGTACCCCATACATTTGGACTTGTGCCACATCAAGGCGATGCTTAGAAAATCATCAACCCACATCAGCTTTACGATTAATTTTAAAGCGTCAAACCCACAACTTGAATATTAATTTGAGACTTCGGAATTCAGGAAGTTTAATACAAATTGCTGTTATTTGCTTGTTTGCGCAAAACAAACCGTTTTTTCGTTCCAACTGTGCAGAACATAGACGCTGCCTTTATTCAGCAAAGAAGCCTTTTGATTGCAATAAGTACTTATTTTATTTATCGCTAAAACACGAAGCGGCTAATAGCGTAAGACACATTATAAGATGCCTTAAGTTCCAGAGAATTTCTGTCTACTGGGAAAGATAAAATAGCTTCTGAAAGTTTACATACTTATTTACAAGATAGAGAAATATGCCACTAGTATCTGGTTTTAATCCCATCAAATAACGCGTAGTTCTTTGAGGAGAGAGAGAGAGAGAGAGAGAGAGAGACAGACAGACAGACAGACAGACAGACAGACAGAGACAGAGATAGAGAGAGAGAATATATATAGACTATAATTTATTTGTTTGAACCTTATTTTTTTTAATAAACACTCGCATTTGAATAGATGCTCTGTATTTTATTAAACAGTATGTTTTGAGAAATTTTGTTAAGAAAATATGTGTTATTCGGCGGGATTTGAGCCTGCGATCTGTAACAACATAAGGGAAGACCTCAATTGATCTCATGCGTCTTAGATCACTCGACCACGAATTTTATATATATATATATATATATATATATATATATATATATATATATATTATACTTTAGAACATGTACAAACTAAAAGCTACTACAAAATTGTACATTTTGGTTCGACATTAAAACAACAATGTCTCATCAGGTAGTTAATCAATTTTCGTTGCTCTATTTTTATATTGAGCGCTGTTTTAAATTAATGTTTTGAACTTTGTAATGATTTTTTTCGTTCCTTATTCATTTGTATATATATATATACAGTAATTTACTAGGCGCAGCTTAGATTTGGCACAAGGCCGAAAGTATGGAGCGCCCAGTGAGGATCGAACTCATTACTGAATTGCAATTGTTCTAGCGAGACAAGCTTGCTAACCATTGCACCACCTCGAGGTGCTATATATATATATTACAAAATGAAATAAATTGGACGAATTTACAAATCCATTGGGGGTAATTTATTTCCTAAATATTTTCTAAAAATATTCAGCTCCCTAGATCTATTTTATTTTTTTAAGAAAACGAATGGATTGGATTTATCCAGACGAAAGGAATCGTGGAGGGAAAGGGCAAGTAGGAAAACATTTTATTGATTGGAAAATAAATATCTAACCCCACTCTCCCCATCGATGAACTTTTTCCTTCTTTCCCTTTTCGCCCACAATTTATTTAATCTGGATAAATCTAACCTATTCATTTTTGTAAAAAATTTCGGTCTTAGTAGCTGAATATTTTTTATAAAAATTTCCCGAAATGAATTATCACCAATGTATTTGTAAATTCGTCTAAAGTATTTCCATTATAATGTTATTTTAAATTATAACATTGAGTTCTCATCGGAATACGACCCCCCCCGTGGAGTTAACCATACAAATTACCAAGGATAATACTATATATATATATATATATATATATATATATATATATATATGTGTGTGTGTGTGTGTGTGTGTGTGTGTGTGTGTATCCAAAATATTAAATTGCACCAAGATTTAGATAAATAAGAATAAAACCAGGGTACAATAGCAGACTGAAAAGAAGAAACCCTGTAGATATCATAATAGGGTCGTCATAAAGCTTAGTAGTCGACATAACTCTTCTCAAATAGGTGACTAACGTACATTTAATGCTGTTAAAGTTATATCTCCATATCGAGGCCTTTACGACAAAAATCTATATATATATAAACTTATTTATAAATGAAACTTTGTGTATGTGTGTGTCCATTATCTACAGACTCCGAAAGGCTGAACCGATTTTCTTGAAAATTTACACAGTTGTACTATACGCGTCTGCGAGTGTTCTTAGCTAGGTTTTGTGTCGAGGTACATCCGATAAATATCAAACATCGATAATCGAAAAAATCGGCTTATAGAAGGAGTGGTCCGATTTTAATAAAATTTGATACACTCATAGACAAAGACATAAGAAACAATATTCAGAAGTTTCAAGTTGCAGTTCTTACAATAGTGCAGGAAATCGATAATATATATATATAAAAGGCAAGGTGTGTGTGTGTGTGTGTGTGTGTGTGTGTGTTTATCTGCCTCTATGTCTGTATTTTTTCAGCCCTTTTATTTTAGTTTTTGCTTCGGGTTTGGCTCTAAGTAGCTATAATTGTAGTTCTTAGTCTCAGCCATGATACCATTTACTCACAGGACTTATTTAGCCTTCAAATTTCAGTTTACGACGAAAAAAAACTTATTTGATATCGATACCAGGAAATCAAAATATGACTTACTTTCCATTCATTTTTCTTTCAGTCTACGGTTTCGCTTTAACTGGAAACAACTATTGCTTTTTAGTCTTTTGTGCCAACGTCCAAAGAATCTGAGCTCCAGGACCATGGATTAGTTTTAAAGGTTTCATTACACCCGAGCAACGCCGGGCTATACTGCTAGTATATATATAACAGGAACTGCACATGTGACTACTACGTCGAGTTATAAAAAAATTTCGTTTTGGCTAATCGACTTTATTCTTTAAAAAATAAAGTACAGTTACATTTTATTCCATCATTTATTATTTGCAATGATATATTCCCTCACCCTTATCAGAAGATTAATTTTATCTTTGTCAGTGCACTACCTTAAGCTATGAACATTGTCGTATGCAATTCAATTTTCATCACCTGTTATGATATGTTTAAGGAACCGCTAGTTTGGATTATACATTCAGAATTAGAATTAACTACCAAAAACGGAAATTACGTTTGACTGAACCAAATTATTTAGTTAACTGAATAGTACCAAATATTTTGGCAGATCTTCTGTTATCACAAAGCGATGAAAGTAAAAAGCAAAAGTGTTTGAAAAATGAATGAGATAGGTTAGATCATATGTCTAGACAAAATGAAAAAATAAATTTCAGCGTTTCCACATCTTCAGCGTTTCCCCACTCTACATAATTCTAACCGAGGCTTGCATTTTTACCCCCCCCCCCATTTTACTACAGATCATCCGTATGCATCCGTTTATAAGGGTAGCGCCTTTGGTAGTGAAACTGGAGCAACCTCTTCAGAGCGCAGCTTTGGTTGATGGAAGATGGAGGCCGTACGCTACCCAGACTAGATGACATCTTCCTGACGGCAACAAGACCCTAAGTAATATAAGGTATTACATTTGAGGACGTCTTAACTTACCGGAAAGTTATCACTGTTGACAACCAACCGCCTTCGTGGTTCTAATCTATGTTTTTTGGATAAGTTTACTTCCATTTTCCGCGTTTGCATAGGAGTTTTAAAATAAGGAGTTTCTTTCTCTTAGATGGACTTCCTTCTTGGGCTGTCGAGCTCCATATAACCGAAGCAGCTGGTTATGCTATGCCAATTTTCTGCCTTCACTTATTTTGCTGCTTGGAGCTGAATTTAGTTGTCAGATGGTATTTGAGACGTATGCCATGATGCCTTTGAATGAGCGAGAAAATTTTTTGTAGATCGCCGTTAAAAATATCTATTGACAATATGGGCACTCGAGTGTCTGTATGTGACTATTTTCTAGATGATTTTAAACATTAAACGTTGCATGATTTTGGGTTTGAGGAGCTGCGAAGTATTTATTACCCATGGATTTGTAGAATATCCAAATTTGTTTCAAGAGTATATATAGTGAATCGAGGCAGCAGATAATTTTCTAAACATATACTGTTAAATATAAGAGACAATGAATGGCTATTATGTTTAATCATGAGCCGTTCTAAACATTGTATTATGGCTTTAATTTCAGTTGAAAATAAAGACAAAAATTCTCCAACATTTGGATAATTTTTTATTAAGTTAGTTCTAAGCTTTCGGCTCACATGAGCCATCTTCAGAGAGGTTACAAGGACGTTAACATAAAAACATCCACCATCAGCGACGATTTTATTTTGTATTGACATAAAACTTTGCTAAGCAACAATAACCGTTACCAAAAATTGCAAACGCAGCTCATAAATTTGTAATGCGGTTATATGACGTCACACCGCGTGATTTCTCGAAATGATAACAGAACCATATATTTAAATGCAATGTAATGTGTTATGACCAGATTTAAACGTAATTTTATTAAGTGTGGGTTTTTGGATTTAATGTAGATGGCCTCCAATATCTGAAGGTTCTTTTTACTGTGTGCATGAGTGAGGATTATTATATTGTTAACTAAAATCTGTCTGATGTTACCCATATGGCTATGGTTTTCTAAGAAATGTTGGTTAATTGTACTCTCATCAGAAAGGTGACAGGTAAGTCACTTAATAAAAAATTATCCAAATGTTGGAGAATTTTTGTCTTTATTTTTACCTGAAATTAAAGCCAAAATACGATGTTTAGAACGGCTTATGATTAAACATAATCGACATTCATTGTCTTTTATATTTAACAGTATATATATATATATATATATATATATATATATATATATATATATATTATAGTCATCGGCAGACAGATCTGTTTCGGTGTATCACAGCTCATCAGTACGGTTAGACTCCGATTGCTCTTTAACCCAGGATTGAAACCCAACCAAATTTGTGTCAGTGGGCGATTCTACTTAGATTTGTGTCGTATGTCATACTTCAATTCCGCAAGCGACCTGAACGCAAGTCCAGATATTGTAGAACAGCGAGGATCTCGGGACACAGCAAAAATAATATTTACTGATGCTTTTCACCACTATCTTTCGTCTACTTTTATCTGGTCAATACGACTGATATTTGTGTCATCGTCGATATTATGAAAAAATTACAAAATTTGCTTGAGTGTGTGTGTGTGGGGGGGGGGGGGTAATAAAAACGGAAGTAAAAAGAACGAAGAAAGGAAAAAGAAAGAGGTAGAGGGGAAATGGAAAATAAGAAAGAGGAAGAAAAAATGTATGTCACATTTGCAGGCAGGAGAAAACACGAGTCGGGAGGGTGAGGGAAGATTCGCTACTGTCGGCGATCTTTAATATTATAGAACATTAAAAAATCTGTTTGTGTGTATGTGTGTGGGTAACTGGAAAGTAAGCGTTCGGAAAGAAAAAGAAAAGAAAAAACGTACACTAAACAAAGGGAAAGAAAGAAAGAATGAAAATGGAAAAAGGTAAGTTAAATTTACAGACAGAAGACTACACAAAACCAAGGGGTGGGGAGTGATAGATAGATAGATAGATAGATAGATAGATAGATAGATAGATAGATCAGTCAGTCAGTTAAGTGCCATACGTGATACACGCTTGGGCGATCATGTCTCGAAAGAGACATGACCGACTGGGCAGAAGATTATCACGCAATAGATTGCCATTGCTTTCTGCGGTAGACTGGTTGCCAGCCAGTGCTATAGAACCCAATCTGCTCTGTTATTTAACCCATAACTGGAAGGAAGAGACGGATTAATACCTTTCTCAAGGGTATTTGCGCGTAAGTGAATGCAATGAATTCAAGTGGAATTTCTCGTTCCGAGCCGATATCCACTGCACCACAACTATTTCACACTCCACCCACGTCTTTCACACTCCACCCACGTCTTTTGAACAGGTGAAGAGGCCCATCCCTTGTTTCCTGTTTAGGATGTGGTTCCCGGCTTTCTTTTTTCCAATCATTCTACTTTTAAATAGCCCCAGTGAGCATCAGTGGCGTCACCGCCTTGCTTGGGGTGATATGATTAAAAAAAAAAACAAAAAAAAAAAAACACATCCGCGAAATAAATAAGTAAATAAAAAAGGAAAAAGAAAAGTAAGCACTGTATTATTTTTTTTAAATAGTTATCTTCCCTTTCCTAACATCATGAACCTCATTTAAAGATTAAAATAAAAGTATTCAGTGCATATAATGTAACTGATTTCATTTAGATTATTTTTCTCTCCATTTGTGCTTCCATCACTTAAGCATCCCACATTCTGATAATAGAAGATCTGCCAAGAATGGTGGAACGTAATAAGAACCTGGGGGCAAATTTACTGCAAATGATCTCGCGATGTGTTGTCGCTTCAACGTAAAAATAAACTTAGTCCGATTAAGTCCTAGAGGAGGAAACGTGTCACACGAAAACTTTTTCCACTTTGTCATAATTCTTTCCATAAAATTGAAATAATACTTCCTGTTTATAATAAACCCTTTTCAATCTAGTTCCGGTTTTTTTTTTTCAATCCGGTTCCTTAATATTGCATAATTAACGCATTTAGTTTAGAAATAAAGTTGTCAAAACATAATTTAATTTAATTTAATTATTATGATTTAATATCTTTATAATCTTAATTATTCTAAATTACCTTAATTTACATTTTTTTCTTATCAGCAATATAACTTGAGATTAATTAGATTTATATATATATTTATACAATTTTTTTTATATCTAAACTTATTTATAAATGGAACTTTGTCTGTGTGTGTGTGTCTGTGTGTGTCCGTTACCTATAGACTCCAATACAGCTGAACCGATTTTCTTGAAAATTTACACAGTTGTACTATAAGCGTCTGCGAGTGTTCTTAGCTAGGTTTTGTGTCGAGGTACCCCCAATAAATATCGAAAATCGATAATCGAAAAAATCGGCTTATAGAAGGAGTGGTCCGATTTTAATAAAATTTGATACACTCATAGACAAAGACATAAGAAACGATATTCAGAAGTTTCAAGGTTGCAGTTCTTAAATCGATAATATATATATATATAAAAGGCAAGATATGTGTGTCTGTTTATCTGCCTGTATGTCTGTATTTTTTCAGCCCTTTTAGTCTCACCCATGATACCATTTACTCAGAAGACTTATTTATCCTTCAAAATTTAGTTTACGACGGAAAAAACTTATTTGATATCGATACCAGGAAATCAAAATTTGACTTATATCCATTCATTTTTCTTTCAGTCTACGGTTTCGCTTTAACTGGAAATAAGTATTGCTTTTTAGTCTTTCATGCCAACATCCAAAGAATCTGAGCTCCAGGACCATGGATTAGTTTTAAAGCTTTCATTACACCCGAGTAACGCCGGTTATACTGCTAGTATATATATATATATATATATATATATATATATATATAAGCAAGAACTTTCCGTTTAATAAAATTTGGTTAAAAACCAATGAAAGTTCTTTGTGAAAATCTTTTGTTTTTCTATTTCTAACCATCGATTCTGATTTCAGTTGAAAAATTCAATATGAATTGTCCTAAGAGAAAAAGATCTAATCAAGACGTTGACGTTCCACAATGCATTAAACAAAAGGTTAGGACGGAAGACTCCATCAACACTAGAAAGAAAAATAACAGTTGCTAGACTTGAGAAATCTTTTTTCATACACGGTGAAGTCCTTCTAGAGGATGAAACGTGTTACACAGGCTTTTTCCCCATTTTGTTCCATATTTGCCTAACATTGTTCCGATATATAGAAATGTGTATATCATATTCTATCGTGATGTGAATATAAAAGATTAATGGATGATAGGGATGTTAGTTATTAGGATGTGCATTGTGGTGCAATGGATATCGGCTCGAAATGAGAAATCGAAAAGCCGGGTTCGAATTCGTTGTATTCACTTACGCGCAAATAACCAAGGGAAAGCTATTAATCCGTCTCTTACACCTTCAGCTATGGGTTAAATACCGGAAGAGACTGGATTCTTTAGCCTACGTTGGCAACTGGTATACCGCAGAAAGTAATGGCAAACTACCGTGGTAAAATCTTCTGCCTTGTCACTAATGTCTTTAAAGAGACACGATTGCCCAAGTGTGTATCACTTATGGTACTTAACTAACTGAATTATTAGAGTGAATGAAAGCTTTCAAGTTCTATTTATCTAATTCATTTCTTTTCTTTTTCAAATAGATCTATAAGTGATAGTGCCGATTGTATACACAGCTCTTTTCTAAATTATACCTGAACTTGAAAGGAAAAAGAAAAAAAAAGAAAAAGAAAAAAGAAAGGAAAAATAAAAAGCAAGAAAGCAGTGAATAGAATTTTTCATTCTTAAGAAATTGCCATAGACCAAGCCTCAATTTTAATACGTATTCCAGCCTTATTCTCATTTTCAGTTTTCTTTTTCTTTCTTTAAATGTTCCTGTTGACTAACATAGTCGGCATTCATAATAACTATTTTGTGTTTAAATGAATATAAGTAAAGTATTTTCCCAAAACAACAACAACAAAAAAAAAAAAAAAAAAAAAAAAATAGAGATATCTACCTAATCCTATCCCCTTGAATAACGGCGGCTAAGCTATTTGACATGGGGTTGATGAAATGATGGGAGCGAGGTAACGGATAGTCAACATTGCGATGTCATGGAGAGCTACATTGTTCCTACTAAAGACTGCGGAGTGGATTTCGACTAAATCATTCTAAAGTGCAATAAATAAATAAATAAAAGGAAGCGGGGAAAAGTCAGCATTGAATTATTATTATTTTTATAAACTGTTATCTTCCCTTTCATAATCTCATGAACTTCACTAGTCTCCACTTACGCTCATGCAACACCACACACACACACACACACAAATATATATATATATACTGCATCGTTCTTCAGCAATGAACTGAACACTCTTGGCTACTGGCGTTTGTTTATATCTTGTATATAACACGCTAAAATCTACTTTCCTCCTCCACCGTCCGCCGATAGCTTAGATGTAGAATCTCCGACTGACGTCATCTCGGCCAGGTTTCAATCCCGGCTGGAAGCAATCAGATGTCTAATCGTACTGATGAGCTGTAATACAGCGAAACAAGACTGCCTGAATATATATATATATATATATATATATATAAATTTGACACAAGCCAAGCCCCAAATTTCAAACCTCTTACAATACTATTTAAAATGGCGCTTTTTCTTTCTTTAAATATTCCTGCTGCGACATGTAGTCGGCATTTATAATAATTTTTTGGTATTGAAGGTCGGATCAATGAACATACTTCTAGTTCATTTCATATTAACGCAGGGGTCCTACGCTCTTTTTGATCTTCATCAACGTCCTTCGCAATGTTACCAATTCTCAACTTGGCATGTATACAGATGATACAACTACATACTCCAGTCCTAACAGCAAATCCGACAGATCCGATAACGTAAAACTGACATCTGCTCTCGATAAGGAACCTCCAATTAGTGGCTAATTAGAGCATGGATTGACTTCTAAATTTGGACGCCTCCAAAGCAAAATACTTTTTTTTAATCACCAAAAACAACGTTTTCAGCCTGCCTCTAGCATGGCTGATGCTAAACTCAAGGCGTGCAACACTTTGTGCCTTCTTAAACTCACATTTTCCATTGACATAAAGTTGAGTGATTACATTGAATTAATTGCTACTTTTACTGCTAAGAAAGTTGGTTCACTGTGTCATGCCCGATAATTCTTCTCACCAGAATCCATCTTGTACATTTACAAACACAACTTACATCCGTGCATTGAATACTGCTGCCATAACTTGCATGATACTCCTACTATATATATATATATATATATATATATATATATATATATATATATAATTATTATTAACCAGTTATTGGTCAGAATCAAAGCTGACCGATATACATTGTATTCAAAAGTGCTATATATATATATATATATATATATATATATATATATATATATATATAACGTAGATCTTTCATTTGGAAACTAGTTGATTACGCAACCTTGGTTTCAACCTTTACGGTATCATATATATATATATATATATATATATATATATGTGTGTGTGTGTGTGTGTGTGTGTGTGTGTGTGGTGTATCGAGGCAGCAAATCATTTTCTAAACATACACTGTTAAATATGAGACAATGAATGTCTATTATGTTTAATCCTGAGCCGTTCTAAACGTCCTATTTTGGCTTTAATTTCAGTTGAAAATAAAGACAAAAATTCTTCAACATTTGTATAATTTTTTTATTAAGTTGGTTCTAAGCTTTCGGCTCACATGTGCCATATTAAGAGAGTTTATTAAGACGATAACACAATAACATGACCATCAGCGACGATTTTATCCTGTGTTGACATAAAACTCCGCTAGGCAACGGCAATAGTTACCAAAAATAATACTAATTATTTTTAAAATGGTACTAATAATAAACCCATTAAATATATTGGTTTTACTACAACCACGCTTTCCAGTAGACTTACCTGTCACCTTTCTGATCAGAGTACAATTAAACAATATTTCTCAGAAAAAAACATAAACATGTAGGTAATATCAGACAGATTTTAGTCAACAATACAATAATCCTTACTCATACACACAGTAAAAAGAACCTTCAGATATTGGAGGCCATCTACATTAAATCCAAACAACTCACACTTAATAAAATCACGTTTAAATCTGGCCATAACACATTACATTGCATTTGAATACGTGGTTCTGTTTTCATTTCGCGCTATCACGCGGTGTGACGTCATAGAACCGCATTGCAAATTTGCTAACTGCGTTTGTTATTTTTGGTAACTATTGCCGTTGCCTAGCGGAGTTTTATGTCAACACAGGATAAAATCGTCGCTGATGGTGGATGTTATTGTGTTACCTTCTTAATACCCTCTCTGAAGATGGCTCATGTGAGCCGAAAGCTTAACTAACTTAATAAAAAATTATCCAAATGTTGGGGGATTTTTGTCTTTATTTTCAACTGAAATTAAAGCCACAATACGACGTTTAGAACGGCTCATGATTGAACATAACAGATATTCATTGTCTCTTATATTTAACAGTATATATATATATATATATATATATATATATGAATTCTTGACAAAATTAAAAAAGGGTCTGTGATATAATCGATGTAGCACTAGCATATCGAATTTAGTTATTCTCCCAACGACGTGACGTTGCTTCTCTTTTTTCTACAAATATTTTCATGCAATTGTTTTGATAGTTTCTTCTTAGTGTCTCAACTGCATGAATTTATGTTACTAGATTAGAAATTAGGTCTTCCCAATTTACTGTCAAATTCGCCAGATGCAACCTTCAGTTATATTATAACAGTTTATTTTCACTTATTTTATCCATCTGCCGGCTTCTTGCCACCCAGTCAACTTTGATCTTCAAAACTTTATCTTGTCTTCTTCATTCTTGTACTTTTATTGTTCTCCCTCCTTAATAGTACATTTTCTCATATTTTCTCACATTCAGTAACTCCCTTGCCTCTTAGTGGCTTTATTGCCTTGCTCGAAACAAACAAACTTAGAGTAACTTCTAAGGGACGTCACACAAAAACGTTTTCCACTTTGTCATACATCTTCCCTCCAAAGGTTTTCTTGATATATAAGGATTTATAAAACGTTATCCAACACACACACACACACACACACACACACACACACACACACACACACACACACACACACACATACACATACACACACACACACACACACACACACACACACATACATACAACACACACACATACATACACACACACATACATACACACACACACATACATACACACACACACCCACACACACACACACACACACACACACACACACACACACACACACACACACACACACACACACACACACACACACACAGAGACCCTTGTGCAAATTAATTGATACAAAATGAATGTCTTCCTAGAATCTTTCACATTTTCCTAGATCACGTATACGTCGTCTCTTGGCGTTGTTTTTCGCTTCCGACCGCATTTTTCCTTTACGTTTTGGACTAGTGGATCCAGTTTAAGTCGTCACCTTGATGAGACGACCGACAGTTGAAAGACTGACTCCAATAATATCCGCGATATCTCTGTAAGGCTTACCAGAGTGTTCGTGCAGCGTTACAATTTTGTACGCTTGCTTGGAGTAACGTCCATTGCAGACAATGGCCGTAGGACAGCTAATCGACAGTCGAAACAATAGTGTCTTGGTTTGATAAAAATCTAATACAATCACGGATGATGCAATATTTTTCAAGGCGAAATAAATTTCATCATATACCCCGAAAATAAATTCATATTAATGCACACCACTGCAAATAATCTAATTTGAGGAAAAAATAGAAATCAATTACACTCTGTCACTTCAGTGGGACTAAACTATCGCCCAGTTCACACTTCACCCACGTCTATTGAACGGGTGAAGAGGCTCATCCCTTGTTTCCTGTTTAGGATGTGGTTTCCGGCTTTCTCTTTCCAATCTTTTCACTCTTACGTAGCCTCCTGCACATCAGTGGCGTTACCACCTTGCTCGGGGTGATATGATTAAAAAAAAACCGACTGTATGATGAAAGAAAGGAAACTAAAGTGGTTGTTTCAATCAATTTCCACAAGGGTGTATGAATACATACAAAATGAACAATTATCTTATCCGTCCTTTGAAAGACTTTATCAAGGCATATGCAAGGATTTTATTTTGTAACAAGTATTTATATACAAGAGCAATAATGTTATTGGTCTATGAAACGCGTCGGCTAAGATAAGTTTTCCTTTCGTCGTTATTCCTGTTGTTGTTTTAGAGATATACTCTAAAATTTAAAAAAAATTGAAAAGTTTAAGATCAAGAAATATGAGTTATCCTATTCTAACTATTTACCCTAAAATTCCTTAAAATTGGCAAATCATTTGAAATAAATAAATAACAAGTAAACTAGAATTTAATAATAATAATAATAATAATAATAATAATAATAATAATAATAAAATTAAAGTTTAATTTAAAGTCTGGATTAAAGTCTGATGAAAGTGGGCTCCCTGTGCAGGGCCCGGAAATTTTTCCCACCTGAAACTATTCTGCACATATACAAATCTACCATCCGCCCGTGTATTGAATATTGCTGCCATATCTGGTCGGGTGCCCCTGCTGCTCTCCTTGGGCTTCTTGACAAAATACAAAGGAGGATCTGTAACGTGGTTGATACTGACTTGGCAGACCGGCTGCAGCCGCTCTCACACCGGCGTGATGTAGCTTCCCTGTGCCTCTTCTACAAGTACTTTCATGGCTTGAGCTTAGATCACTGGTGCCGCCTAAGCACGAATTTACACGAGATACTAGATTAGCAACTAGGTCCCACCCTTTTACAGTTAAACAAATAAGATGTAACCGTAAATTCTACTCCAACAGCTTCTTTTCTCGCGCTTCCCGCCTGTGGAACTCCCTTCCACAAGTCTGCTTTCCCGACAGTTACAATCTCCAGGTGTTTAAATGTAGGGTCAATAGACACCTCCTATCACACTAACTCCCAACTATTCTCACAACACTCTCATCTACCCAACCCTCATTCTCGGTATCCTCACCCGCCTATCACCCACCCTCTGTTATTTCCTATATTTAATCAGCCTTTCTCCACTCTACGTAGCCCCCTGCACAGTAGTGGCAGTGACATGCCTTGCTCGGGGTGAAACGCTTATAAAAAAAACCAAAAAAAAAAACCTGAAGGCTTTATTCTTTCAGCACAAGACCAAAGTCTTTTCACGAGAAACTTTCAGGCAAATATTATGCATAATAATATGGATCCAAAATGCAGGTTTTGTGATAAACACCAAGAAACAATAGACCACCTAATCTCAGGCTGTTCTGTGCTTGCTCCAAATGAATATAAAAATCGCCACGATAGAGTTGGGCAATATTTACATTGGGCAATGTGCAAACATTATGGAAAAGCTGTAAACAAACAATGGTATGAACATCGCCCAGCACCGGTTACAGAAATAGAAGATGTAACCATTCTATGGGATTACACCATCTACACAGACAGAAAAATTGAAGCAAACAGGCCAGACATTATTATTAAAAACCAGAAGGAGAAAACTTGTCTATTAATTGATATGGCTTGTCCAGCGGATTGTAACATAGCAATCAAGGAATTTGAAAAACTGTCAAAATATAAAGACCTGGAAATTGAAATAGAAAAAATGTGGAAATTGAAAACAAGAGTTGTGCCAGTGATAGAAGGTGCACTTGGAATGATAAAAAATGGAACAAAACAACACATTGAAAGAATCCCTGGAAACCCCAGCTTAAGAGATATACAAAAAATTGTCTTATTAAGTACAGGCCACACACTAAGGAAAACTTTATCTATGTAATGCTAGGGATGATAGGGAAGATAGAAAAACATGAAATGGAGTCATAACAACACGCCACGATCTGCCTTAGGTCTCCCCGCAGACTTGGTTGGTAGTGAGACCAAAGCAGAAATCGAAATATGATGAAAAAATGACATAATAATAATAATAATAATAAGTATACTAAGGAAAACGTTGTCTATGTAACGCTAGGGATGATAGGGAAGATAGAAAAAAACATGAAATGGAGCCATAACAACACGACACGACCTGCCTTAGGTCTTCCCGCAGACTTGGTTGGTCGTGCGACCATAGCAGAAATAGAAATATGATGAAAAATGACATAATAATAATAATGAATAAATAAATAAAATTCTGATTTTTACTCACTGAAAAGCTCATTTGGGTTGGGAAGTTGGCCAGGCCGAGAAATACATACACAGACACACACGTATATTTATATTTAATTTGTTCCACCCATTGAAGAATACAGAGATAACTTATTATTTAACATAAGACATAAACAAGGGAAGTCTATTTATTCAACACAAATGACATTCTCTAAACTTCAAAATTAGCCTTGATGTGTTGCACTGGTTGGCGAGATTTGGTGCTAGCGATAAATAGCAAGAATGGCGAGTTGCTTTACAAAGCGGTCAGTTTTAGCATTTCGTGTCTACGTGACTACTTCACCAATACTGCCAGTGTCATGACAAAAAGAGGACGACTTGAAGACCTTCGAAATATATATATATAATGAGAGAGAGTAGGGGAGAGAGAGTAGGGGAGAGAGAGAGAGTTTATCTTCGGCTATCATTGAAAAACACTTGGCAAGTGTGTGTTGACTTACGCCGGGTGTGATCGTGGTTGTTATTTTAAGGAAATGCTCTCCATTGTAACATTGTTCTGGTGTGCATTAGGATGTCTAGCGAAAGGGCACATGTCTTGGCGGGTATTTAATCCTATAAAGATCATTAGTAGTCCGGTTGCTGCCTGTAAGAACTTAAAAGCGCACATAGTCGCAAGTGCACACGCACACACACAAATACATACACTATTTCATACTTGTTTTACGAAACACATACACACAATCTATCTATCTATCTATCTATCTATCTATCTATCTATCTATCTATCTATCTCCAAAAAGTTGCTAAAAAGAGGATATATGAAAACACTATAAAAACAAAATTTTATCGTCAAAAACTTTGTATTATTTTTAAAATGAAAAAACAATGTTTATTTTTTTTCTAAAATACTTTAATTCTTTTTAGAACAATGTACATTTTGGCTAGAAATGTTACTTTTTAAGCGTAGACGCAGAACCATAAAATTGTAGTGGAAATTTGAGCGTCTTTTTCGGAAAAAAAAACCCCCTTAATTTGGAATTCTTGCAAAAATCAAAATAATAAGTGTATTACAAAACTATTCTTTGTATATTTTTATGTTTTTTCTTTTATTTTTATTTATTTATCCCACCCTTGATATTGAAAAAAGGTTTTTTGAAATTCAGAAAGTTTTCGGTTGCTTATGCTACCTTTATCATTGGGTGATATTGAAAAAAAAGTTTGGGTTATCCTAAACTTTTCGGTTGCTTATGCAGCCTTCATTAGTGCGTAATATTGAAATTCTTTTATTTTGGTTATCACAAACTTTTCGCTTCCTTATTCTAACTTCATCAGTACGTAATATTGGAAAAACTTTTTTAGATATCGCAAATCTTTCGGTTGATTATGCAACTTTCGTCAGTGGTTGATATTAAATTTTGTTTTTAAAAAAAGAAAGCAATAACAGACACTGATGAAAGCTGCAGGAGCAGTCTAAAAGATTGACATTTCCAATGAATTTACTGTGCCTCTATATGACAACTAAATAAAAACATAATATATAAAGAATGTTTTTGTCAAGGAATTTTTGCATAATATATGGATCATATGTGGTTATTTACTCTTTATACATATACATACATACATACATATATATATATATATATATATATATATTCAACAACAAACACTATTTACAGATTAGTGGCACAGCAATGGGCACGAAAATGGCACCTAGTTATGCCAATATCTTTATGCATATTTTAGAAAAAAGATACTAGACAGTTCACAATACAAACCATCACATTATTTTAGATACATTGATGATATTTTCTTAATATGGACTCATGGATTAGAAAAATTAAAAAACTTCTTCACTTTCTGCAACAACTTCCACAATACAATCAAATTTACCATGGAGTACTCATACACATCCGTCCCTTTCTTAGACGTCATGGTAAAATTAAATAAACATACACTTTCCACCAGTCTATACAACAAACCCACAAACCAACATAAATTCCTACACTTTAACAGTTGCCATCCCCTCAAATTAAAAAAATCTATCGTATACAGCTCATTTATTAGAATAAAACGCATTTGCTCAGACCATCCAGATTTTCTAAACAACATTAACAACCCAATAAAACAATTTCTAAAATGTAAATATCCAATAAAAATAATAAAGGAAGCACTACATAAAACCATCCATATAGATCGTAGCACACTTCTCACATACAAAAAACGAAAAGATAACAACCGAATTCCCATGGTTTTTAACCATAATCAATATTCCTACACACTTATCAAAAATTTAAAAAATGATTACAGGAACCTCCAATCAAACAAAAACATCAAAGACATTTTCGATAAACCACCCATAAATGCAAAGAAACAAACACCCAACCTATCAACTATCCTCACTTCTAACAAATATTTAAATAATACAAACCTATCAGGGAATTTAAAATGTGGGAAGCCTCGCTGTTTAATTTGTAAACATTTAATAACAGACAAAACATTCTCTGTACCCAACACCAAAATAAAATTACACCCACCAAACCTTACTTGTGACAGCAAAAACATAATCTACTTTCTCTTCTGCTCAATTTGCCCCAACAGTGGATATATCGGCGAATCCGGTAATAGCTTTAGATTTCGCTTCAATAATCACAAACTAAATATACGACAAAAAAATGTATACTCCCCAATTGCAGCCCATTTTAATCAACCTGATCATACTTTAGAAAATTGCAAATGTTTACTAATAGACTCCAATTTTAGTTCTACATACACACGCAGAAAGAAAGAAACATACTGGATTTTAAAATTAAATACACACAAGCTAAGGTTAAATAGGGACTTAGGTGTGTTGAATCTTTACAAATATTTCAATAGCTAAAAAAAATTTTTTTCAGATATTCCAAGAAATTTTTATCTAAAACAAACAGACTTTCTCTACGGACATGCCGCATGTTGTGAACAAACACACCACGTGATGTAAACAAAAAAAATATTCGAACGCTATCGTGAAATACGTTTCTAATTCAAATTTAAAAATCAGTGGTTTCTGATGAAGGACCGAGGGCGGTCTGAAATATAAAATATAATAAAAATAAACAAATACTGTTCAAAAAAGTACATTTTTAAATTCAAAACTTTTTATTAATATTCTTTCCTATACATATTAAGACAGTATACGTGGATGATCATCACTATATATATATATATATATATATATATAGAGAGAGAGAGAGAGAGAGAGAGTTTATAAAGGAAAACTCAACATGTCATATTAGTTAAAACTATAGTTCATTTCAATGAGCTTAACTAGCTCATATCATGAGACTCTTTTACAATATTTCCTCCATCTGGCATAAAATTTCTGCCGGAATGAACGTTTTCTTAAAATGAAGAGGGAACATAATAGAAATAATAATAATAAACATAAGATTAGAAACAAATAAATAAATAAATGACAATAAATCTAAGGGGAAGGAGGAAAGAAAGAGAGAAAGGAAGGAAGGAACGAGAGGGAAGGGGGAGAAAGTACAGTTCCAAATATGGGTAGTATCCGTTTGAAGTTATTTTGAGTGTCTTTGATGGTATGACCTCTGAAAAAATCCTCTGAAAAAAACAAAAAAACATATATATATATATATATATATATATATATATATATATATATATATATAACCCGTAATAACGGAGAGGATAACCCAAAAGATATTATCCAATTAATCTAAATTATTAATTAGATATTTTTTATTTTTCAATGCTCTGAAAGAAACAGTGTAAATAAACTGTGAATATAAATCCTGGTTTATAACCGTCTAAATATGTGCTGAGGTTTCCTCTCGATATTACCGCCCGGTTCACACTCCACCCACGTCTATCGAACAGGTGTAGAGGCTCATCCCTTGTTCTCTGTTTAGGATGTGGTTTCCGGTTTTCTCTTTTCCAATCTTTTCACTTTTCTTCTTTTTTTTTTCAATTGGAGTAGATAGACTAATCTATCGCCCGGTTCACACTCCACCCACGTCTATTGAACAGGTGTAGAGGCTCATCTCTTGTTCCCTGTTTAGGATGTGGTTTCCGGCTTTCTCTCAAATAATCTTTTCACTCTTAAGTAGCCCCCTGCACATCAGTGGCGTTACCGCCTTGCTCGGGGTGATATGATTAAAAAAAAAGAAAGAAAAAAATATATATATATATTTATATGTGTGTGTGTGTGTGTGTGTGTGTGTGTGTGTGTGTGTGTGTATGTGTTAAATTGTAATGCTTTTTAGTGCAAAAATTACTGATTTTCAGTACTTTACTAGCGGAAGGGCACTTCAGGCAAGCAGATTTTTCAAGAAAAGCATAGCTGTTAATGGCTTCTTCACAGTAATTATATATATTCTGTAAATATCACGTTAAACATTTTCAGCGTTTTTTTTTCCTATGCATTGTTATAACCAACATTCGCATTTTTTTTTATTTCTCCTCCTCTTCATACACATATATAATTACATCAACAAAAACATTACTTTAGTCTGACGATGTTCTAAAGAACGAGACGCGTCACAGAAAATTGCTTAACAGCAGAGACAGGTGCAAGTGCCTCGTGCTTGTTTGACAACCATTTTTGTCATTGATATGTCCTAGGTACTTGATTTTAAGTAAAAACGTTTCGCATTTTTGCTCACTGAGTTTGAACCCATACTCTCATATTTTTTTCAAAAACTGTTTCCACATGCCAATGCTGTTCACTAGACACAATTATAATTGATATTTTTCATCCAGATACGCCATTGCGAAATCACAATCTGATATCCATAGCTTGTTGAAATATAGCTGGATTCGCTATTAACCAAAACAAAGTCGATTGAATTTATATAATTCCATGTGGTTATTTATGTTTATCAACTCTGAAAATTCTTTTTAAACCTGTATTTGTAAATACGCTTCAGAGAGATCCAGCTTTGAAAAGGATTTTCCACCGTTTAACTTAGCAAAACATTTATCTGTGTTAGTAATGGGCAATTAATTATGTCGAAAAATCAGCACAAACACCAGTTATAGTGTCTTTTTTTTTACATGCCCTGCTGGTGCTGCCAATTTTGAATGATTCAGTCAGTATTTGCCCTACGTGATACACGCTTGTGCGATCATGTCTCGAAAGAAACATGATTGACTGGGCAGAAGATTATCCCGCAGTAGGTTGCTATTACTTTTTGCGGTAGACTGCTTTCCAACCAAGTCTATAGAACCCAATCCATCCCGTTATTTAACCCATAACTAGAGTGAAGAGATGGATTAATACCTTTCCCAAGGGTATTTGCGTATAAGTGAATACAACGAATTTAACTGGAATTCGAACTCGGTTCCCCAATTTCTCGTTTCCGATCCGATATCCATTGCACCACAATGCACATAATCTTTTCAATTACAGCTATTTTTCGAGTCTATCTAATTTTTCGCTGATTTAATCCAATGCTGAAAGTGGTACACTACGTTTCAGTTTAAAGACTAGTGTCAACCCTTTTTCCACTTGAAATTTCGCATTGAATTTGAAACACCGACCTAAGTTTCCGACTAAACTTTTTTTTTTTTTTTTTTTTTTTTTTTTTTAATCATCTCACCCCAAGCAAGGCATTCCACTGCCACTATTGCGCATGGGGCTACATAGGGGAAGGTAAAGAGAAGGAGTGGATAGACATAGGGAATGTCAGGAGAAAGGTGATAGATGAGTAAGGATAGCGAGGATGAGGGTCGGGCAGATGGGAAGAGTGCTTGATAGAATGGGAGCAGGTTAGTGTGTTAGGAGGTGTGTATTGACCTTACATTTAAACTCCTGGAGATTGTAGCCGTCGGGGAAGCAATCGTTTGGAAGAGAATTCCACAGTCGGGAAGTGCGAGGAAAGAAACTGTTGGAGTAGAAGTTACGGCTGCATTTTATCGGTTTCACTGTAAAAGGATGGGATCTAGTTGCTAATCTAGTATCTCGTGCAAATTCATATTTAGGAGGCACCAGTGATCTAAGTTCATCTGGAAAACATTTTTTTAATTCTTCTTTTAAATTTTTTTAGCGATGTTACTTTCTTTAACTGGTCACTTGTCCAGTTACATTTCTGCAATAAACATTTATAAGTAAACCTCACAGCTCAAATAATTCCATCCAGTCAGTACCGAATAAGTTTGAAGTATTTTTTTAACACATGAGCCTTGCTTTTACACATTTGTTACGGAATGAGACAATAAATCATTTCGCCAATAAAAATAATTTTACATTTGACACGCTACTTGCAACTTAAATATAGGTTTTCTGTTTGCTTTCCATGTGGTTTCATTGATTACTGTAATATCACTACCAGTGTCTAGTTGCATTTTTACATCTACATAATTTTCATATACGCAATTTTTATTTTTTATTTTTCGTGATTATTATTTTTTTGTCACAACACTGGATACGATTTTTTGTGAAAAAAAATTCCTTGCTTTAGTTTTATAGTGTTACTATTGTGTCCTACTTTCCCACGCTTGTAGCATTTCGAATTCTTAAAGGGACAGTCGTCTCCGAGATGTAACCTACCACATCTGGATTAATTTTTCTTTTTCTACATTTTTCTTTTGCTTGTATGTATGCACATTTTTTCCTCGATTTCTTCGGTATCGCGTTTCAGGTTTAGAATTCTCTGACGTTCGTCTAATATTTTCTGTGGTGCAAGTTTATTATTCTGTTCAAGTTTCGTTAGAATTTTCGCCCGTATTTCTGCGTTTTTTTTTTGTTTTTGTTTTTTCGCCTAGCCCTTGAACAAAAATGAAACCCTTAAACATATCCGGAGTCTATTCGTTTAATCTGAATCTTTTACACTCCTTGTTAACGATTCCAGCATATGTGACAGATCTTCGTCTTGTTTTTTTTTTTTATCAGATTTATAAATGTCAAAAGAATATCAAATTTCGTGCTTTTCTCGCAAAAAATTAGTTGGAATATTTACTTTACACAACAAATTTCTACTGTTTTTTTTTTCGGTAGTACAAAATTAAAGTATTTTTCATTTTTTTTTTTCCGGTGCTAAATTTTTCAACAAAAGTCTTGTTTTTCTTTTCATCTTCCTAGACGCTGTATTCTTCTCTGAAAATTCTCTCGCATTTTCTAAAATAGGTAGAAAAGTTAATTTTATCATCTGAATTGTATGTGAATTCAGTTATGGCATATGGTACCGTGTCGAGAATGAAAGAAATTGGGGCATTTAGCGTTCTCTTCTGAATTATTTCAATTCATTTTTATCGTTTTTTCTGGAATTACAACAGTTGCTGCTAGTGTTCTTGTTGCGGAACTTTTACCATATAAGATAATAGTTCTTCCCTATTTGAAAAATATGTTTTTTTCTTTTTCTATACACACCAAAGGGAAAAAATTAAACCAACGTGGTTCAAAATTCTCATCGTCACTATTATTAAATGCACCGATCAAAAAATTTTCCCTACTTTTCATAAATCGGTATGAGCTTCGGTATCCTCGTCACCTCTGTTATAACTCGTTTTTAGTAATTATAACATTAAGTCTTAATTAGGCTATTCACCGTAAAGTCTATTAGAAATACCCTTGACTGACTCCAACGGTTTTCGACTCACTTAGAGTTTTTTGTTTTTATTGACGGCGTCTAACGTATTTCATTTATGTCGCCGGGGGTGTTTTTTACTCCGTAATACGTATCCAACTCTACTACATCTCAATTTAGATTAGGTAGTAATCATCTAAAATCAAAATATTTTCAACCTAATTATGTACAATGACGGATCATATGTAATATAGAGGAACAATTTAACTACAAAAATTGAAAATAAATACAATATATCTAAATACAAATTAGAGACATGTCATAATAGATAATTCCATTTTAAACAAATCAACAATGTTTTGCGTTAATTTTGGACATCAACTGATGATTTTTCTTATTAAAATACTGAAGAATTTTAACAAATTAAAGATTATAGATAAAGAATAGTGAATTTCATATGGTATTTTTCGAGAGTTCGCATGAGCAAAAAATAAATGAATAAAATAAAATAAATAAATAAATAAAAAATGAAGAAAAAAAATCACGGATTTGGACGAAAAAAGAAGACCCAGAATGACGTCAAAATCCGCGAAAATGTTTCATCCTTTAATAGTCAGTTGTGCTGAGTTTAACATGTAACAGATATAAATGTAATCTGGGATGTGTGTTGTGGTGCAGTGGATATCTAAAATCTAAGCGCCGAGTTCGAATTAAAGTTGAATTCGTTGCATTCACTTACGCGCAAATACCTTTGGGAAAGGTATTAATCTGTCTCTTCTCCCTTCTGCTATGGGTAAAATAACAGAACAAACTTGGTTCTATAACCAGTCTAACACAGAAAGTAATGGCATCCTACTGTGGTAAAATCTTCTACCCAGTCAGTCAGTCAGTCATGTCTCTGTCGATGCATGATCGCACAAGCGTGTATCATACATGGCACTTAACTGACTAACTGATATAAATGTAGGTATAAAAAGCAATTGTTGATAAAATAGCGAGGGTCACAAATCTCTGTTCATCACCACTAATTAAGTCCCAACGTTCGGAAAGTTTCGGGTTAGTACACGCCGGCGCTGATTAATAGTATATCTAAAAAAGCCAGCATAGATTGAACAAGGGAGATAGAACTTGTTTCCTGTTTAGGATGCGGTTTCCGGTGGTTTTCTCTTTTCTATTCTTCTCACTTCTTTTTTTCAATTGGAGTAGATAGACTAAACTATCGCCCGGTTCACACTCCACCCACATCTATTAAACAGGTGAAGAGTTTCAATTAGAGTAGATAGACTAAACTATTGCCCGGTTCACGCTCCACCCACATCTATTGAACAGGTGAAGAGGTTCATCCCTTGTTTGCTGTTTAGGATGCGGTTTCCGGTTTTCTCTTTTCTAATCTTCTCACTTTTTTTTTTCAATTGGAGTAGATAGACTAAACTATCGCCCGGTTCACACTCTATCCACGTCTACTGAACAGGTGAAGAGGCTAATCCCCTGTTCCCTGTTTAGGATGTGGCTTCCAGTTTTCTCTTTTCCAATCTCTTCACTCTTATGTAGCCCCTGCACATCAGTGGCGTTACCGCCTTGCTCGGGGTGATTAAAAAAAAAAACTCTTTGCCTCTACACTGTTGTATAGTAAGGTTGAAAAATAAAAGTTTAATTTATATTTATACTTCTTGCATTTCTTCTTCTTATTGACCCCCGATGCGTCATACGTCTGCCTATTGTTCGTATTGATATCCAGCCTCTGGCGACTCTTCTTATAAATACTTTATCTCTAACACGCCATGCATAAGAGCACTGACTGACAGTAATTAAGTTAAGTTAAATGAATTAGTAAAACTCTAGGTCACTCTCGAGACCTGTCGAATGATAAAGCACAGATGATGCTTTGTCGCTCTGTTCTTGTCTAGCACGCTGGTCTAGTGTTTGTTCCTCATTTTGACACTCTTTTAGTTCGGCTCTGCCTTCAAAGTTGGCCCAATCCAGCGTTTTGTTTACCAACACTGTGTGTGTGCATATATATATATATAAGCAACATTGAGCCTGGTCCGTACTTAAATGGGTGACCGCTTGGGAATGCCAGGTGCTGTAAGTGTTCTTGATGGATGTACGCTGTGGTGCAGTTGATTTCTCGGAAATTTCTTGAAATTCTGGTGGAATGCTCTGCAGTCACTTACGCGCTAATACCCTTGGGAAAGGCATTAATCCATTCCTTGCTTCCAGTTATGGGTTAAATAACTGGATAGATTGTATTCTATAGCCTTGGCTGGCAACCAGTCTACCAGGTCAGGTAGTGGCAACTTGTCGCGGGATAGTTAAAAAAAAAGCCTACTTATATCAGTAAAAAATTCGGGAGAAGATTGGTAAATAATCTTAGAGGATCCTAGTAATACCGCTTAAATAATAAATCTGATCCAACAAAGAGCTCACGTTAAATTTAATTTACAGAGCAGATATTCATTTATTTATATGTAAATTCAGACCACATTAATAGCTATTTCAACATGTCAGTTCGAGACATGCACCGTCAACCCAGTTTTCTCCATTCTATGGTTGATTGGGATGGACAATTCATGTCTCGGACTGACATGTTGAAATAGCTATCACCCCTAAATATGATCTGAATTTACAGATAAATAAATGTATATATATATAGTCATTCGCAGACAGATCAGTTTCGCTGTATCACCGCTCATCAGTACGGTTAGACATCCGATTGCTTTTTAACCGAGGATTATAACCCGACCGAACTGGCGTCAGTCGGCAATTTTACCCCTGAGCTATGGGCGCTCGGCAGAAGAAGGCATACTTTTACCGTATGATGTATCATACACCAGTAGCCAGAGTGCTCTAATTCATTACTAAATGAGTGATGCGTAGATGCTAGAGTAGCTACTGTTTTTTCAAAGTCTACCATTCTTCCAGAGTGCTCAATCAGGGCATATATATATATATAAATTGGAACGGCGATAATTAATTTTATTAATTAATTAATAACCAAAATCTTCTAATTGCTATTATAGATCATAAGAGAACATACTAAGAGAAAATTTTCTTTATCCTCTGAATATGAGCAAAGGAAAACGGAGGTGATTAATTTTATTAACTAATTATTAACTGTAACTGGAAAATCTTTATCTTTAAAAAGAAAGCAGAGATGAAAAATAACATCTGGTATTTCTCTATTATTGTAAACCCGGAAAGAAGAGAAAGAAAAGAGAAATGGATTTGTTTTCAAGCCACAGAAACAATGGATATCGGTGACAGTCACCCCAAAGAAAGCTGACGGTCATTCTAAACATAAAGGAAAGATAAATTTATTTGTTATTGTTTCTTGTTAAACGAAAGGGAAATTTCATTTTGGGTCCGAATGTCTGGCTGGCATGAATCTCGTGAAAGAGTTAAAGGTAACAAATGTTTTGATTGAGTCAAGTAATTTAGAGAAAAGGTATTTTCACTGACATCAGGGTAAAACTGATAAGGCATTCTTTTCACTTGAAAATATAGGTGACTCAGAGAATGGATATTAAAAACAGGTGCGTAGAAATTATTATTTGGGTAACGATGTCAGTGGACCCTTGTCAACTTGTTTTGGGCGAAGACAGTTCAAAAAGGTTAATGCCTATTGTTTTAAAAAAAAAAATCCCCGAAATTGTTTCTTGAGAACGAAAGATTTTTGAGAAAGGAAATTCGGTTAAGTCCAACCCAGTAAAGGGGTATGGGGAGATGACGTCATAAGATCGAAAGAGATTCCATTGGTCCGGTGACCAAGCCCCGAAAGTGGGAGACGACTAACAATTGACGTCATGGAAAGAAGACTAATGCCATTGGTTAAAGCACAGGCAACAACGAGTAGCATCTAACCTCAGGATTTTATTGATTGCCGAGACGGGGGATTAGACACCCAGCGACCTTCGGCCCCACACCATGGCATGTGCATAAATACAGGGTCCCGAGGGAACAAAATCAGTCGACGTGGAGTTGGCCTCGAGTCGGCGTCGAGTTGGATCGGAGGAGAGTCCGAAGTTGGACTGGAATTGCGGCAGTTCAAAGCAGTTCAAGTTCAGTTCCAGTTACCGGCCTAAAAATGTAACGACGAAGATAGGCGCCATGTTGTTGGGCGCCAACCGCAGAGCCTGCTGGCCAACCAGAGATAAAAACAGAGAAGAGAATTTCCAGACAAAGTTGCAGAGAGCGACAGAGAAGTCAAAGTCGGAGTGGCAAAGATCGACAGAAGAGGCCTGATGCCGGCTAACCAGAGTTAAAGACAGAACAGAATTTTTGAGTAGTTGCAGCTCGAGTGGCAGAGAGTTCGATTTCCCAGTCCAGAAACGTAATAACCAAAGACAGTTCCCAACCGAAGAAGTAAAGAGACAGAGATGATTGTCATGCCGTTGGGTGCCGACCGTAGAGAAGCCTGTCGCCAATCAACCAACCAGAGTTAAGAGACAGACAAGAAGAGAATTTTCAGACAAGTCTGAAATTGCTAACTGAAAGAGAATAACCCAGCACTTCGGCAATTTCCGTAACATTCCGGAAAACAAATAATAAGTTGACTAGACTTATATAACGAACTTAGACTTCTGTTCGAAGCAGCGAGCTGCGACCAGCCAGATTCCTTGTTATTGCTTAGGAGAATAATTCGATTTACCTAAGAAACGTCCGTTCCGCTACCAGTTGATAGAAGCAGGGATGGGAAATTATTCAAGAGACTATGATGTATAATCTGTTTATAAAGACGTTATTTCACAACACTCCAGACGTCGGTCCACTTATTTCCTTTGATGTTACATTTCTTTCTTTTATTACTCAATTGTGTGCACACTTCCCGGCTTGGTTTAGTTCGGCAGAGAGACAGCTAGTGAAAAACTCACGTGACTGCCTTGTGATTAATCAACACAACGTGGGACAGGAGAGAAAACCGTGACAGAGTCAATCTACGACCAGCTGGCTGGATCGAAGCCAACAGCGACCAGGGCCGGATAGTGTCACACACACACACACACACACACACACACACACATATATGTGCGTGTGTGTGCACAATTATATATATATATATATATATATATATATATATATATATAATTGTGCTTTTGGGCAGCAATCCCTCTGGTTTCAGGAACATTTTTTTTTTTTAATCATTTCACCCCGAGCAAGGCAGAAACGCCACTGATGTGCAGGGGGTTACATAAATGTAGAAAGATTAATTAGAAAAGAGTGAGGAGTACAAGCTAGTTAGAAAGGAACAATAGAAAGCTGAGAAAGCAGGTGCAATGACAGATACATGGGCGGAGAGAACGTGAAGATTATACAGGGGAGGGGAGAGAGCTAGAGTCCAGTGGTTAGTAGGTGAGTATTAACTTTGCTTTTAAATTTCTGGAGGTCGTAGCCGTCAGGAAAGCAAGAATACGGGAGTGAGTTCCACAGGCGGGAAGTGCGAGAGAGGAAGCTGCAGGAGTAGAATTGTCGTCTGCGTTTGGCTAACCTGACTGTGAATGGGTGGGACCCAGTTGCCAGTCTGGTTGCACGGGTAAACACCTGTTGAGGAGGCATCAGTGACTTAAGCTCATCCGAGCAGAAGCCATGAAAGTATTTATAGAAGAGACAGAGGGAGGCCACATTTCGACGATGGGAAAGTGGCTGCAGACGATTTAAGTAACTATTCTATTGGTGAAACTTGCCAGAATAGATATAACCACACAGCTATTCCAGCAAATACACTTGGGAATGGTTTGAATTCATTTCTTCCAGAAATGGGTTGAATAGTAGGACTTGTATTTCGAAAAATTATAGTCATTCTCAAAAAATTGATTTACTCACAAAATAATAAAAAAAAAACTATTACAAATAATAATATGTTTCGGTAATTTCTGCCTGTACACTTAACAACCTTGAAATTTTAACATTTCAAGTTTGTTAAGTGTACATGAATCTTCAAGACTGAGGCAAACTAGATGATGCTTCATAGTTTGCAATATGCTCGCGTTGGCAATTGGGGTCATCATCGGTGGTATATCCTCATTTCTAAAGTTTGTCTTAATAGGATCAGTAGAGTCAAGTATCACTGGAACCAGTGGAGTGGTGAGGAATTGTGCAGAGAGAGAGAGAGAGAGAGAGAGAGAGAGAGAGAGAGAGAGAGAGAGAGAGAGAGAGCCTGTGTGCCATGTTGTTAAGGTGTCTGCACCACTGCGACAGACACCGACTAGGGGCTCTGTTGTTCAATGGTTAGACTGAATGTACAACTCTGTGTTTAGATTTTAGCCTTTTTTTTCATTGGTTCCTGCTTCAACTTCTCGAAATGAGAGTGGACTGTCTTCCTTATACAAGAGGGAATACTGCCACTAAGCAAGTAGAAGGCATCTACTTTGGTTAGCTTGTGACATCCAGTGATTGATCTACAAGAAGCATTTAAGGCAGGGTCGATTTTCTTTGGATGTGATGAGCAGCTCCACGCTGGTGAGGTATATTCTGCTGTGGAGTAGCAGAGGGCTAAGGCTGTGCGTATTGTACCGACATGGAAACCCTCTTTGGTATTAACCAGCTTCTTTAGGATGTTAGGAAGGTCCACCGAAGAAGTGTTCACGTGTCGGTCCCCGTTGGATGAGTTTTCTCCAATCTTTCGTCTAAATGAGTTGCCAATCTCCCCAACGCTATATTTCATACTATAACCTTAAGTGAAAAAGTAATTGCTAATAATTAAATGGGACAAAAAACGTTTGCCGAAAGCCCTCGATAAATTTGCTTGAAGTTTTCATTACCACTGACAATGATTGCAGAAAGTATAACTTTAGTTATGAAAGGTTTATAGCTTCAGAACTGCATGATAGAAGAATAGATGTTCTACAATGTTATCATATTTCAAACTTTTTTTAAAAAATCTCCGACAACAGACGACTTTCGATATCGAGGTAGATGGATGTAGAAGATGATTTGGGGGGATTTCAGAACGTTCAAATTTTTTCAGCATATAAATGTATGGTAATATGTACCTCGCGTTAGCCATTTCGGATAGCAGAAAAAATTATACTTAGTGGATTTTTCATCAAAGCAAAGTTGCGTAAAGTGAATTTTTGAAAAACTGGGGCGAAATGTAATATTTTTTTTTATTTACAACTCACCAGATTTATTAAGTCGCCTCCACATGGAAAAACTGGAAATAGACACGTATCCTAAGCGTAGGATTATTGAATGCCAATTATGATGTTTCGAGTTGTCGATGTCTGAGCACAGTCTGTTCTGCAATTAAACCGATAATTTCTAATTCAGTTGTTCTTTTCCTAACCTGGTTGTTTCATTTCGTGAATTTAAAATAGAAAAATACACATAGATTTTTAGTTTTTTCTTGGCAAATTTTGTTAACACACATGAACCAACGAGTTGATGACAGCTTGGCCAATAAGTAGTCATTGTTTGATTTATAAATTTTTACAATATCTACAAATATAAATTCTGAGTCTAGTAATTCATAAAGTAATTTCATTAGTAATTAATTAATAAAGATAACGTACAATCAGGTCAAGATAGTTTGACATCAGTGTTCAAGTCGATATATATATATATATATATATATATATATATATATATATATATATATATTAATGCGTGTTTCATTAAATAATATAGACAAGTTTTGTCTATTTATTTTATGTAAATTTTTTTCATATTCTCTGATAAGCTTAATAGCATTATCACTAAATGAAGAAAAAAAATTAAAATATTGATACATCATTTTTAATAATCCAATCTAAGCTTTCGGCTAACATAAGCCATTACATTATATATTTAAACACGGACAAACCATAATGACAAACTGTTCTTGTTTACATGGAAGATTTTCAAGCAACAAACTCGTGCATTTAAGACGCTGGAAGCAAATGTCGCATCACATGACGTCATACATGACCAAGCAAGAGTGAAAACAAGAAATATTAGGTATGGGAAGCCATTGAAATAAACCAATGTCTTCTGTTATTAGTTATAGACATTTAAGGATATTTGTAGAGATTTTATAGTTTATTTTGTTTAGGTTAAGTTTGAACTGTTTTATGTATATAGCTTCGAGAATTTTTAGTTTTTGTTTTTTGTTTTCATGTTTAAGTATAGTTGTATTTTCAACTAGTGTTTTCCGGAATTGTGTATGTGGCCAGGCATGTTGTTTTAAATGCCTAAAAATGTTAGAATTATCGTTCAAATGTAGTGTCAAGCGTCGTGAAAGCGAGTTTGTGATGTGACCAACATGAATATTATATAATCCGTTGGAAATACAATCTCCCAAAGGCACTTGAATTCGTAAACTATGTTGTTTTTTTGCAAATCGATAACCGAGGGAGAAGAATCATTGCAAATAATTGAGTCGGATATACTAGATTTAGAGTAGTATATGATTCTTAATTTTTTTGCTAGGATCTATTGTAGATATATTAATATTTACTATTTTTTTTAGTATATTTTCATCTTGTTTGTAATTTGTATGCATTTGATTATGATATAGGAAATTAATATGTTTGTGATTAGTTGAAGTCGTATTATGTTCTATTTGCTTAGTATATTGAGACTGCTAAGAAAGCATCGTATTTGCTCATCAACTATATAGTTTGGAAAGCTATTATTAATAAGTGTTTGTTTTATATTCTTTAGTTCACTGTAAAAATCTGTTTTGTGGATGAATTAGTTTTTGCACGATGTATTAGATTTTTTATAATTGCTATTTTGTAGTCATATGGACTTTCGCTGTTGTAGTTAAGTGTACATGAATTTATGCTGGTAGGTTTTTTTTTGTATGGCGAAATAGTAAATTTGTTACTATTTGTGTTTATCAATATGTCAAGAAAGGGATTTTGTTATTAGTATTGAGTTCATACGTGAATTTAAGGACATAATTATTTTGGAAACGTTTTTGAAGTTGAAGTATTTTATCTGTATTTTTAACCAGTATAAGAATATCATCAACATATCTTAGGTAGATGGATGGGTTTTTAAAAGCTGTAAATATCTTATTTTCGAGGTTCGACATGTAGAAATTGCTAAATGTTGGACCCAGTACTGAACCCATTGAAACACCATGACGTTGTATATATATATAATTATTATGATCTAAGAAAGGGACTTCAGTAGTACAAGTTAATAGTAATTTCCGTAATATATTAGGATTAATTTTACGTGGGCGTAAAGATGAGTTACTGTATATATTTCTTATAATTATGTCAATATAAATACACTTAAGGACTAGGGCCATGGTGAGAAATATCAGACTATAAAAACAAATAATTTAATGATATCGCTTAAAAACAATTGAAACAGAAAAGTTTCAAAAAAGATCTAAAGATCCGCTAGAAGAAAAAAAAATAAATAAAAAAGGAAAACCCGAGGCAAGCCTTTCGTCCGACAGAACTAGTCATGGGTATATGTCGGAAGAAAATTTAAAATTCAGGGATGAAAAATTGGTAATGTTCAGAAAAGAAGTGGGGAGATAAAAAAATCCCCTATCATAAACCTTCACCAAGGTTTTTAAAAAATTTTTCTGTTTCAATTGTTTTTAGGCGATATCATTAAACTCGGCTCCCCGGTTTCTCGTTCCGAGCCGATATCCACTGCCCCACAACGCACATCCTTACTGAGCATAGTTGCAGTATAAACCACGTGTGGGCTCTGTAGGTGTTGAACAAACACAAATATGTCTGAACATGAGTCTGCATAAGGGATTGGCTAGTAAAGAGGCATCCACGGATACGAGTGGCCAGCCATAATAACGATAAATAACGATATATATATTTATTTCTACCGGCTTGATTAATTACGATAAATTTTTGTTATGAAAACATGTGTCATTCGGCAGGATTCGAACATGCGTTACATTTCAGAGTCGATATGATTATTTGCGTAAATGGAAAATTGTGTTATATAGGCTTGATTTGGCTTCGTTTAGACTGTTGATCATTAGTGGTCGAGAGATCTAAGACGTGCCTGATCAACTGGAGGCTTCCTTTATGTGGATAGGGGTCGCAGATTCGAATCCTGCTGAATGACACATATTTTCATAAGAAAAATTTATCGTAATTAATCAAGCCGGTAGAAATAAATATATATACTGTTTGATTATAAACAGAATATCTACTTAAATACGAGTATCGGTCAAAAATAATGTTCAAACAAATAATTTCAAATATATATGTGTGTGGGTGTATGCTTTTTTAAAATGTAATCATTATTCATTATTTAAGTTTAATTTGAACGTAACTAATCCTTACATTTCTTTTGATAAAGTCTGTCAAAGGCCAAATCGCGTCGATCAAGACAAGTTTTCCTTTTGTTTTTATCGACGTTATCATCTGCACGGTTATATTTTTATTTCTATCCGAATTTTCACATACACAGACACACATAGAACTAAAAGAACTAAAATCTCCGTCATCTGATGGAGCAACAACCATGAAAAGGGTCATCACCTTACGTCCTCTAGCTAAGTTAAAGCATAATAGACTAAAATAGAAAAGCCCAAATCAACCTAACACAGACTATATATGTGAATTACCCTATATGCAAACAAGCAAAAAAATATATCAATTAGTTTTGTCTTTTGTCACGCAAAGAAAAGGATTTGTAGCCAGTGTGAAATTCAAAGAGAAAGAATCTGTTTGAAATGTATGTGAAAAGAAGACGGGTGTAGAAAATATTCTTTTCAGCACAAAAATTGCAAAATAAAATAAGTTTTCTGGAATAACGGTGGGTAGATTGTTAGAAAAATAAATCAAAATTTAAATCGCTATCAAGACCCGTGTATTCCGGAGGCGAGAGTAAATCAGTAAGCGATAAAGTTTACTTTATAATATACATCTTTATAATAATATATATCTTCCACCAACCCAAGTAAAATTTACTTTAACATATTATTTATTGCCAGCCAACTTCCCTCTGTTTCTCTCGGCAATTAGTATAACACACTCAAACTAGTAAGTGCTAAAGTATATTTTATAAAATGTAAGTAAACTTCATACACATTCTTTAATATGTCTATACCAATAATAGTGTATTTCAACTTCTGTCTATTATAAAATTAATTATCTTTTATCAGAAGTCGTTTTCCAAAAATTGTGCCACTCGACGAGCATTCCTCGCATATTCTATTCACCCTATATTCAACTCATATATATATATATATATATATATATATATATATTAAACTGACTCGTTCCTTTTTTTTTTCCATATATTGTGAATATTTTGATTAATTTCTTTTTTTTTTTAATTTTCGGATGAAAACTGGAACATTTTCAAATATATTTAAATGAAATCTTCATTTTCTATCATGGTAAAATACAGCTATAGTCTAGATATATTTTATTACTCCAAACGTTAGTTTGAGTGAAAACCCGTATTTGAGTTGACTTTTTGTTTATTTTTAAATAATATTTACTTCATCTACCGGCCTGTACTCTATTAAGGAACTCTAGCCATAGAGAGTGGCGGCCAGGAGACGAACTAAATACTATTTATAAAATAAAAAGGTGCGTCTGCTCAAATAAGGGTATCCAATTGTAAAAAAAAAACTTTTGAAGAATTAAAAAATTAAAAATAAGCCCTATTAATTTTAAAAAATTGCTTATATGAAGAAAAAAAAAAAGAAAAAAAAAAGAAAGCCCAATTCTGTGACCTATTCGGCCATTATTATTTATTTGCGATCATCGGAATAATTTCTTATTCTTAAAATGGGTGGGCCCCTGCTGTCAAAAATGACGGCAAAATATTTATATCGATATGCCGTATAAAATAACAGCAAGATATATATTGATGTACCTACTATTGAGTATCTTACATTAAAGCCTATGAAAAAATATTCCAATCCCTGAACGTGACAGGGGGAAATATATATATATATATATATATATATATATATATATATATATATATATATATATATATAAAATACAGAACAGTCTTTATTATAGTAGAGAGGATGGCTGAAGCAAACTAAAATTCTACTAAAGGCATAAATGCAATTTTCCTGGTGGTCTGTTCTTGTCACTTGTATGAACACAAGTGTTTACGTTCGGGGAGTAAACAAATATCTCACAAACTACCATATCTAAACAGATAGTGGCAAATAAAATAATCTGTTATAGTCATTATAAACATTGACAAATAGAGACTAATGTTTGTGTGTGTGCATATAATATATCTATATATATATAGTCATCCGCAGACAGATCTGTTTCGCTGTATCACAGCTCATCAGTACGTTTAGACTCCGATTGCTTTTAACCCAGGATTGAAACGCGACCGAATTGGAGTCAGTCGACGATTCTACCTCTGGGCTATGGGCGTTCGGTAGAAAAAAGCAGACTTTTTAGCATGTATATTGTCATTATACACGCCTAATAGCCAGAGTGCTCTAATTCATTAGTGAATGAGCGATGCGTGCATGCTAGAATAGCTACTGTTTTTCAAAGTCTACCATACTTCCAGAGTGCTCAATCAGGGTGTGAGAGCGTAAATAGTCAATACAACACAAAGTAGAACTCAATACAAAGTAGAGCTAATAATATTTATTCAAAAATTAAGATATGTTACAATATCACTACAAAAGTATCTATATTGTTTTGACACATCTTGTGTCTTGTCAAGTGATGTGGTTATTTTAAATTGAATGATTTTAAAAGGTTAAAAACAAGAAAGACCCCTTTAATCAGGGAGGCATTATTGTATGTACAATGTGGACCAATCAGAGTAAAGCAACTTCTAATTTGGAGAATATGTGGGCAGACTTAAAATTAATCTTGGTGGGCATTGGTATTAAAATTTGATTAAATTGAGATCAGCAATTACTGATTAACTATTATATCCACTTTATTTTTGTTGCGAAATTTAAAAAAAAATATTTTTTAGTTTAACAATTTAGTAGATGTAGAAAGTTATTCATATTTTAAACGAGGCAGAGAAATAACGCATACATAAATAAAGCTACAAATATTCACACATGGAAAAATAGACGAGTATATTCACAAACACTAGCAAACAGACACATATACAGATTAATACACCCACGCATACACAAATTACAAAATTTAGCCTTTATCGACTTGTCAGTTTGTCTGTTGACTTTTAAACAGACTAAATTGCTACATATTGGATACAGTCAAGGCGAATTCATAACGCTACCGGTCTTGGATGAATTGGGTTGGGATAGACATAATCATATTTCAATGCATGAACATATAAACAGAATTAAATATATACTTACGCAAAAACACAAGCTAAAGTTAAATGCTTATGCATGTGCAAAACGTCATACATATACATATATATATGCTAAGCTCCATATCGTTCATATGAAGCTACGACTGTGGGCCCCAGTTGTTTAGCTCGCGTGTGCGTGTGTCTCTGCGCACGTCAATGGTTCTACAAGTGTTAATTTATGTCTGTGTTTGCATAAAAGGCGTCAAGACAAAAATTATTTCTCCCACAGTTCATCCCACCTTCACAAAAATTCATCAATATACGCATCTCTGAATATACCCATATTTTAAATAAAAAATTAAAACAGTTAGACAATAAAAAAAGCGTGAAACCCAAGACAACATCTATCTATAGGCATCTATATATAGGCAAATTAACGTCTAAATATTAGTCTGTGTATATGTGTGCTTTTGTATATGTGTATATGTATGTATATATATTTGTGCGTATGTGTGTATGTGTGTATATATGAGTGTACATCTGTCCTTTTGTACTAGTAGACATATTGATATTTGCTTTACTTACTGATATGTATGTATTTGTATTCATTTACTTGTATATGTGTGTATCTGTTACATGTATGTATGTATGCTTTTGTATGGGTATTTGGGTATATATATATACATATATGTGTGTGTGTATGCGTATGTATGTATATGTGTGTGTATATGTGTATATATTCATACTTGTATGTATGTTCAGATGTCCATGTATGCACATCTATATCTATATATATGTATGTTTGCGTATGTGTGTATATATATATATATATTTGTATGTATGTGTATATGTGTATGTGTGTGTATATATATGTATATTTGTATATTTGTATGTATATATGGTTGCATATGTATTTATGCATATACGCATGTATGTGGATAGATAGATAGATAGATAGATAGATAGATAGATAGATAGATAGATAGATAGATAGATAGATGTTGTCTTGGGTTTCACGCTTTTTTGATTGTCTAACAAACTGTTTTAATTTTTTATTTAAAATACTGGATATATTCAGAGATGCGTATATTGATGAATTTTTGTGAATGTGGGATGAACTGTGGGAGAAATATTTTTTGTCGTGACGCCTTTTATACAAACACAGACATAAATTAACACTTGTAGAACCATTGACGTGCGCAGAGACACACGCACACGCGAGCTAAACAACTGGAGCCCACAGTCATAGCTTCATATGAACGATATGGAGCTTAGCATATATATATGTATATGTATGACGTTTTGCACATGCATAAGCATTTAACTTTAGCTTGTGTTTTTGCGTAAGTATATATTTAATTCTGTTTATATGTTCATGCATTGAAATATGATTATGTCTATCCCGACCCAATTCATCCAAGGCCGGTAGCGTTATGAATTCGCCTTGACTGTATCCAATATGTAGCAATTTAGTCTGTTTAAAAGTCAACAGACAAACTGACAAGTCGATAAAGGCTAAATTTTGTAATTTGTTTATGCGTGTGTGTATTAATCTGTATATGTGTCTGTTTGCTAGTGTTTGTGAATATACTCGTCTATTTTTCCATGTGTGAATGTTTGTAGCTTTATTTATGTATGCGTTATTTCTCTTCCTCGTTTAAAATATGAATAACTTTCTACATCTACTAAATTGTTAAACTAATAAATATTTTTTAAAATTTCGCAACAAAAATAAAGTGGATATAATAGTTAATCAGTAATTGCTGATCTCAATTTAATCAAATTTTAATACCAATGCCCACCAAGATTAATTTTAAGTCTGCCCCCATATTCTCCAAATTAGAAGTTGCTTTACTCTGATTGGTTCACATTGTACATTCAATAATGCCTCCCTGATTAAAGGGGTCTTGCTTGTTTTTAACCTTTTAAAACCATTCAATTTAAAATAACCACATCCCTTGACAAGATACAAGAAGTGTCGAAACAACATATATATATATATATATATATATATATATATATATATATATGCATGTGTGTGTGTGTGTGTGTGTGGACCCTAAGGTGAAACTGAATGTCGAATATATATGCAAATAAATACACAACGATCTTTATTATGATAGAGAGGATTATTAGTTTTAGAATCTAATTTGAATCCATTTTTCAACTGATTTTACTTACTCGCAAATAGTCTTGGAAAAGATATTAATTCGTCTCTTCTCTCCAACTATAGGTCAAATAACAGAACAGAATAGGTTCTATATCTTTGGTTGGCTACCAGTCTACCGTAGAAAGAAATAGCAACCTACTGTGGGAAAATCTTCTGGTTAGTCAGTAATGTCTCTTTCGAGACATGATCACCCAAGTGTGTATCACGTATGGCACTTGACTGACTGACTGAAATCTACTGAATTTCTTTTTTTCTTGCGTTAGTTTTAGCAGTGACACGTTAGCGTTGCCTTTGGTTGTCACAAGCTACTCGCTGCTCTATCTCTATTTCCATGGTAAATGTTCACACGAACTTCATTCCTTAGTTCCACCATTTCAAGTCTTTCAAATAACCCTCTCGCTGTTCTATTGCTATTTCCATGGAAAGTATTCAGACGAACTGCATTCCTTAGTTCCACCAGTTCTAACCTTCACTGCTAAGATATGCCATGCTACACACATTGTGGTGAACCGCCCTTATTCATTTCGTACTTCATTGGCGAAATGTATATTATGTTCCAGCTTCTTCTCACGAATAGCAGTTTTGCGAAACCGATTCCAAATATACTCCCCCGATCACTACACTCTTAAACTCTTCAAGTCTAGCGTTAACCGCTATCTTCCCCACATACCCGCATAAAGTATGCCTCTTATTCTGCAAGACTCTACCTCGAGTGGATATTTGACCTTGTACAGGGTGAATATCAGAATAAAAATCCACATTCTTTAGTTCCTTCAGTTCTTTCACGGTTAAGACCTACCATGCCTATTGTAGCTACCATTAGTGAGATGTAAGTTCCCCTCGAGCAGTTTCTACTCAAGAACGCCTGCTTTGCGAAACCGATTCCCAAGAGTATGCTTCACCAGTCACTACAATCCTAACCTGTTCAAGTATTGCGTTAACCGTTATCTTTCCTACATATCAGCATAAACTGTGCCTCTTACTGTGCAAGACTCTAACTCGAGTGGCTCTTTGATCTTGTGCAGGAGGAACATCATTGTAAAAAAAATTGAGCTGTTTATTTCACTTTTGCTGGCATTTACACTTTTGAAGCATGAAAGTGGCTAAAGTGTTCACGAAAGACTCCATGTCTGGCTGACTAATTGGGAAAAGGACCATTGTACTAAACGAGACAGACACAAAAAGAGATCCTTGAATTGTTTAGAAAGATGATGACTTGTGCTTGAACTTTGAGACTACAACGGGTCAGTGTGGCAAGCCGCAAACTAAAGTTTTAAATTACTTGAGCGACGAAATTAGATACTTATGTAGTTTAAAAACATCTCTCCTGCTCTCTAACTCTGCGTATACACTTGGCTCAAAAGTTCTCCGATGTACTGTAAAAAAAAAAAAAAATAGTTATATACAGTTTCAAAGCTGATAGGATTTAGACATCAAACGGAAAATGGGTTATAGTTGTCATATCTAAAAGAATGATCGATCTCTTTCACCACTCCGGAAAGAACCTAATGACTGTCTCTATCTTTACAAGATTTAGATATGATCAAAAATGGAGTATTACTGACATATCTTAAGAATGGTCAGTTCCTTGTACTACTCCGGAAGTCATCTATTGACTGGCTCTATCTTTACAAGTAAGATCAAACCAAAAATGGAGAATTACAAACATGTCTCGAATAATCATCGTTTCCTTGTACCACGCCATTTGTTTACGTCTAGATACAAAACTGAACATGAAATTTTGGAGAAGTCGATGTCGAGTGGAATTTAGCTTAAAGAAATTATTCAAACATCTGACCGATTAGGTTCTCTGTGGCTCAGTCTGTCTAGAACAAGTATGTTTTGTATATATATATATATATATATATATATATATATGAAGATTTGTTTGAACATTATTATTGATCGATACTTATATATATATATATATATATATACTTACTTAAATTATTTTCTGTATATGTCTTTATATTTACCGAGTGCGATGTATAAATTGTCGTCTCAATTACGCAAAATTGGAAACAATTGTTGAATTGGGATCAAATTTTGATCAAATATTAGATCTCGACAGAATGATAGAGTAAGGATCAAACAGGAATCGTTTAAAGATCTGATATGTTTCGCTTTTATTAGAGTTTCATTAGAGAATGAAGTATGAGAAAAAACAATTCTGCCATTGTTAAATCTTTGTTTTGCTTTGTTAAACAGACCGCATACGCTTTCGTATTGTGTATTATGCACATGAATTCTGCTCAGCCAATGAAAAACAAACACCACAAAAATTAAAAATAGAATTTTCTCGTCCATGTTTCATTCTCTGATGAAGCTTTAATAAAAAGCTTTAATAAAAGCAAAACCTGTCAGATCCATAAACGACGTTTCCTATTTGTTCTTTATCCCTTCCTGTGTTTCAGTGTTCGCACAGAACTTTCACCTCTCATAATGGATGGGTCTGCACTCAAGTAGGCGCCTTGCCTTGAAAGCACTGTTTTAATTATATAACAATAACAATAGTAATTCTACTACTCATCGTAATTTGCCCCATAGTAAAACTTATGCAATTGTCGAAATCCCGACCAAGGCCCTTTATCTAACAAGTGTTTAACTAAATCCCTTGTCTATATGTACTCTATGTTGTCAGTAGAAAATCCAAGGGTTAGTAAAGTTTATATTGGTAATACAATGAACCAGTTTTAAAAACCGTTTTGGCAATTATCTATCATCTTGTACTTATAAGGACAAACGAAATATGACATCACTTTCTAAATATTTTTGGAAATTAAAAAAGGAGAATAAAACATCTAAAGTTAAATGGAAAATTCTCAAACAAGCTAGAATCTCTAGATCGGTGAACGTATCATGTTTCCTCTGTCTGCAAGAGTAAATGGAAATTATAAAGTACATGAAAAGTGACATATTACTTAATCAAAGGCATTAAACTACAGTAAATTGTAAACATATTTAAGAATTAACTTTACAATCATACTATTATTACAAAATCTAAGGTATGAAACTATAACATTTGTAAACATTTTACAGAATAAACCTTACTATCTTGATAATTTACTTTAACTATATGATCTCTCTTCTTATGCTTTTTATCTTTATTTTCTATTACAAATTGTGATCTATTTATTGCCTTAAATATATTTATTGCTATCGATAATTACTGTTAGTAGTTTTAACCATGTAATATGTTATATTTATTTACATTTTTTACTTATTTGTTATTATTATATATTATTTGTGCATTTATTATTATTATTTTATTATTTTTCTTATTATATATTTTTATTTTTATTATTTTGTGTTATATATTTTATATTTTATATTCATTATTATCATTTCTATTTTTATAATATATTTTTCATTTATTGAATTTAATTAATTAATTTATTCATTTATATTATATTATATTATATTATTTTAATTTAATTGTGATATTAATTTTAATTTAAGTTATTTTAATTTTTAATTTTAAATCTCAATTTAAATTTCTTTTATTTTTCCAATTTATTATATTAGGTCTAATAAATTTATATCTTCCTGTTATGTTTTTTAAATATCCTTTATTTTACGTTTTACGAATAATTTCTCTGTTTGTGTATGTGACTTCGTCATTTACAAAAAAAATGCCAAGAGATTTAACTTGAAACAATGTAACCGATGTCTATACCTGTCTGCAATTCACTTCCGGCCAAAATTTAAAATTTCTCCCTCTTAGCCGTTTCCATTTTCTCTCCCCTTTCTTCTCTCGCTACATTTTCTCACTTTTTTCCTCATTATTTTCTTCTTCGCTTTCTACTCCTCCTGTATATTTCCTTTTCCTCTTTCTTTTCTTTTTCTTTATAGAAGTACAATTATTATTATTATTATTATTATTATTATTTTTAATGCCAAAAGATTTGAGCCCAGATATCGTGTAACTGATGTCAATATCTGCAATTTACTTCCGGCCAAAATTTAAAATTTCTATCTCTTAGCCGTTTCCATTAGGTCTTTCCTCTCTATACTTACTCACTTATTTTCCTCTTCACTTTCTATTTCTTCTATATCTCCCCCTTTTCTTGTTCCTGTCTTTTTCTTGATTTCTCATCTTATTTTTCGTTCTCTTTCCCTCTTTCTTTCCCCCTTTTTTAATATCTTTTTACCTCGTACAAAATAAAAAATAAGAAAAAAAATCCAAAAATTAATGAAAGTGGTGTTTTTAATTGTTTTCCAATAAACCGTTTATTACCATCATTATTAACTACCTGATGAGACATTGTTCTTTCAATGTCGAAACAAAATGTACAATTTTGTACTAGTTTGTAGTTTACACATGTTCTAAAGTATATATATATATATCCGAGTGAGTATAGAATGAGGAGAGAAAACGTACAACTTTATACAAAAAACTGATAAAACGCTAATTTGTATTTACTTCCTAAAAAATACAAATTTAGATTTCTTGAAATAACTTCGCCTAAATAGAATAATACTCCAAACCTGAATATAAAATAAAAAATACGTTTAAAAAAAGCCCCTATAAAATAAAAAAATATTCCATACCGAAAAAATCAAAATTGGAAAGAAAAAACACCCCACCCCTATCACGTCTATCTAAGAAACACCAAAGTGAAAACCTAGACACAGGATCAAAGTAAATACATGAATTAGGTCCACTAACAGCAGACATAAATCAATTAAACGATAGCCAACCATAAAAATGACCACATAACATGCCGACCTCTTAGAAATTCTAACCAAAAGATATACCCGACCAATAAAACGTACATTCCAACAGATAATACCATTAATCAACAATTTCACACTTACACACCAGATTCTTCAAAGTCTAACGGTCAAAACGAGAGACACATTCACTTAATTACCAATAACCCCAACCAACCCCCACGACAACAACGAACCAAATATAAACAAAGAATAATTCCAAACCTTTATTTCTTCCGTTGAAGTGTATGAGTCCAAACACTGAAACAGCCATATGATTGTAGAGAAGAGGACATATATAGAAGAAATTATGTACATGTTCTAAAACATAATATATATATATATGTGTGTGTGTGTGTGTGTGTGTGTGTGTGTGTGTGTGTGTGTGTGTGTGTGTGTGTGTGTATTTTCCAATAAAACTCAGACATTTTACAGATGCTGTATGGCTATTTCAGCGAGGAAAAACATCACTTCTTCAGCGTCAAAATTCATTTATTATGCAAATACATAATTTTCCGCTACAGAAAGGAGGTTTTTCCTTGCTGAAATAGCCATACGGCATTTGTAAATTTCGGAGTTTTATTTAAAAATATACATATTTGTCTCTGTAAATAAATAACACTATTTACATCGAGCCCTCTACCAGGATAATTTTTAATATTAATAAGATTAATATTAATAGGATCTGTTTGGGAATTTGTAACTACATGGCATATATATATATATATATATATATATATATATATATATATATATATATATATATATATTTATTATAAATTATATTTTAGAACATGTACATAACTTCTCTATATATATATATCCGTTTTTGCATCAGAGTACGAAACATCGGTACTCCGATGCAGAAACGGACGCGCCTTCATAGCGATTATATATAGAGAAGTTATGTACATGTTCTAAAATATAATTTATAATAAATATTCACAGCTCTATATAGAAAATTATATATCGAGCACTGTTTTGAATTAATGTTTTCGACGTGGAAAAAATTCTTCGTTCTGTATTCACTCGGATATATATATATATATATATATATATATATATATATATATATATATATATAGTAAAACAGGCTTCGTTGAATAATATAGACATGTTGCGTCTATTTATTTTTATACGGAACCTTTGCAATTGTCTAATCAGTTTCTTAATGTTGAGATGAAATCCTTCGAGGAGCCGTAGGTTTTTAACTTACCTATTTTCGACATTTTCTAAGATCATCTTCAGGGGTAAATTACAAAGACGAGCATATTATTCTAATTGTGATAAAGTCTGCATTCCGTTGTGTTGGTGATTTTTATAATGACTTATGTACACTCTGTTACAGATGCTTTAAAATTTTAAAATTTATCCGTTGCAGTTCTGAAAACTTTGAGAAAACAAGCGTTTCAGTATAAGAGAACCGACCAAGAATTGGTAGAAATATAAAATGCCATTAGTATATAATTGTTATGCGCATTTTAATATGTTGTTGCTATATTCGTAATAAATTTTGTTGGTTGATTTTGACTTAGAAATCATCAAGGAATTCGAAGTTTTGGCTTATTGTTTTCGTGGTGTAGTATATTGGTGTTGTCAACAAGTATTTTTCTGTATTGTGAAGCTGGGCAGGAATGTTGTGCAATAAAACTTGTATCCATCAAATGAAGTGTAAGACGTCTTGATACTATTGTGGTCGTCATGCCAACATATGTACTTACTTTTTTGTCAGATACACTCTCCCAAAAGACATTTAAACTGATATAAAATGTTTTTTGACGGTGAAGAGTTATTGTGTATGATTAAGTTAGTTGTGTTAAATTTAGTATAATATATCATTAACTTTATTTTTTATTGGGACCGGTCCTGGGTATGACCGTAAACTGCATCCGACAGCAAGGCCTCTGATTGGGAGGTTGTGAGGAGCATGGAACCACCTCTTAATTGCTGCTGTTCCCAGGTTCACCCTGACCCAGAGTGGTAGCACCTGCTAGGGTCCCAGCTATGGGAAAATAGTTAACCCCCAAACCAGAGTCAAAAAAACAGTTTTGAATGAAAAATATATTACCAACAAAACATTTTTGAATGAAAAATATATTTCCAACAAAACTTTTTGAATGAAAAATATATTACCAACAAAACTTTTTTGAGAGAAAAATATATAACCAACAAAACATTTTTGAATGAAAAATATTACCAACAAAACTTTTTGGAAAGAAAAATATATAACCAACAAAACTTTTTGAAAGAAAAATATATTACCAACAAAACATTTTTGAATGAAAAATATATTACCAACAAAACATTTTTGAATGAAAAATATATAACCAACAAAACTTTTTTGAATGAAAAATATATAACCAACAAAACTTTTTTGAATGAAAAATATATAACCAACAAAATATTTTTGAATGAAAAATATATAACCAACAAAACTTTTTTGAATGAAAAATATATTACCAACATAACTTTTTTGAAAGAAAAATATATAACCAACAAAACATTTTTGAATGAAAAATATATTACCAACAAAACATTTTTGAATGATAAATATATTACCAACAAAACGTTTTTGAATGAAAAATATATTACCAACAAAACTTTTTTGAATGAAAAATATATTACCAACAAAACTTTTTTGAATGAAAAAAATAACTGTGATTTAAAATAAAAATACGTTTCCGGCCTTAAATGACCCTTTAGATGTTGATAGGCCGTTAAACAGGAACAAATAAATTTATTGGGACCAGTAGGAAATATATTTCGACAAGTTTTATGACTTAAAAAAATAAAAGAACAAACTTGTTTATAGTTAGAATGCATTTGCTTACAGTATAGTTGATTGATATGTATAAGGTTATTTGAAGAAATATTTTAGACAATTTTTTAGGAAAATCGGTTAAATTAACATATTTTTAATTGATTTGTTTAAACGTTATTTTCGTCTAAAATATTTTTTTAGTTTAAGTTACAGTACAAAAAAGAGAAGACATGTATATTTTGAGAATGAGGAGAAGTGTGTGTTCAAAAGCACTATTTGGGATTTGGCTGATCGGGAGGTCCTACATGGCCGAGCTGTCTAATTCATTAACGCTTTCCCCTAGGACACGCATGCCCGAACCCTGCAGGAAGACGCATATTTTTCTAACATTATTTCTCTCTGTATGTGTGTGTGTGTGTGTGCACATGTGTGTGTGTGTGTGCGCGCACATGTGTGTGTGTGTGTGTGCGTGTGCGTGAGATTAAATAAATTGCAAACATTATGTTTGCTTATTTTTAATAAAATCCGTTCGTACTCACGTATTAACGGATTTTATAAAAAATAAGACTTCATGTTTGCAATTTATTTAATCTGACATGCCTAAAAGAGAATTTGCTGCCTAAATACACACAAACACACACATACACACGCACACACACTTATATATATATATATATATATATATATATATATATATATATATACTTTGGAATTGCCTACGAGTCCAAAACAGACCTTTCAATATTTTCCACTTCCTCTACATTTTCTGCCTGCTTAACAAAACTCAGCATTGTTTAACAAACGCCTCGGAGATCTGACAGAGGACGACGGCGGGAAAGTAATTTTCTGTCGGAGATTCGCTACTCTAGTACGATCAGTCTCCACATCAGTGGGCCGTTCTTGTAACATTAAGCCAGACTGAGTCCAGCTTCGTAAATGGCCATATTGATGAAAGTAGGCGAATTTCTTTGTCTTTTGCAGAAATTAAGAAAACCTTATAATGTGTATTTCTAAGTAGGTATTTCCGTTTTACAGAAAAGCGGGTTAAAATAGTAATTAGGTAGTTGACCTCATTGGCAAATGGTCATATGGCAATAAATAACTATATATATATATATATATATATATATATATATATATATATATATAACATAGTGATGATCCACGTATACTGTGTTAATATGTATAGGAAAAACTGCTAAAAAGTTGTAAGTTTAAAAATGTATTTTTTGACAGTATTTGTTTATTTCTATTATTATATTTTATATTTCAGACCGTCCTCAGTCCTTCATCAGAAACAAATGATTTTAAAATTTAAATTAGAAACGTATTTCGCGAGAGCGTTCGTGGAGAGAGATTGTTTACATCACGTGAAAATATAATAATAGAAATAAACAAATACTGTCAAAAAAATACATTTTTAAACTTACAACTTTTTAGTAGTTTTTCCTATATATATATATAAAGAGAGAGAGAGAGAGAGAGAGAAAGAGAGAGAGAGAAAAAGAAAGAAAGAGAGAGAGAGAGAGATTCCGTCGAAAAATGTATACACACTTCAAGAAAGGAAAAGCTGCCATACTTGAACTTTATGAAAATAATGAATTTTTCTTTCAACAAAATGGCGCACAGATTACACTACCAGCAAGAAGTGCGAAGATACCTGAATATGAATTTTCAATGACACTGGTTAAGACGAATAGGCGCAATCGAGTTTCTCTCACGCTCTCCTGATTTAGCACTCGCAGACTTTTACTTATGGAGGATTCTAAAGTTTTTTGTGTATCGCAGAAAACTGACTCCATTGGGGATTTAGACAAGATATTGAAAATGCCTATGCAACAATCCCACTGGACATTTTGTTCAACGTTTCCCAAGTAGTAGACATACTAATAAATGTCTGTAAGCTAAACGCAAGCATTTTAAGCATCTCTTGTGATTGTAGAGTTCAAAGATAACCTGTATTAATCTCGTGGTGTCTGAATAAATTTAGTATTACAATATCTATAACAGTGGCCATGTGTCTTTTTAAAGTAAACTTCATAAATATCTAGCGTACCTCGCCTTGGAAATGAAAGAAAAATTAGGTGTTGTTCTCTAGTGAAGAATCATACTCAGATCCTTGACAGAAACTTCTCGCGAACTGGTAGGTCAAGCTTGACTTATTTGACATTTTTTTTATGTTCCGTGTTCCTTCAGAACATGGTTGATCATGGTTCTCCACAACTTCCTACCACTTATGGCCCTTAAAAGTGTTTACCAAGTCTCCCGTTCCGCCATCCATTTACACAAGCTCATCAAGTAGATGTTTCGCTACCTTCCTCTATATCTCTTGCTCTCGATATGCCTTGTAAGCATTAGGTTCTCCCAGCCTTCTTTCCTAATTATATATCCAGAATCTTCAACTGTCTTTTCCTGATACTGAGTTTTTAATTCAATTCTTCTTTTATCCTTTCTTTAATACCCTCTGTATCCGGTCTTTAATGATTGAAAACCACTTCAAAGATTAAGAAGAGAGTTGAAGCAACCAAAATAATTCTACAGAAGGATGCTGAGGATACCCTGGACTGAACATGTGAGCAACGATGTGATTTTTGGAAATGGTGGAAACGAAAAAGGAAACTAATACGTAACATCAGGAAAATACAGCTAAAGTAATTATGACATATAATGAGGAAGGAGGGCTTAGAGAATCTGATATTCACAGGTCAGAAAGAAGGAAAGAGATACAGGGGAACATACCTGACAGGCTTGAGCAAGTGAATGGCAGAGTGGGATTTGGTGGGTAACAGGAGAAAGAGTGCTAAGAGCTACTAGAGATAGGAAGATGTGGAAGGCCATGGTCGCCTACATCCTGAAAGGAACGGTATATAGAAGAAGAACCCACTGCACGTCAATCGCGCTCCCGCCTTGCTTAGGGTGAAATAATAAGAGTTCTTTTTGTTGGCATTTTCTTTAAGACTTCCATGTTGCTTACTCGGTCTGTACTTTAATTAAAACCAGGAAGCCATTGTTATCTGTGGGACATGGACATGGGTGGCTTTACTTTTTCAGGTTTAATAAAATCATGATGATGATGATGATGATGATGATATATATATATATATATATATATATATATACTGAGTAGGGAATTTATCTCAATATCTACATCAAATCTCCAACTCCGTTAATTTTGGCGAGACGCCGGTAGAATATTACAGTTTTAGCTAATTTCGAGTTTTTCGAATTAGGCAAGATAATCATAGCAATTATTTTGTTTTAAAGAATGAATAAAGTGTGATTACAATCTTAATTCAGGAGCAGATTAAACTTGAGATACTTTTCCGCCATCTATTAACTTGGCCAGCTTTTGCATCCTAAGATTACATCACTTCCGCATGTTACGACCGTCATTTCAACTATCCCGTCAACAACAGTGCTGTCCTTACAACAATAATGCCCCCACTTTTTATCACAGTTGCCTGCACCATGAACATATACATCGTGAAATGTCATTGATTTTCGTGATATAGTGGGTAGACAAATTAATGGAAACACCTTGAAATTTCAAGTAAACTTATTCCTATATCGAGTATGACTGCCTTTGATAGTAATTGCGCCTTGAATTCTGCTTGGGTTCGACGTGTACAAAGTTTGAATTGTTTCCAGGAGAATGTTTTATATATTCTTCAGCTAAAACTATCTCCAATTCCTACAATGATGAGGATGCAGGATATCGACACCACACTTGCTTTTCTAAAATGAGCCATAAGTATTCAATGATGTTGAGATCTAAGGACTGTGGTCGTCAGATAAGATGTTCTACTTCAACATAATGTTTCTCGTGCCAGCTACAACTTAAGCAGTATGAATGAGTGCATTACACTGGTCAACAATTTTTTCTGGCACGAAAAGTTAGAGCTGATTTAGACTAATTTTGGAGTGCTGAATCCAATTCTGATCTGAGATTTGCTCTATCACACCACCTTTGTGTGATATCAGTATACCGCATTTTCATGAATTTTGCAGAAAATAATCATTTTCAACACGGTTTAAAAACATTTTAGTTGTACACTGTCATATGTAGGGTGACAAGATTTTAATAGGTTGAATACCTTTTCTTGAAATAAATTACTTTGTATGCTGTATAATGTCTCATTTATTCATTTCTGATTGGCTGGATAGGTAAGATTATAATGACAAGCTTCAGCGAAAAAAACATACTAACAAGCAATTGATTCACAGAGAAAAATCAGCTGATCAAGTTAGATACTGTACAGACAGTATAGTATATACAGAATTTTGAGATATATGTTATTTTTAAAATTCATTTGTGCATTCATTTTGTAGACTATAAAATAACCAAGAGCACCCATTAACATGATTTTTATAAACATTACTGTTTTTTACCAGGAAGTGAATTAGGTATATTACTTAATCCTAAGTAGGAAAGGATTTAAGAATTACTTCGTTATTCTAACCAGGAAATTATTTGAGATTACTTTTTAATTAACAGCCAATCAGAATTGTGCACAAAATTTCTATAAAATATCCTGTCCTAGTCTTAATACTGATATGTTGTTGTTTGTTTAAACATTACAGTTTGCAACCTCTAAGGTCTAACAGCCATGGCTGAAATATCTCAAAGAAGGAAGTGCTGTAATGATCCAGATATCTTCTGCTATACCTGTGGAAACTTCACTTTGCAGGATCAAAGGCGTAACATTAATGAATTTATGAAGAAGGTGTATCTTGCTTACTTTGAAGTACAACTTGGAGATTAGTACAAAAGCTGAGCCCCTCACAAAGTGAACAAAACCTCTGTAGCGACTTTGCGATCATGGTAGGGAAGAACCAACAAACCATTTGTATAAATGCTACTTTTGCATTGTCAATGTAAAAGGTTTCAATAAGAAAACTAAACAACACTTGAAATACTAATATCTGCCATTCGATCAGTTGCACACAGTGAGGAAATACCTGTGCCTGTATTTACTGAGCTGCCATAGATTGATGTTGAATCATTCATTTCGCCTACGTCTACAGACAAAGATGATCAGACTGATATTTTTAAGCCATCTGATGCAGCTTATGATAAGCCTTCTTTGTTTAGTCAGTTTGAATTGAATGAACTGGTCAGAGATTTGTATTTGCCAAAGGAGTCTGCTGCATTGTTGGCTTCTAGGTTACAAGAGAAAAAACTGCTGAAACCTGATACAGTTGTTTCTTTTAATCGTGACAGATATTCATAACAGGAAATACTTCCATTTTGATGGTCAACTTGTTTATTGTAATGTTGTTAAAGGATTTATTTTTACTTTGGGCTTGCTTGCACATGATTTAAGTGAGTAAAATATTTTTATTGACAGTTCTAAAAGAATCTTCAAACGTGTTTTACTTTATAATGGAAATAAGTATGACTCAATCCGAATAGGAAATTGAACGAAGAGTATGCTAACATTAAGATTCTTCTGGAGTGGTTGAAATATTATGTTCATGAATGGGTAATTTGTGTATCTTTAAAAATGGTGAATTTTCTTCTTGGTCAGCAGGGGGTTACACAAAGTACCCCTGTTTCTTGTGCTATTGGGATAGTAAAGCTATAGTTAATCACTAGGTAAATAAGGAAGGGTCACCAAGAAACAGTTTGATGCCTGGTGATAAGAACATCTTTAATAAGCCTTTGATTGACAGTAAAAATACTGTTTCCACACCCCACTGTGTATAAAACTTGGTGTAATACAGCATTTTGTCAAAGCTCTTGATCACAGTGGAGATTGCTTTAGCTATATATTTTCAACTTTTCCAGCTCCCAGTGATGAAAAGAAAAGTGAGGAGAAAAATGTGTGTAGAGGGACGGGTAACATTCCCGCCTAGCCATTCCTCTTACTTTTACTCTCTCAATTCCGGTCTTCTCGTACATTGGAGTAGTTTTGGGCCTGTTTTTCCTTCTACTTGCTCCAGGAGACCTCGCAGTTAAAACCCGGGTCGCGATGTCTGTTGGTATTTTGGCTTTTTGTTAAGTATATATATATATATATATATATATATATATATATATATATATATATATACAATTATAGTTAAATTTGTTTTTATTTTAAATTAATTTGATTAATCTTATTTTAAATTAAACTAGCATCACAGCCCGGCGTTGCCCGTGCAACTCGGAACATTTTAGTAGGAGGAGAAAAAAATCTATTTTGCTTTGTTTTGCGTAAACGTGATTTGATGTTTTGTGGGACATTGTAAACAACATTGCGTTTGTTTTTGTTTCAAAACTATGAGGAAAAATATTTAGATTTTTTGTTGACTAAATGAATTTAACATAAAAATAAAAATTATTTATTTTGTTTTACTGAAATTAGAATTATAAAAACTATTACGCTCTCAGCTCAGAAATTTTCGAAGAATATTTAAAAATATAGACATTTAATTTTAGAGGAAAAAGTTACATTAATGACACACGAATTACAGACAGTTGATTTCCTGCATGAAATATTTAGCTAAAAAAAGCTTTATTTTTTTAAAATTTTATTTTCTGAAGTATGAAAAAAAGATTTAAATAATTAAATTAATCATTGGCACTTTTTTTTTTACATATTTTGTTTTTGTTTGAAAAAACACATTTTTAAAAAATATTTCTTTTGTTTCAAAATTACGGGGAAAATATTCACATTTTTTTGTTGATCAAATGACTATTTAAAACGTCTGAATAAAAATTAAATATAAAGAATCATTTTTTTTTAATAAAAAATATTTTAGTCGCGTTTGACACGTGTGATTTGAGTTCTGTGATGTAATCTTAGATCCTAGATATTTTACGGAGCAAATGTAAACAATCAGCTCCATTGGCCAAAAAGTGCGAAATGGAAAATTGCTGAACTTAAACTCAAAAAGTATGTGTCGACCTGGCCTCCCTGTAGATATGTGTTCCTAGAAAGTTTGAATAGCGTAGCTTAAAAAATGTAGGCGCGCATAGATTACAGTCACACACAGACTCACAGATTGCCTTTTATATATATAGGTTAATTGTAAATAAAAAATAAATTTAATTAAAATTGTATTTTGCTCTACGATATATGTTGTATTGAGCTCGTTTTTAAAAAAAAAGTAAATCCCGGCGAACTCGAAATTTTAAAACTGTTGGTTACCTTTATATATATATATATATATATATATATATATATATATATATGTTGTGTGAGTAGTTTATATTTATGAATGGTAGTTATATAAAGTAAGTAGAAAAAAGACTTTTAATTTTGAAAAAGCCAGCATAGTACTACGACTGTGTTCGATGAATACTTTTTCTTAGGGTCTTTTGTATGTCATAAATCCTTTTTTGAATTCCCTCTCAGGACGTTGGCAGTCATGACACTCCTAGCCTAGCTAAGATGTAGTACAAGGGCGAAAGCATGGGGAACCCAATGAGGATCGAACTCACTTTTCAGTGTAGAGAGACAAGCTTGTCAACCATTACACAACGCCGAGGTACCCAAAGGAAAGAAAAGTATGTTTCTCTTCGCAAACAACCTTTCGTTTAGCATATTTTTTGCTGAGAAAAAATGGAAGACAAAGAGGTAGACAAAGCGGCCGTTTCGAAAAGAATAATTTCAGAAAGAGAAGTGAGAAGAAGAATACAGAGAAAAAGCGCGAGAAGAAAAATAGAAAGAGCTTGAGAAAAAGAATACAAAGAAAGAGCGTGAGAAGAAGAAGACAGAGAAAGAGCGTGAGAAGAAGAATGCAGAGAAAGAGCGTGAGAAGAAGAATGCAGAGAAAGAGCGTGAAATGAAGAATGCAGAGAAAGAGCGTGAAATGAAGAATACAGAAAAAGAGCGTGAGAAAAAATACAGAGAGAGTGAGAAGAAGAATACAGAGTTTTAGAAGAGAAATGGGTAAAATGTTTCACATAGGAAATGATCTTTCGATGAGTAAACTTTGCCACGAGGATGTGCTTTGTGGTGCAGCGGCTATCAGCTCGGTACAACAAATCAGAGAGCCGTGTTCGATATTCCAGTTGAATTAGTTGTATTCACTTAACGTGCAAATACCCTCGGGAAAGGTATTTATCCGTCTGTTTTCCTCCAGCTATGGGATAAATAGCAGGACAAATCGGGTTCTGTAGTCTTGATTAGCAACCAGTCTACCGCAGAAAGTAATGACGACCTATTATGGGAAAAATTTTCTGCCCAGTCAGTTATGTCTCTTTCGAGACATGATCGCCCAAACGTGTATCACGTATGGCACTTAAATGGCTGAAGCTTTTGCAGAGGAAAAAGAAAAGAAGAAGAATTTAAAGAAATTATTTCCCTTGTAAACTTTTCTGTTTGATGGAAGCGAAAGAGAGAGAAAGCGGGGGGGGGGGGGGAGAGTGGAAGGGAAAAAAAGAGTGGAAGAGGGAAAAGAGAGAAAGATTAGGAAAGTGTGGGACAATATTCTTTGTCTTCGCAATTTTGTTGCAATTTTTCTCTCACACTTTCCCAACCTTTCTCTCCATCCTTCCCTCTCACGCTCTTCTTCTCTCTCTCTTCCCGACCTCTTCCTTTATTTTCTTCCACCCTCTCTCAATCTCGTCCTTTCCTCTCACTCTTTCACTCTCTTCTCTTTTCACTCTCTTTCCTCTCTCTCTCTCTCTCTCTCTTCCCTTCATTCATCCCTCATTTCCCTTTCTAAATATCTTCTCTTAATCTCTTCTTTCCCTATTTCTGTCTTTTGATTTTTTCCCTTTCTCTCTCTCTCTCTCTCTCTCTCTCTCTCTCTCTCTGATCCCAGCAAATAAAAAAAAAATGAATCAAAAGGGTAAAAATTAAGGAAACCATTTCCCTTGGCATTTTTTTTTTTTCGGAGTGGGGAGAAAAATGTGCAAAGAGAGAGTGGGGAAGATTTAATGAGTGGGGAGGAAAAAAGAGAGTGAGGGAGCGGAAAGAAAGAGATGGATGGAAGAGTGTGAGCGGGGAAGAGATTTAGAGAGGGGGATACAAAAAGAGAGAACGAAAGAGCAAAAAGAAAGAAAAGGATAGAAATGAGAGAAAAGAGAATGAGTGAAAGAGTTTGCAAAAGTGTGAGAGAGATTTTTTTTCTTAGCAAAAGCTCTGCTGCTTTTTTTTTTTTAACTCATTGTTTTTTCTCTGCTTCAACTAACGAGATTCTTTCTGTTTGTTAAACTAACCGAAATAATCCTTCAGCCGTCGATACATCTTTTTCCTTGTTCCCATTTTAAAGGCTTTAGCTATGTTTATCCGCAGTAAGTGCCTTCTATTGCGACAATCGAAGCGCAAGGGACGGAATCTCAAAATAGAAGTTGGCTAATCATATTCAAGTTGGGTTTATTGATTTGCCACAAATGTGTTGCCGCTAATTCGCGATTAAAAACACGAAATAAATCAGTTGTTCGAAAACGTTTGGAGTTCGTCCAGATCGTTGCTTCCGATAAAACAGTTCATTGAATTTGATTTCTTTGAAATTGTTTTAAATTATAGCTATGATTATTTATTTATCTATTTATTGCAAAGCTTATTGCATGTCATTAACTCGTTTTGTACTTACTGTACATGATGCCACGTCCTGCAGCCTTAGGTATTTCTGTTCGTTCCGATTTGCGGCCGTATAACGTTGAAACATCAGTTCTTGTCCGATCACCGAAGTTAAACAACCTCGAGTCTGGTCAGATGGATGGCTGCTTGGGAATTCTAGGCTTGGTCTGAAGGTGGTGTAATGGATAATGGCTCGGAATGAGAAATCAGAGATCCGAGTTCGAATTCTAGTTGAGTTCATTACATTCACTTTACGCGCAAAAACCAGTGGAAAAGTTTCTATCTGAATTTCTGGGATGTAGAGTTATCATTATTTACATTATTTACACTTGGACTATTATCTTCATCTTTGCTGTTGCTATCACGTTTTCCCTCCGACATTCATCAGGTGTATGTTGATCTAAGTAACCGACAGAGAATTCTGAACTGAAACCTTTGTTTAATCTACGGTACTAGATTGTTCTCGTTCCATACCCATGTCTTGGGTTATATCGTATAGTACTGCTCAGTTATTCCTCACACTGTTTCCACTGAATCCAAGTACGACCAAGGGATTGAACTCACAATTACTGGATCACGAACCAATATTTTAATCCACTAAGAGTAAGAAATAAGAAAGAAGAGAAAATTATTTTTACTGACAAAGTGACATAAATAATAAATCCGATTTCAACTAAAATAAAATTACTATGATTTTACTGTAAACTACCCGGAATCAATTTTTTTAAAAAATCCATAGATTAATATAGCTCTTACAGATAGTAAAAATTGTCTCTGATTCATAATATTATTTTAGTAATGTTCACCCAGTCAGTCAGTTATGTAACATACGTGATACACGCTTGAGCGATCATGTCTCTCTCGAGACATGACTGACTGAGCAGAAGATTTTCCCGCAGTAGGTAGCAATTACTTTCTGCTATAGACTGGATGCCAACCAAGTCTATAGAACTCAATCTGCCCTGCTATTTAACCCATAGCTGGAGAGAGAAGAGATGGATTAATACCTTTCCCAAAGTATTTAAATTAAGTTAAGTGCAACGAATTCAACTGGAATCGAACTCGGCTTTCCGATTTGCTGTTCTGAGCCGATATCCACTACACCACAAAGCACATTCCCCCGAAACAAGGGCTAAGTATTTCTAGAAAATACAGAAAGAAATTATGCCAAGTCGGTGAGAAAGTGACCAACTTTTTAGGATCGATTACTTTACATAACCTTCTTGGAATTATTATTATTATTATTATTATTAAGTAAGAGAGCAACACGCCGACGAAGTGATGCTAAAGTATACGAAGCCCACGATACCTAGTCTGATAAGGGCACACCAAGCATATGCATCGCAGCCAAATGCGCGTGATATGGTGACAGGTTTTATTAAATGGAGCACAATATCTTGCTTTCATGGCCTAGTTAGAAATACCTTCATGTTTGGTAACCCAGTCCGCTCAAAGGGATTGACGGTCTTCCCAAGTATCTAGATGTGACACGCAAGTTATCTAGATTGCCTCATTTTTTTTTTATCATTTTATCGAATGCTAGGGGATAATGCCACTAAGACGCAAAAGATTCCTAGTAGTGGAAAAAAAAAATGAAAAGGGCTTTCGTGCCAGCAAAAAAACGGTGTGTTAAAAGGTTTTTTTTTCTATGACACCGCTTTTATTTTAACTACCTTCACTCCCTCAGCAATTTTTATTTTTTTTAAAAGTGATGATTAGAATTGTAATAAAACCTAAACAAATGAAAGTTAATTAAAACATTGTTTTTCTTTTTGTGAATTGACAACAAAAATAATAAACATTTAGTTATTAGATTGTTTAATGGAATGGCTGGAAAAAAACTTTGCCTAATTACCAATCGAAACGAACTTTCTAAAATGGTAAATAATAAGGAATCATGCCATTATAAGTAATTCCATATTAAATAAATCAACAATGCTTTGCAGATATTTTTAACCTCAACTGGAGCTGTTTTCATAATTTTAACAACATTATAGATAAAGAAGACGGTTGACTGCGTCCATTGACAACTTTCCGGCGACTCCTTCAGTCAAGACATTCCCAAATATAATGTTCTGTATTCCTTTAGATCTTGTCGATACAACCGGAAGGAGCTCCATGTCAACTCGGCAGCACACGACCTCCATTTACCATCGCTCATGCACGCGCCCTGGTGAGCTCCCTCCAGTTTCACCACAGAAGGACTTAATTTTGACTAACCAGGACGTTACCCCCATGTTAGATAAACGATGCCTACTTTTAAGATATCACCTAAAAGAATCTAACTTACAGTTGATTTTCTAAGCGCCGCTTAGATGTGGCACAAAGCCTAAAGTATGGGATACCCAGTGAGGACCGAGCTCACTACTCAGTTTTAACAGGTTCTAGTAAGCCGAGCTTGGTAACCATTACACCACGTCACGCTGCTCAAAGAACCTAACTTACAGCTGAAATAGATTCTGGTGTCTGTATTCGTATTCCACTGCGAGAAAATAAAAAAAGGATTTTTACATGGAGCTGAAATAATACATTATAGTAAAAAAAAAACAAACAAAAAAAAACTATTGAATTAAAGTACCCTAAAATAATTTGCTAAAAGAAAAACAAATAAAAAAAACCCGAAAACTACATGATTTGCAGTTGAATGAGAGTATTTTGGGGATTACATCTGCGTTCAATTGAAAATATAATAATTAAAGCCATAACTTCGTTTTGTACTCCTTAACATTTACAAGTCATTTATTGCCCCAGTTAACAACTGACTGTAGATCATTTTCAAGAGTAGCAGTAAGTTTTACTTTGTCAGACCTATAGGACTTCCTTCAAGCTAAAAAATAAATAAAATTATCGAATTAAGGTAACGCCTAAAATGTGCTAAGTTACAGAATTTAAGCCTCACTCAAAAAGAAAGTAAATTGCAGCTGAACGATGATATTTGGTTTACTAAGCGCCGCTTAGATGTGACAGAAGGCCGAATGTATGGAGTACCCAGTGAGGATAGGATTTTACAAAGGGAGCTGAAGCATTAAATTAAAGCCAGATCTATTGAATCAAGGTGCACTAGCTTAAAAAATGAGGAAAAAACCTGCGTGATTTGCAGTGAAATGTTATTTTGGTGGCTGCCTTTGCGAGCAAATGAAAATAAATAAATAAATAAATAAAAATAAAAAGCCTCTCTTTTTTTTCTAGTGACATATAATGATACATTATAGGGGTATCGAATACCCCTAAAATGAGCTTAAAGAATTAAGAAAAAATTAAAGCTTTTTACAACTGAATGATAATATTGTGGAATCTGTATTTACACTGTTCTGTAAAAAAAAAACAAAAAACAAAAAAAAACAAAAAAACAAAAAAAAAACAAAAAAAAACAAAAACAAAAAAGCAATGGAGATAAGCATCGAATGCTAATCCTATCCATTAAAATAAAGACTGTTATGTATTCATTAGTATATATTTTCCTTCTCTCACGTTCAGAGAGAGAGAGAGAGGGAGGGAGGGAGGGAGGGAGAGAGAGAGAGAGAGAGAGAGAGAGAGAGCGTCGGCTCAGTTCGTTCTCTTTACTACCGATTATTAAACTTTACTACGAGTTGTGAAAGCACTTGCCACGGGTTCGCTCTTTAACATTGGCTTATTATTTTATTTTTCTGCAATATATATATATATATATATATATATATATATATATATATATATATATATATATATATATTATATATTATATTTTAGAGCATGTACACATTTTTTTATAGATATCCACTACATATTGTACATTTTGTTTCAACATTGGACTTACAATGTCTCATCAGGTGGTGTGGAGAGGAATGGAAGGCCTCTTTTCTTATATTTGGCAAGTTGTGTGCGGGATGTTGGTGGTGGTTAGCGATAAGGGAATATATATATATATATATATATATATAAGTATGAGTGGAATAATATTCCTTGTCCAAAGAAACACTATTTTTAAAAGGTAATTGTACCTTAATCTAATTTGACATTATGGAATTTTATCCATCCATCTCTAAGGACCTCTTTACTTTGGCTTTGGAATTCGCTAAGGAGTACTCTGATATTTCTAATAGCGAAATGGATATTATACTAAAATGTAGAAGTTCTGTTCTAATTTATAATGATGAACAATGAACTAAAAAAAAAACCTCTGATTAATATTTTGACATTGCAATGGGTTCCCTAGATTCGGCTGAAGCCTCTGATCTTGTAGGATTATTCATTCTCTACAATTTAACCGCTTACGAGGATATAAATACTGATAGTATAGGTCTATATAGAGATGATGGTTTACTGATTGTTAGAGATTCCACTAAAATTATTGTAGATCGTATTAGGAAGAGAATACACAGTGAATTAAAGAGTTTAGGGCTTAAAGCAGAAATTACCACCAACATTAAACAAGTAGACTTTTTAGATGTTACTCTGGACCTTAATAATAATTCTTTCCAACCTTACATGAAGGCTAACTCCAATCCAATATACATAAACCCTAATTCTAACCACCCCCAATCAGTCATTAAACATATACCATCTTCTATTGAATCTAGACTCAGCAACAACTCATCTAGTAAAGTAATTTTTGACAAGCATAGTAAATTTTTATAATTCTGCACTTAGAAACAGCGGTTATAAGGCTGCTGATATCAAATTCAGAAATCCTACTATGATAATAGCATGAAGAAAAGATCTAGAAAAATCTCTACAATTTGATGGTTAAAACTAAATTATAGCATAAATTCTTAAATTAAATCAGCAAACACATTCCAAAAACTAATCCTCTTGGCAAAATATTTAATAATAATACACTCAAATTAAGCTACAGTTGCACGGATAATCTAGAAAAAATTATTAAAAAACATAACAACAAAGTCCTCAACAAGTATTATGACACAAAAAATAGTGTAAATTACAATGCTCAAAGAGATCGTACCAGGGACAAAGGAACTAATACCAGCGAAATTTAATTGTAGAAATCCTAAAGATTGCCCTTTGCATAATAACTGTCTAGTCAGCTCCATAGTTTATCTTTGTACCGTCTCCACAATTGAAAATCCTAATACTATAAAATTTTATATAGGTTCTACTAAAAACCCGTTCAAAACTCGCTGGTATCAACACACATTGTCTTTCAATAATAATTCTTATAAATACAGTACTTCATAATGTAAATACTATTGGTCTTTAAAGGAAAAACACAAAACACCCACTGTTAAATGGAAAATGCTTACAAAGGCCCGAACTTGTAACTCCCTCCGTGCACCTTGCTACCTTTGTCTCAACGAAAAATTAGAAATTATCAAATTTAAGGATAAGGTTAAACTGTTAAACTAGAGGAATGAGTTCACAGTTCATTGTAAGCATAGTTCAGCAGTTACATTAAAATCCGAGTTGTAATATTGAAAAATCAAGGAAAATATCCTTAATTGCATTTTTGATGGGTGTTTTTGTTCAGGTTGGACGTTCTGGTTGATCTTTACTGGGTGCTCTGTTCGCCATGTGTTATACTATTTTTGCCAGCCGTTCGACCTGATATTGGTCGGCGGGTTGTATGGTTATGTGGTGCTTTACGCGACATTAGTTTTCGCGGAGCCGGGGATTTAGAAATAGTTAAGAAACTATATGGGAAGTGGGCCTTGAGTATCATGGTTATTAGTTGTTGGTTTGACAGTCGTTGCTATGGGGAAACGTGTTGTGCTTTGGCCGAATGATTTGTATTGGTGTGGACTATGTCGTCTATTGACGTGATAATCGATGTCGGATTAAATGCCTCATGGCTATTTAGGTTGGCGTTCGGTGTTGGGTTCTGTGCTTGCAAAGTGTTATTGTGTTGATATGTGCCGGATTATGTACCTGGAGAAGAATTTGTTGGGGCGTCCGAATCGGGTGAGGGTACCCATCAGATATAGGTAAAATAATTTCTAAATATTAGTGTATCTATATATATATATATATATATATATATATATATATATATATGTGCGTATGTATATGTATATATGTATGTATATATAGTTGTGCGTATGTGTGTATGTGTATATATGAGTGTACATCTGTCCTTTTGTACTAGTAGACATATTGATATTTGTTTTACTGATATGTATGTATTTGTATTCATTTACTTGTATGTGTGTGGATGTCTTACATGTATGTATACTTTTATATGGGTATTTGTGTATATATATATATGTGTGTGTGTGTGTGTATGTATATGTGTGTTTAGGCGTATGTATATGTGTGTTTAGGCGTATGTATATGTGTGTTTATATGTGTATATATTCATACTTGTATGTATGTTCAGATGTCCATGTATGTACATTTATATATATATATCTCTATATATGTATGTTTGCGTATGTGTGTGTATATGCATGTATATATGTATGTATATATATATATACACGTATGTATTTGTATGTGAGTGTATATGTGTATGTGTGTGTATATATGTATATTTGTATATTTGTGTATATATATATATATATATATATATATATATATATATGTAGGTGTATAGTTATTTATGTATGTACGTATGTATGCGTATAGATAGATAGATAGATAGATAGATAGATAGATAGATAGATAGATAGATGTTGTCTTGGGTTTTATGCTTTTTTGATTGTCTAACAAACCGTTTTAATTTTTTATTTAAAATACTAGATATATTCAGAGATGCGTATATTGATGAATTTTTGTGAAGGTGGGATGAACTGTGGGAGAAATATTTTTTGTCGTGACGCCTTTTATACAAACACAGATATAAATTAACACTTGTACAACCATTGACGTGCGCAGAGACACACGCACACGCGAGCTAAACAACTGGAGCCCACAGTCATAGCTTCATATGAACGATATGGAGCTTAGCATATATATGTATATGTATGACGTTTTGCAGATGCATACGCATTTAACTTTAGCTTGTGTTTTTGCGTAAGTATATATTTAATTCTGTTTATATGTTCATATATTGAAATATGATTATGTCTATTCTGACCCAATTCATCCAAGGCCGGTAGATTTGACTGTATCCAATATGTAGCAATTTAGTCTGTTTAACAGTTAACGGACAAACTGACAAGTCGATAAAAGCTAAATTTTGTAATTTGTGTATGTATATATGCGTGGGTATATTAATCTGTATATGTGTCAGTTAGCTAGTGTTTGTGAATATACTCGTCTATTTTTCCATGTGTGAATGTTTGTAGGTTTATTTATGTATGCGTTCTTTCTCTTCCTCGTTTAAAATATGAATAACTTTCTAAATCTACTAAATTGTTAAACTAAAAAAAATTCTTTTTTTTTAAATTTCGCAACAAAAATAAAGTAATCAATAATTGCTGATCTCAATTTAATCAAATTTTAATACCAATGCCCACCAAGATTAATTTTAGTCTGCCCACATATTCTCCAAATCAGAAGTTGCTTTACTCTGATTGGTCCACGTTGTACATACAATAATGCCTCCCTGATTAAAGGGGTCTTGTTTGTTTTTAGCCTTTTAAAACCATTCAATTTAAAATAACCACATCACTTGATAAGACACAAGAAGTGTCGAAACAATATAGATACTTTTGTAGTGATATATCCATGTTATAATTTCTGAATAAATATTATATATATATCATGCAGTCTGTGTTAAAGTCAACTACGTTTTTATTATAAATGCTTATAATAAAAATATTAAAATATTACTATAGTCATCCGCAGACAGATTTGTTTCGCTGTATTACAGCTCATCAGTACGGTTAGGCATCCGATTGCTTCTAGCCAAGATTGAAACCCGACCGAATTGACACCAGTCGGCAATTCTACCTCTGAGCAATGTGTGCTCGGTAGAGGATGGGGGGGGGGGGTAATCTTTTTTCTTACGTCTTAATGTAAGATATTCTATAGTAGATATATCAATAGGTATATTGTCGTCATTTTAGGTGGCATATCGATATAAATATTTTGGTGTCATTTTTGACAGTACGGGCCCACTCGTTATAGAATAGTATCCATTATTTATTTACTTACTTGTTTGCTTGTGAGTAAAAAAAAAAGTGTGTGTGCCATACTGCCCTCCTTTTGTACATAATAAAGAAAAGGCTGCATGAAGCAAATTAAATGATTATCGTTTTTATTCTAATTTTCTTTCGAAGAGCAACCCGGTTGTCTAGTAAGTAAATACACGGGATAAACGTTAAACACATTGGTTACACTGTACTCAATATTGAGTAAGCCTAGCTGGGAACATATTCGGATATAAGTAATTAATTGAACGACAAGTATTGAATTAAACTCCATTTGAAGTCATGAATTAACTCAATTTGAAGTAATTAATTGGGCTACAGGTAATGAATGAATTGGACTCGCTTTGAAGTTATGAAAAAAAGCTCAATTTGAAGTAAAGAATTTGAATTTTAGTAGCCTAAGTTAGTTTCTTTGAAAATTGTGGACTGGCGTTACATAATCACAAACATCTAATTATACATCACTTGAGGACTTTCAATAGCAGCAATAGTCAAAAAGGAGATCAAAGAGATGTAAATGAGAAAATAATGACATTATCTAGATATTGACGTTCTACACTTTAGTAAACAAAAGGTTAGGAAGGAAACCACCATTGATATTGGAAAGAGCAATAAAACTACTAGATTTGAAAAACCTATTTTCCTGAAAAACAACTGTTTTTAATAGTAAGATTTTATAAATTTCAACCGTCAGTAACAGTATCTGTTTGGTTAATGAATGTCAAATGTTTTCGCATAAGGAAACAACTAATATTGTCACTACCAAATTGGGCTTGGAATATTATGCTGCGTTAAGTTTACAAGTGAGGATGAACAATCCCACGCTGCTCAAAATAAAAATAAAAAAAACTGAATTAGAAAATGTTAACTTCCTACCTGGGTTCGATCATCGACAAATGTATACTGATTTCAGGTACGCGACGGTTCGTTTGTACTCACAATCCCAGTGGATCTCAACTATTTTTAACCCATGGACCTCTTTTCCTCTTATTTTTTTGGAAATGGGGGCATAGCCATTAGACTAGTGGTTATCACCCGAGTTCTATATGGACCCTTCTTGTTACTGACTCTTGTTATTGATCGATGGATGAGTCTTCTTCTTTATGTGCCGTATTCCTTCAGGACGTAGGCGATCATGGACTTCCACTTGGCTCTGTCTCTTGTCGCTCTCAATAATTTTTCTCTTGGTATCCCTTCTAAGCCCCGCTCAATCAACAATTTGCTCAGACCTAACAAGTACGTCTCTCACTGCTTTCTCCTGTTTCTGCTTCCATTTATTCGACCTGTGAGTATTAAATTCTCTAGGTCCTCCTTCCTCATTACGTGTCCCAGAAACCTCATTTGTCTTTTCTTATTATTTAGTATCAGTTTTCTTCTCGTTTGCATCGTTTCCAACATCTCATCGTTGCATACATGCTCTGTCCATGGTATCCCCAGCATCCTTCAGTAAAACAATATTTCTGCTGCTTCAAGCATTTCTTTCATCTTTAATGAGATCGTCCAGCATTCATTTCCATACAGAAGGCTAGATATCACATATCAATCCAGCGCCTTTTTCTTTGTTTCTAATGAAATTTTCCTGTCTTTCAGTACTCTGGTCAGCTTCTGAAATGCGTCTTTGGCCATGCCAGTGCCGCCAGGTCAAATGGAAATATATAAAGAAAATAAAGTCTAGGTGTGAAGCAAACAGTGAATGATAGTCAAAAGAAATAAGAAAAAAAAAAGAAAAAGAAAAAGAAAAAGAAAAGACCCTAATCATAAATAAGATCATCCAACCAGACCTGAGGTTTAATTGTAGGAAAGGCATTGTTGTTATCCTTAAATTTACGACACTGTAAATTGCCAAGGTTTGCTTTTACTTGATTGCAATAAAAAATGTACGTGAATACTTCTACTTTTATTATTTAAATATGATGTAAAGTATTGTAAAATTTCAGTTTAAGGACTTTCAACAGCTGCAACAATCAAAATGGACATCACATGTAACTCAAAGAGAAAATAATGACATAATCAAGATCTTGACGTTCCACACTATGACAAATGGTAGATGCATTCAGCGTTGGTTAACAGTAAATAAAGAATGGATACTATTCTATAATAAACATTCAATGCTTATATCCATTGAAAATTTTTTGTTTGTTTTTGTTTTGTTTTTACAGAACAGTGCAAATACAGATTCTAAAATATCATCATTCATTCTCTTAAAGTGACCACACTATTTTCAAAAGTGGAATTGCTCTATGGACCATTAAAATATCACCATGGACTCCGAATTAATTATTTTTTTTATCTGTGAACCCCAGCAACATGGACCCTGGGGGGTTCATGTAGACCTAGATTGTGAACCAATCTACTATACGAATAAATATAATCAATCTTAAGGCGTAATTAAAAAACAAACATTGTTCAAAATTCACAATTGACTATTTAAAAGTGATTTTCTAGTGAAAAGCATTTATAGATTTGCAAGTGATACAACTTAAAGTAACCACACAATATTGAGCGTAATTATCAATAGTCATGAAGAGATATGGAACAACAATGTTCATTCAAGACAATGAGAGATGGATTCAAGTCTATTTAATATTTCTGGTTATCCATCTGTTGTACGGCGCTATTTTTTCATAGACAGTCGGTCGGTGGTGTCCACAACTCTGCTGATACGAAGATAAGCCAACCAAGTAAGGTCTCTGGCCAGGTTTGGAACAAACCAAAGGAGAGCCGTGATGGTGATGAATATCGCACGGAAGGCCGTATGCGCACACATGAGAGCTTCCAATGTGTTCCGCTTCAAAATAGTAACCGCATTTTTGATTACTAATTAATTGAACTGGCAGGTGGGCGAGAGTGTAACACATTTCGTACCTGTGAGTATGATCCTCGTTATCTAGGTGGATCGGGTTTACTCCAAACTGATGCTGCATTTGAAGCAGAGCCAGATTATTACTCTGGATGTGGTGCCCGTAGCCGCTATTGTGGAGGGGATCATGTCGTACGTCTATTTGTCCGTATCTGTGAAGACGTTCAAGGTAGCGTCGATACGCGGGATGAATAACTCTGGCCACGATGTAAGAACTGTTGTTTAAGGTGATCACTTTGTCGATGATGTTATGTCTGACAATTCTCAGCGAAGGCAGTGGCTTACGGTAGACGCATTCAGCATTGGTCAGCACTGAATAGCGACTAACCACCGCACCGTAGCACAAATGCTGCCATCCTTTCAAGTTTGCTTGTTGGATGGACATATGCCAAGGCCATCGATACATAGGATATCCAATGTTACCGTAGCTGTGCTGTCGTATGTGGTCAGTTAAATTATCGTTGTCGAAATGTTGCGGTGCGTTACGCTGAGATTTTGCTGTAGATTTCAAAATGGGCGTCTCTGTCGCATTGGTGACGACGCCATCTTTATTTTTCTCCAGATTAACTTTTTGTTCAAATAAAGCGGTCTTCGAAGAGAGAGGGTTTCTAAGAATAGAAGAAATAACTTTTGCTTTTCGGCTGACGCCAGGGTAGGAAAGGAGTACTTTTTTAGATTCGATTATTCGCCAGTGGAAATGTTTATTGCCGCGGACATCGTTTGTTTCATTTTTGAAGTTAAACAAGTCTTCGCCGGTTTTACTGATTACAGAAGCTGGGGAATTGTGTTCCATATATGCATTTACGTTTCCGTTATTTTTCCTTCTTTGCGTCCAGTTCATTTTGTCCAAGGGTACTTTAATCTCTTGCCCGTGAAGAAGTAATTTCGACTGTGCAAATCTATTTTGTGGTCTCCAGATCGTTACTTCTTTCGGTGAACGGATAAATTCGATACTTTGATTCGATATTCGCTGAAGAGGACGACGCCTGCTAATCGATGAAAATTTTGAATCTAGTCTGGAGAGATTCGAGTCGATATTTTTGGTTAATTTTACGAGCCGAGATAGCTGATCCGCCGGCAAGGAGAAAACTGTCTTTTGGCTCTTTTTGTTGTTTCTGGAAACCATGTTTTTCCCATTGTTGATTATCGATTGGTTTTTGTGAAACGATTTCTTCTTTTTCTTCTTCTTCACGTTGTCATTTTCTTCGGATTCCTTCTCGTTTCCCTCCGTGAAAACCTTTGCAGGAACTGAATTTTTAATAGATTTTGACTCCGTCGCTGGACTACTAACGTGTAGTTCCAGTCCTTGAGCAAGTGAATTCGTAATTCTTTTGGTTATGCCACTTTTTGTCGTCAGTCCGTCAAAAGATCCATAAATTCTCGAGACTTTCTTGGTCAGCCGAGGAGAAGCTTTAGTGACCTTTTTGGCGTCATCTAGGCCTATGATACTTAATAGACTTGCTAGCACACAAAACCGTAGAAATCGAGTTGAACATCCAAACATGTTGCAAATGGTTTGCATTAAAGATCATTTTTTCTTTTAAAGTTTTATAGTCCGGGGTTTTTTTTTTCGGTGACCGTGATACATCAAACACCTGTTCGTTGTCAAATTTACATTTCACTTAAAGTCCAGCTGTCTTATTAAGTTCGTATTATTAGTGCTTAGTAAATACGTCGTGTAGATTCTTTTGTGTTATGGAGATAATTAATCTTATAATTCTGTTAAAAGATCAACTTATTTTAAAACCACAATTGAGCTTGATTCGTATTGGTTTTTTCTCTAATTTATTTTGCACATCTGTGAATTATTTGTAGGCTGGATAATTGAAGGGGATTAATCCAACATGTGATATTTTACCCGTCATCTTTCTATCTATGTGTGAACTTAATAGACAATGATCTAGAATTTATCATTGGTCATTTTACGACTTAAGTCTTCTTTCTTTTTTTTCTATATGCCGCGTTCTTTTAGAACGTTGGAGATCATGGTCTTCCACATATCCCTATCATTTGTCTCTCTTAATACCCCTTCTCCTTTTATCTCACTCAATCCCTTCTACTTCATCCATCTGCTCAGGTCCATCAAGTATGTCATGTGTTCCTTTCACTTGTCTCTCTTCCCCTCTATCCATCCTGTGAGCATCAGGTTCTCTAAGCCCTTCTTTCTCATTACATGTCCCAAAAAATCCAGCTGTCTTTTCCTGAGGATATTTATCAGTTTTCTTCTTGTGACCATCCCTTTAAAACCTCGTGTGATCTGTTCATGGTATCTTCAGAAAAACCACTTTTCAGTTGCTTTAAGTATTTCCTTCATCTTTGATGGGATTGTCCAGCATTCGCTAACATAATGAAGGACAGACATCACATAACAATCCAGTACTCTCTTCTTTGTTTCTAGGGAAATTTTCTTATCTCTTAATACTCTACTCAGCTTCTTGAGTGCATCCTTGACCATTTCAATACGCCCTCTTTTAGAACACTTCCCAGATATTTAAATTTCTTCACCGGTTTGATTTTAGTATCACCAATTTGTAGTTTGTATTTTAGATCCTCTTTTTATTGATTACTGTGCATTCAGTTTTCTTGTTAAATTTAATTTAAATTAATTTATTTATACTATTGCAAAATAATTTTAATAACTGTATTTGTTATTTAACCATATAAAATCATTTTATTTTATAATATCTTAGAGAAAACTACATTCACAGATAAAGAGTTCGCGATGTACTGTAAAGATCAACAATTTGTAAACATTTAGATTTACAAGTAAGTACATACACGTATTCATAAATTTAAATTTAGATTACTTTTTCGATATTAAAAACTAAAATATATTTGTTTGTAAGCTTAAAATAAATTCTTATTGACCACATATTATTAAAAATGCATTTATAAATAAAATACGAAACTGGAAATAGTTATTTGTGGTTTAGCCTAGTGGTAAGTAAATTCGAAGACAAGTAAATTCGACCTAAGTCATTTTTTTTTTGACCGATGTCGCGTCTCCTGGAACAAATTAACGACGCAAGATAAGGTATACCTGTATTTAAAGAAATGACTTTCAAAACATAATAAATAACTACTCAACGAAAATACTTTCAGAAAACGATATTTCAAAACAAGGTTTGATTGAGACAGCTACTTATAGAAACGACTTTTTAAAAAAATATTAAAAAAAAAAAATTAGTTAGAAATAAATACTTGACGGCTTGCTAAAAACGGAATATTTCCAAACAATGCTTGATTGTAACGCTCACTGAAAGAAACGTGTTGTTTAAAAATATTTTTTCCACATAATGAAGGATGTGCGTTGCGATGCAGTGGATATCGACTTGGAACGGCAAATCGGTGAGCCGAGTTCGAATTCCAGTTGAATTTCTTGCATTCACAAATACCCTTGGGAAAGGTATTAATCCGTCTCTTTCCTCCAGTTATGGGTTAAATGATGGGACAGATTAGGTTCTATAGCCTTGGTCGGCAACCAGTCTACTGCAAAAAGCAATGGCAACCTACTGCAGGATAATCTTCAGCCCAGTCAATCATGTCTCTTTCGAGACATGATCGCCAAAGCGTGTATCACGTAAGGCACTTTACTGACTGACTGACTGAATGAATGAAGGATTGAAATAAAAACCTTTAAAACATTCGCATACAGCTAGCATTGAGTGTTTCAAAAATTAAATAAAATCCAGGGCGTTGTACTTAATCCGTTAGCCTTCCTATCACGATACCCGGGTTCAATTTTCATCACAATTTGTCAAGATGACTCCTCGAAGAGACAGACTATTCCAATGAAATTTCGAAAACCGATATCACGATTTAGTCCAATTTTTGTGAATGAAACTAATTGATGGATGATTGTGCCAAGTCATCGTGGCCGAGAGTTTAAATGTTCAAGTACTTATCGTGCTCTATAATATAACTGATTCTGACCAGACATTTCGACTTCAGTCACTTTCTCATCGATGTGACGTGGCTTCCCTACAAATATTCTACAAATATTCTAATAGTAATTACTTTAACGAACTTTTTTTCCAGGTGACCTAACTACAAGTACTTAAGCGTGCTACTAGATTGGCATCTAGGAATCATCATTTTACTTTTTAAATAGCTAAATTCAATCGGCATTTCTGCTTTAATAGTATTTTTTCTCGCATTTCCCACCTGTGGAACTCCCTTCCGATTTCTTCCTTCTCTGATAACTACAATCTTTAAACGTTTATATGCAACCTCAATCGCCATCTTCTGTTTTCTTGAATCCCCTTCATCTTTTGTCCTTTCGTCAATCCTTCCTATACTAATTCGTTTCTTTCAAGTTCACTCCCTGTAACTTCCTGCGCACTAATGGCATTTCTTGGGGTGAAATGTATATATATATATATTACCATCGTTATTAACTACCTGATATGTCTCTTCGGGACGTAAGCGACTATGGACTCCCGCATCTTCCTGTTTCTTGTAGCTTTTGTTTTTTAGTTATTTCACCCAAAGCTTGTTCTAAGAATCTGTTTGCTCAAGTGTTATAATGCCCTATCTATACTGGAATGAACTCTTTCTCCTGCGAAACCTTCTAGAGGAGTCAGTCGAGACGCAGTGTAACTTGACAGTTCGGAGGGACACTGCTATCTGCTGACTAATAACACTCTTATTTTCTATATATGTTCTGCTATTCCAATACACTGGTTCAACCTACCTTCTTTTCGTCTCTTTCTTCCTGGCCCTAACAGGCCACAACATCAAGCTCATCATGTATGTTACAAATTGCTTTTCTTTGATTCTCTTTCCTTCAATATATTCTATGTGTAACAGATTTTCTAAGCCGCATTTCCTCATTACGTGTCCCATAAGTTTCAACTGCTTTTTCTTGATGTTAAGTATAAGTTTTCTTTTAATTTTCATTTTCTCCAAAAACACTTTGTTGCTCACACGTTCGTTCCATGGTATTCTCAGCCTAATTTCTGTTATGTCAACATAATTCCTGTATAATCCCCAGGTTGGCGCTGTGGCTGTTGTCTAACCACACTTGCAGACAAATATACTTAAAAACATAAATGTCATTGATTTATTTCAGTCCCTTTTGGTATATTGTTATTTGAACATTCTAAATTTACACAGAACTATGAATTCTGATTACCTTATATTTGTGAAAATGACATTAACTTCATTTAATGAAAGATTTTGAAAATCAGTAATATTAGTAATGATCTGATTAAATAGTTTTGATTTTAGAATAGAATCTTCAGAAGGTGGTCGATCTCGCTTTTTATGGGCCGATGAGTGGCAAAGGCTGCTGGAGAGTTAGGTGTTTTTATCGAGGGACTATTTCTTAAATGGTGGCCAACCAAAGCTTATAGAACCCAGTCTGTCCTATTTGATTCATAGTTAGGGGAGAGAAGAAATTTATTCAACTGTGCCAAGGGTATTTGCGCGTAATTGAATGCAATGAATTCGTCTGGAATTCGAAATCGTTTCGTCGACTCCTCATACCTGTTCTACATACCTGTTCTACATACCTGTTCTACAATTTATTATATATAGTAATATATGCAATAATATATGAACCGCATTTATAGAAATAAACCGTTTTTAAAAGTTTTTAAAGTTTTTATTATTAATGGGAGTTTTGCCCTTGCATGGTCTTAGCTAATTGCTCAATATCAGCAACATACTTTGTTAGTTTAAATTTTACGCAATTAGCGTGTCATTAGAAATTGCTTGGCGTGCCACGTGTGCCGTAGTTTGCCAACCCTTGCCATAAAGGATAAGAACGTTTGGAGTAAACTTTTTGGTATTATTTGATAACGATATTTCAAGAAAGAAAAACTTACACAGCGGTATTTACTGCAAGGATAGCCAGGCTGTAAGTGCAGTTATTCTGCTCATCAAATAAGATTGAAAAATAAGCCAGAGGCATATCCAAACGACTGATGTGTTTATGGCATGATTGTTAAGATTTGCGATATTTTTTACCTCTTTGATAAAGAGACAGAAGGGATCGAACCATTAAAATATATTCATTTAATCCAAGAGGCAAATAGACTACACAAGGCAATGGTGTTCAGCTCTTTGAAGAAGTACTCTCTATACTCTCATGACCACACTTCTTAATATATATATATATATATATATATATATATATATATATATATATATATATATGAGTCATGTCAATTCGGTCGGGTTTCCATCCTGGCTAGAAGCAATCGGATGTCAAACTGTACCGTTGAGCTGTGATACAGCTAAACAGATCTGTCATCGGATGACTATATATAGTAATGGAAAACAGTCCGTGTTACGATAACTTTCCAAGTAGATTCTAGTAAAACAATATTTAAAATAATAAAATATTTAAAATGATCCACAAAAAGACCTCAATCCACAAAACGGGATTGACAAATCACGTAACTACATCTTTGTCTGTAGAAATAGACTATTCTCCATTTAAGGTGATTCGAATTTTTTTGGTTAATTAATTAATTAATATCTATATATAAACTATTGAAGAAAAAATCATCTGAAAGGGAAAGATTAAAAGAGAAAAAAAAGCACGTGGAAGAAAATTTAGCTGCTGTCAAGTCGGAATTAAATAGAGGAAGACAATACACAATCCCAAGATTTTTAAGCGTTGCCAGTAGAAAAAAAGTCACATGTTAATACTAATATTGCTTGGAATTTTCTAGAGGACTTTCAAAAGAAAGCATTAAAATATTTACTTTTTCTTCCTCTTGCTTTCCTGTCTGCTGGAAGTCCTTCTTTGTGATTCCAGTTTTTAAGAACTATGTAGAACCCTCAAAATCCCTATCAGCATCCTACCGATTTTTGGCAAAGTGTTCGAGGGTCCTATCAATACTGGAGTGGTTCAACATCTCACTGGCTACAGCGTATTCTCTTACAAACAGTATCGCTTCCGCCTCGCCATGTCTACAGCTGATATGCGAACGACCATCTCAGAGTACATATACAAGGCTCTAGATAAAAATGGGAGATTCCAGCTGTTTCCCTGGATATCTCCAAAGCATTTGACTGAGTCTGGCACGCTGGCCTTCTACGCAAGCTTCAGGGTTATGGTATTACTGGACGTTTGTTTGATAAAATCCAGTTGTTCCTGTCAAATCGCGTAATGAAGGCCGTATTGAACGGGCATGCTTCCAGATCCTATCTTACGAATGCAGATGTACCTCAAGGCTCTATCCTAGATCCTACGCTTTATCTCATCTTCATCAACGATCTTCCTGATGTAATCAGATCCCAGGTAAGCATCTACGCTTCACACCACCATTTATTCCCGCCTTGATAAAAAAAAAAATATGCTGACAAAGCAAACCTCGCTGCTGAGCTTGAAAAGAACCTTCAATCTGTGGTGGACTGGGGTAAGAATTAACTCGGAAATTTTAATATTTTCAAAACGAATCTGCTATTCTTTACTCACCACAGACAATCTCTCCTACGCCCCTATCAGCCTGGATAACGTTAGTGTCCCTGAAAGTAATACACTGCACTTCCATGGCTTAACTCTCTCAGCAGATATCAAGTGTAGCGAGTACAGTGAATCAATAGCTAACTCTACTGCTAGAAAGATCGTGTCACTGTGTCGGCTCAGGAAGTTTTTCTCGTCTGAATCCATCTTGCACATATACAAATATATCATCTGCCCGTGAACTGAATACTGCTATCATATCTGGTCTTGAACCCCATCAAGAGGTTTTCGACAAAATCCGAGGAAGAATCTGCAATGTAATCGACCCTGACCAGGCAGCTCGACTCCAGTCAGTTTCTCACCAACGAGATGTGGCTTCCCTCTGTCTCTTCGACAAATACTTTTGCGGGTTTTGCTCCTACGAACTTAGCTCCCTGGTGTCCCCTCTGCACGAATTTACACAAGCTACTAGACTGGTAACTGGGTCCCACCCTTTTACAGTGAAAACAATCAACTTCTTCTCTCAGTTTCTTTCTCGCACTTTCCGCTTGTGGAACTCCCTTCTTTCCTGACGGTTACAATCTCCAAGAGTATAAATGCAACATCCATTACCATCTCTTATCTCCTTGATTCCCATCCTTTCTTCGACCTCCCTATCTTGTTCTTCTCCCTTTCCGCTCTACTACTACGCAGCTCTCTTCACACCAGTATTCTCATCCTTCTCTTACTCATTCTCCGACACCCCTCTGTGACCTGTTTTTTTGTAAATCATTTCACCCCAGGCAAGGCATTCCACTGCCACTATTTCGCATGGGGTTACATAGGGGAAGATGATGAGAAAGTGATTAGATATAGGAAATGTCAGAAGGAGGGTGATAGACGGGTAAGGATGTACATAGGAAGAGTGTTTGAGAAGATGGGTGCGAGTTAGTGTGTTAGGAAGTGTCTATTGACCTTACATTTAAACTCCTGGAGATTGTAGCTGTCAGGGAAGCAAGTATGTGAAAGAGAATTCCACAGGCGGGAAGTGCGAGAAAAGCTATTGCAGTAGAAATTGCGGTTACATTTTACTGGTTTCACTGTAAAAGGGTGGGACCTAGTTGCTAATCTAGTATCTCGTGCAAATTCGTACTTAGGGAGCACCAGTGATCTAAGATCATCAGAGCAGAAGCCGTGAAAGTATTTAGAGAAGAGGCACAGGGAAGCCACTTCACACCGGTGAGAGAGTGACTGCAGCCGGTCTGCCAAGTCGGTATCAATCACATTATTCGTCTTTCTTTTCACTCTTCTCTTGTGTAACCCACTGTGCACCAGTGGCAGTACTGCCTCTCTTGGGGCGAAATGATTATATATATATATATATTAAAATTTGTGTATTTAAGCAGAAAATTTTCTTTTAGACATGTCCAATTATATATATTGCAAACATTATGCGTGCTTATTTTAAATAAAATCCGTTTGTACTCACGGATAATCTTTTGAGTTTTATAATTAAAAGATATAGGAAATGCGCTGTAATTTCTACAGTTGATTTTGTTTTCCATTTCTGGATGTTCCCAAGTACTTTCAATTTCCTTCCGAGATCATTTTCGGAAGTGTAAGGTTGTGGCAACAAAAAATAAATAAATAAATAAATAAATAAATAAAATAACCGCAAAACTGTGTTGCTAAAAATTATTGTACTTCTTTTTTCTAAATTCCACAGTGGATAATTTTCATCTTCTAATGAACGCTAAGCATAACTTTCAACCATTACATTTGAAGCGAAGGTTTGAGAGTACTGACCTTGTTGAGTCTGCTGATCGCGCCAGACAATGCGCTGTCTCTCGGAAACTGTAACTAAGGCCCTCCCAGTATAGTTTGCAGTAGAGTAGTGGAGTTGCCTCAGGTGAATTTTGTGGATGTTGAGCAAACACAAATGTATCTGAGTAGGCGTCTGCAACAGGAATTGGCTAATCAGTTTTGTAGACATGTATATATTAACATACAAACGACCAGCCAATATATATATATATATATATATTGTTTGTTTAATTACTTAGTTTCTGGTCATAATAAAATTAGACCAGTGCACATTTGTATTAAAAAGTGTTCAATACAATTATATTGTAGAACTTTTGAATATATTTCATTTGTAAATGAGTTATTACGCGACCTAGGTTTCTACCATGAGTGGTGTCTTCAGGCGATTTTCAATGAATAACTCGTTTACAAATGGAATATATATATATATATATATATGTGTGTGTGTGTGTGTGTGTGTGTGTGTGTGTGTGTGTGTGTGTGTGTGTTCTGAGAAATAGATGAATCGACCCAAAGGAAAATGTGCAGAAAAAAGTATTGCATTTCAGAAACCTTATTAAAGAAAACTTTGCGCTCTTCAGCGGGAATCGAACCAGCATCTCTCAGGGCAGTTGGAGCCACCGTTTAGCCTTACTGCTTTCCACGAAGGAATAGTTTGTTCGAATATTAAGCCAGGTAGGTGAAAATAGATAAATATGCTGTTTAATAAAAAATAACGGAGCGTCTACTCAAATGCAAGTAAGAATAACATTTTAAATTGATGCACACACATATGTAAGTGTATGTATGTATGTATATGTGTATAAATATATGTGTGTGTGTGTATGTGTGTGTGTGCGTGTTTATCAGATGAAGACTTTGAGGTCGGCCATATTTTCGGCGATGAAAAATTAATAAGCCTTACATAGGAGGCCTTAACTGTATATCGCACACCTGCAGATTTTGTCGTTGGGAGTTTATGTTTGTATATGAATAAATTCAAATATATGAGTGAGTACGAATATTAAATGAAATAACAACTTATCAACTGGCAATTTATCACTGTCATGGTATTATTAAGATAAGCACGTCAGAATATCTTCCAGTATATATAGATAATCGCAGTTTGCCAATTAGACATCGATTTTCAAGCCAAAGATGAGCGTAGCGCAACAGCTGCAAGCAACCTCCTCTTCCCAAGGGTTCTCTCCTTTACATATATTAGCTCATTTGATAAACCTATTGTTTTTTTTTTGTTTTTTTTTCTCGCTTTTCTCGCTGTAATGGCCGGTAGATATAACGGATGTTGGCGGTGATATAATCCCATAATGTTTTATGATTTGCTTATTTGGGTTTATTGTTACGTCTTCATCACTACAATTTGTCGATGTTCGGACCCAGGTTTAAAAAGAGAGTATTTTGAAAGCTGATTTTGAAGCTAAGCAGGAAGCCCTTTTTCTCTTGAAGGACTGTTATAACGCAATCTTGATTTTTTTAAAGGCCCAACCTAAGGTCAGAAAATATGGTTATTGTCTGAAATATGGAAGATTAACTGTGATATCATTTCATTTATGCATGTGGTTTATGGTCATCTTGCGTATTTCACACCAGGGCCAGTAGTCTGCATTCGGGTCCAGGTAAAAATTACAGTATTTGGAATGCTGATTTTCAAGGTAAGCTAACCATTCACGGAAGATTCACCTAAACCAATCCCCTTAACCCACACTTTTTTTTCATTTGGCTTAGTATACTGTTCAAGTTAAGATTAGAAAATATTGATACGTTCATAATATGATTAAGCAACGGTTACATAATCTGTTTCATACATGAATTGTTGAGGAGTTCTTATCGACGCTGGATGCCGGTGTTTAAGATAGGCTTTCCTTACATCACATAACACAGGCTTTCTTTAGCAAGCTTTCTTTAACTCACTAGATCAACTACGATTGACTAGTGAGTGCGATCCTCAGTGGGTGCGCCACACATCTAAGCTACGCTTAAGAAATCATTTCGGCACTTCAACATGGCCGAATTGCTTTGGTAGATCAGTTACTAAGCGGTTTTCTCATAGTTTCGGCCTGGTGTTACATCTAAACTACGCTTATAAAATCAACAACACACCGTCTCTCTATTCACCTTATCTGATAGCCTGACATATTTAAGTTCACTTATTCCAAGCTGGGCAACTATCAGTGGTATGTTAATAATGTGGATAATTGTTTAATTATGGTATAATTAATTGTTGGTTTTACAACGTTATTACATTAGCCAAATTAAACTGCATACAGTCGTGTGTGGAATCGGTAATTGTTGTCGCTTTCATGGGGATCGAGCAACCTCGTATTATCAGTGATGTTACTTCTTACTGCGGATTTGGTGTCTGTCTTTGTCGTAAGTATGAATAGTGGCTGACACTTATAGTATAATAATAGCTTATAGTGCTTCATCTTATAAAAATTCAAGTTAATATTGCTACTACTATAACACTTAGCATAAATACTGCAATTAAGTTGAAAGCAAGACAAGACAAAAGAATAAATAAAGATACTATTACTACTATTCAGTCAGTTAAGTGCCATACGTGAAACACGCTTGGGCGATCATGTCTCGAAAGAGACATGACTGACTGGGCAGAAGATTATCCCGCAGTAGGTTGCCATTGCTTTCTCCGTTAGACTGGTTGCCAGCCAAGGCTATATAACCCAATCTGTCCTGTTATTTAACCCATAACTGAAAGGAAGAGACGGATTAATACTTTTCACTAGGGTATTTGCGCGTAAGTGAATCCAATGAATTCAACTGGAATTCGAACTCGGCTCCCTGATTTCTTGTTCCGAGCCGATATCCACTGCCCTACAGACGCACATCAGACACTACTACTACTACTACTACTACTACTACTACTACTACTACTACTATTAGTATCAATAAGGAACTATAATTAAGGTGAAAGGAATATTAGTTAAAAGTTAATATTGGTTAATGTTTCATCTCATAAAAATCTAAAATAATACTGCTACGAAAGTTAAAATATAAATAAAGTAACAAACTAAGATGAAAGAAATATACTAGTGAATAATTAATAATTTAAGGTAATGTTCGTCGTTGTTGGCTTTATCAGGTATCCAAGAATTTAATTTCTCTGACTGATCGCTTTTTATATAATGATAGCATTGATAAATACATTCACCGCCAACGTGCAGGTTCAAGACTAGAAGTTTCCAGTTTCACAAAAAAAACTGCTCCCGTCATCCATTTTTAATCGCCAATTGGTTTTAAAAGACTTGGTAGAATGTAGAAAAAAATCAGAGTTGAAGAAAGTGCCGATGGCATGAGTTTGTTTAATGTGAACTTCAACTTGCCAGGAAGTGACCCACACACTTGATTTCATTATCTTCCTGTTCAGCACATAGGGAATGAGACAGGCAGAATCTAGTTATGAAACTTCAACAGACTACCGCTGGCTCAGCTACAATTTCGTGTAGCGTCTTCTGTAGCATGTCCGTCATGCGTAGCCCTCTTTATCTACTGGTTCAACCGTTGAGATCTGTTGTAATCGTCATCCACTTGGTCCACCGTAGAGTCTGAGTTCGTCGCGTGTGGTTCTTCGTCTTCGACGTTGCAGCTAAGACATCAGTCAGTTAAGTGCCATACGAGATACACGCTTGGGCGATCATGTCCCGAAAGAGACATGACTGACTGGGTAGAAGATTATCCCGCAGTAGGTTGCTATTGCTTTCTGCGGTAGACTGGTTGCCGACCAAGGCTACAGAACCCAATCTGTCCTGTTATTTAACCCATAACTGGAAAGAAGAGATGGATTAATACCTTTCCCAAGGGTATTTGCGCGTAAGTGAATTCAAGGAATTCGACTGGAATTCGAACTCGGCTTCCCGATTTCTCGTTCCGAGCTGATATCCACTTCACCACGACTTACCAGGAGTTTAAAACTCTCAACGGCATCACTGAGTTATTGAACGACGCAAACCCCAGACCACGATAAGGAGCGATCATCAGAGATACGCAAATAGAAAACAAGCACATATGACATTTATGTATATTTTACGCTGAATGTCGGAATAAACAGTTCGTCATCAAATGTTACTATAGCGACAATAATAGAAATAAAACAAGAAATAAGAAAATAAGAAAATTATCGGTAAATTTTCGTTTTAGGTGCCGACGGATTTTCCCCCTTCAAATTTATCCAAAATAGCATTATTTCTGTGCAAATGTATATGCTGAACTCAAATCAACAATTAGTTATTGAAGAAACCTACCTTTTTTTATTTGAAAGTTCATAACAAAAAACGAACAATATCTCACCCTTTTTTTCTCTTGTAACTCTCACGAAGTAATGTAATTAACTGCAGAATGACGTACTGCGTAGGACAACAAATTTCGGTCGATCTTTGGTCGATTTTCTTCCTTTACTGAAACTTCCGGCGATTTACTTCCTGTAATGAAAGTAATAAGCGTAGAAATACAATAGCGCATTACTTTCATTACAGGAAGTAAATCGCCGGAAGTTTCAGTAAAGGAAGAAAATCGACCGAAATTTGTTGTCCTACGCCGAAAGACATCCAGCAGTTAATTACATGACTGCGTTAGAGTTACGGGAGAGAAAAAGTGCGAGATATAGTTCGTTTTTTTATGGACTTTCAAATAAAAAAGGTAGGTTTCTTCAATAACTAATTGTTGATTTGAGTTCAGCATATACATTTGCACGGAAATAATGTTATTTTAGATAAATTTGAAGGGGGGAAAGCCGTCGGCACCTAAAACGAACATTTACCAAATTATCATCAAATATATGAGAATATTTTTTATTATTCTCACTGTTAAAAGTATTTGAAAGATAAGTAACAGAGGGCGAAATTTACTTTTTTACTCTTGGTTCAGATAATATTACTACTACTGGTATAAATTAAACAATTAAAATTAAGACGAAAAGTTGCTAGTTCCAAATCAATCATGGCTAAGAATGATTCATCTCATAAAAAATCAAGATGATATTACTACTACTAAAGTTACTAGTATAAATAAAGCAACTAGAATTAAGATGAAATAAATACTCGTCAAAAATCAAAAATGGCTGACAATGTTTCATCTTATAAAAATTCAATATAATATTATTACTGGCAAAACTACTAATATAAATAAAGCAACGAATAAGATAAAGAAATACTAGTCAAAAGTTATTAATGGTTGACAATGTTTTATTTAATACAAATTCAAGTTCAGTCAGTCGAGTGATATACGTGATACACGCTTGGGTAATCATATCTCGAAAGAGACATGACTGACTGGGCAGAACATTTCCCCTCAGTAGTTTGCCATTAATTTCTGTGTTAAACTGGTTGTAAACCAAGGCTACAGAATCCAATCTGTTCTGCTATTTAACTAATAGCTGGAAAGAAAAGAAGCGAATTAAAACCTTTGCCAAGAGTATTTGCGTGTAAGTGAATGCAAGGAATTCAACTGGAATTCTACCTCGTTCCAAGCCGATATCCTATCTACTACACCACAACGCTCAATCGAGATAATTTATTTCAATCCTTCATTCATTCAGTCACTCAGTCAGTTAAGTGCCATACGTGATACACGCTTGGGCCATCATGTCTCTTTCGAGACATGACTGACTGGGCAGAAGATTATCCCACAGTAGGTTGCCATTACTTTCTGCGGTAGACTGGTTGCCGACCAAGGCTATAGAACCCAATCTGTCCTGTTATTTAACCCATAACTGGAAGGAAGAGACGGATTAATACCTTTCCCAAGGGTATTTGCGCGTAAGTGAATGCCATGAATTCGGCTGGAATTCGAACTCGGCTCCCCGATTTCTCGTTCCGAGCCGATATCCAATGCACCACACCCTATTACTGGGAGATAATATTACTGGGCTTAAAATTCGTAGTATACATAAAGGAATTAAAATTAGTTAGGATAAACGAAATGCATGTCTAATATTAATAACTAAAAATCCTTCATCTCATAAATAATTATCTTAATATTACTATGACTCTTACAGCTAGTGTACGTAAAAACGAAACATCAAATATGGCACCAAGCCATCAACAAAAAATAAGGAATTGTTTTATAAGGTTGGATGCGCGTTGTGGTATAGTGGATATCGGCTCGGAACGAGAAACCGGGGAGCCGAGTTCGAATTCCTAGTTGAATCCATTGTATTCACTTACGCACACATACCCTTGGGAAAGGTATTAATCCGTCTCTTCCTTCCAGTTATGGGTTAAATAGCAGGACAGATTGGGTTCTATAGCCTTGGTCAGCAACCAGTCTACCGCAGAAAGCAATGGCAACCTACTGCGGGATAATCTTCTGCCCAGTCAGTCATGTCTCGAAAGAGACATGATCGCCTAAAGTGTGTTTCACGTATGGTACTTAACTGGCTGTTTATAAGGTTATATTAAAACTCCTGCTAGTCGTAGGTTTCTCTAAGTTCAGTCGATAAAAGCAGCTATTATAAGATAAACATCCTTAATTGTAGCCTCCCCGAGTGCTTATTATTTAATTCTAAATGCATTGTATACTAACGATAATACATTGAGGTCCTTTGATCGACAGTAAGTGAGATTATGATGAAAGAAATAAGAGTTAAAAAAATAACAATGGTTGACAATGCTTCATCTAATAAAAATTCAAGATAATATTGGCATTGTTCAAAATACTAGTATAAATAAAGCAACTAAAATTAAGATGAAAAATTAAAATAAATAAAGCAACTAAAATTAAGATGAAAAATACCCATAAAAAATAATGACTGAAAATGCTTCATTTACCAAACATTTAAAATAATATTACTACTACTAAAACTACTGATATAAATTAAGCAACTAAAATTCTGAAGAAAAATATACTATCCACAAATTAATTCCGGTTACGAATGCTTCATCTAATAAATATTCAAGATAATATTGCTACTAAAGCTGCGGGTACAAATAAAGCGACTAAAATTAAGATGAAAGAAATACTATTCAAGAATTGGTAATTGAAAATCAGTCAGTTAAGTGCCATACGTGATACACGCATTAGCGATCATGTTTCGAAAGAGACATGTTTGACTGAGCAGAAAATTATCCTGCAGTAGGTTACCATTTCTTTCTTTGATAGACTGGTTGCCAGTCAAGGCTATTATTAAACTCATAACTGGAGGGAAGAGATGGATTAATACCTTTCCCAAGGATATTTGCGTGTAAGTGAGTGCCAAAGATTCAACTGGAATTCGAACTCGACTCCCCGCTTTGTCGTTCGGGGTTAATGCACCACAACGCACTATGCTTCATATAATAAAAATTCAAGATAATATGAGTACTATAAAAATTACTAGTATAAATAAAGCAACTTAAAATAAAATTATAGGTGAAAATTTAAAATGGCAGACAATGATTCGTCTTATAAAAAATTAAGATAAATTACTGCATATATAAAAAAAAATAAAAAAAGATGCTACTATTTTTACGTACTTTAGAAGTATTAGTAATAGCAATATTATATTTGATGGTCATTATTAATGACTAAAAATGCCCGCTCTAATAAGAATTCAATTTAATATTACTGCTGAAGTATTCACATTCAATTAAATATTTTTACGAGATTAAAAATAATTGAAAATAAGAAAATGTCGCGGCAGTCAATTTTTCTCTTCAGAATCCATCTTGCCCATTTATAAATCTACCATTCGTTCGCCCATCGAATATTGCTGCCACATCTAGTCTAGTGTTTTTGTTTCATATTTAAAGATTCTTAAAAAAATTGAAAGAAGAGTATTCATTTTTTTTTCACAATAATGTTCACCTTGTAGAAGGATCGAGTGCCGTTCGACGTAACTTCCATTTGCTTCTTCTATAAATATTTCACGGTAATTGTTCTGATGAACTTTCTTTGTTGGTACCTCGACTTCTTGAATTTAAGCGCAGTACTAGTTTGGCAGCTAGGTCTTATAATTTCTCTGTTGAAATTGCTCGTTGTGACCATTGGTTCTATACTAATATTTTTTTCTCCCGCACTTCTCTCTTGTGAAAATCTCTTCTGGCTTCATGTTTTCGTCAACTAGGGTTTTAAAAATTCAAATGCAATTTCGATCGTCATCTTCTGACTTTTTTAATTCCATTCTTTTATTGTTCTTTGTTTCGTTCTCTGTCAATAACCCCTTCGCATCTCAGTGACTTTATTGCCTTGCTTGGAGCGAAATGATTAAAAAGATCATTGAAAATTCTTTATCTAATATAGATTCAAGGTGATATTGCTACTAAAGTCTAGGAGAAATGCTACTCTGAATTCCCAATCTCGGAAAAATGGAACTCACCAGCGTGGGAACACGTGATCGCCAGCGTGGGAACACGTGATCGCCAGCGTGGGAACACGTGATCGTCTAAGCAAAAGAAAACGACAGAAAACCAACCCTTCTTCAGAGTACAGAGGTTAGGCGTGGGCTAATTATCCGACCCACTGGAACAATGAGTCAGTTAAGTGTCATACGGGATACGCTTTTGGGCGATCATGTTTCAAAAGAGACATGACTTACTGGGCATAGAATTATCCCGCAGTAGGTTGCCATTACTTTCTGCGGTAGACTGATTGCCAGCCAAGCTATAAAACACAAGAGGTCCTGTTATTTAACACAAAACTGGAGGGAAGAGACGGATTAATACCTTTCCCAAAGGTATTTGCGCGTAAGTGAATGCAAAGAATTCAACTAGAATTCGAACTCGGCTCTCAGATTTTTACGTTCTGATCCGATATCAACTGCACCACAGAGCACATATTAAGGCAATGTTAAAAGATCGATTAAAAAACTGTATTTTAGATGTCAGTTTCCAAAACACCACTCGGTAGAATGGCGCATCACAATTTTCTAAATCTATTCCGCCAAATCTGTTGGTCTATTTGGCTTTGCGCAGTATTAAACTAAGTTTTAGTTGTACAGACTTTATAATGGTTTTCAAGGTATCTATTTTTACTTGGACAACATTACGCGCAAACACTTGAACGCTAGTTGCATTGAATGGTCACAGGTGCGCAGTCGTCTCTTAATTCGCTGTCCTGCTGTGGTTGTTATTAATTTTGTAAAATTCCAAGCCTAATTTTTTTTTATATTTACCCCTGCACATGGCTGGAAATAAAAATGCAGATGTCAGTGATGGTAAAAAGAGCAAACACATCCGATGAAGAAAAAAAAAAAAAAAATAGTAGAAGTATTAAGAAAATTCCATTGCGATGTTTCAGAAAAGAATCTACGTGAGGCATCTGCTATTGGCTTTATCAACTGTCTTTTTAGTGTGACGTCCATTTAAGACGTGGGTGGCAATAGCCCTCTATAACTTCCTTTTATTTACCATCTCGCTTTGTCTTTGTTTTTCTATCCGTTCACACAAACTCGTTGTAGAGATTTCATAAGCGTAGCTTAGATGTGGCACAAGGCCGAAAGTATGGGGTAACTAGTCAGAATCGAATTCACTATTCAGTCATGACTGAAAAATCGAAACAAGTTTTTCTAACCATTAGCTCGCGTCGGAATAACCCACAAACCCGTTATGTTGTTTACTCGCCTTTTGCCTCTGCTTTTCTTATCTTCACTAAGTCCTCTCTCTCTCTCTCTCTCTCTCTCTCTCTGTGTGTGTGTGTTCAATTCTCCAAACTCTCTTTCCTCATTATTTGTTCCAGAAGTTTCAGCTGTCTCATTTTGATTGTTAATATAGGTTTCTTTTTAGTTCCTATACACTTTAAAATTTCCATGTTTTTTCACATGCTATGTTTCTGTTATTTTTTACATTGTTATTTTTTTGTCTGTAGAGTCATATTAATCTCGCTTTAAGTTTCATTCTTTCTTTAAGAAAGTTGTCCAGAATTCACTGTCACATCGAATATTGGATATTATATAGCAGTTCAGCTTTCTTTTTTATGTTTCTAACGACATTTTTCTTTTTCTTAATACTTTACTTAGTTTCTAGACGACCCTTTCGCTATGCCAATGCACCTTCAGTTTTATTCAGTATTTACTGCCATATATGAGATTACTTATTGCATAGCAGTTCAACATGCTTTTTACTTTCTAATTAAATTTTCCTATATCGTAACATTTCGTTTAGTTTCTGTAAAGCAACTTTCGCCATGCGTTCTCACATTTGTCTAGCATTCACTGCCGTATAAGATATTAGATATTATATAGCAGTTCAACGTTATTTTGTTTGTTTTTAAGAATATTTTCGGATCTCTTTGGTTCATTAAATGACATAAATAAGCAAAGATAGAAATTATTGCAATTCTTTACAAAAAGTGATTCTTAAAAGCAAACAAACATGAGAAAGGTTATGTAAACTGACAAGAGTACAAAAACCGAAATTTAAGCTTTAACTTATCAAGATTGATGGGTCTTCTCTCCGGGAGGTTCCTTACTTTGAACTCCTGTTAGAATCCAAGATCACTCCAGGCCTCAAGTAGAACTCATTTATATGATCTATTGTTAAAGATATCTTGCACATATACAAATCAACCATCCGACCGTGCATAGAATACTATTGTCATATCTGTTCAGGCGTCCCTGCTGTTCATCTCAGTGTTCTTGACAGGCTCCAAAAGAGAATCTGTAATGTGGCATCGCTCTGTCTCTACACGTATTATCATGGCTTTTACTCCGACGAACTTAGGTCACTGGTACCCCTCCACGAGAATTTACTTGGGCAACTAGACTGGTAACAAGGTCTCATCCGTTTAGAGTTAGATCAACCAAATGCAACCGACAATTCTCCTTCAATAGCTTCTTTTCTCGCACTTCCCGCCTGTGAAACTTTCTTCTGTATACTTGCTTTCCTCTAGGCTACAACCTCCAGGAATTTAAATGCAATGTCAATTCCCATCTCTTATCCACTTGACTCCAGACCTTTCTACATCACCCCGTGTATCTTGTTCTTTTTCTTTTTCTCTCTACCTTCGCAAATATCTTCACACCTGTGTTCCCATCTTTCTCTTGCCCTTTCTTTGACACCCCCTTGTAACTGGTTCGTCTTTCTCTTCACTCTCCTCCTGCTTAAACGTTTACTCTTTTATGTAGCCTCCTGCGCATTGGTGGCGGTACCACCTTGCTTGGGGCGGAGAACGATTACAAAAAAAAAAAAAAAAGGAAAGATGTTTGGTTCATTATACCGCTCCAATAAGTTTCTGATTCCACCTACTATACTCTATCTTTACAAGAGCCAGATCCGATAAATAAAAATAAATATAATAAGTATTGTTGTCATGTGCCATGCGATGCAGTGGATATCGACTCGGAACGAGTAATCGGGGAGCTGAATTCGAATTCCAATCGAATTCGTTGCATTCACTTACGCGAAAATACACTTTACATTTATTTATCCGCTTCTTCTTCCTTCAGCTATGGGTTAAATATCAAAACAGTTTGGGTTTTAAAGCCTTGGTTAACAACCAGTCTATCGCAGAAAGTAATTGCAACCTACTGCAGAAACATCTTCTGCTCAGTCAATCATTTTGAGACATGATCGCCTAACGTGTATCACGTATGGCACTTAACTGACTAATTGCTGTCATATCTAGAGCTGCCGAGACCTTACTTGCTTGTCTTGATAAGGTTCAAATGCTTCTACGTGTTTTTTTGGTTAATAAATAATTTCCCAATTTACAAACGTGAGCTGAGCTCTTTCAATTTGAAGACACACTGAAAATCAGTTTCATCACTCATCTTCGGCATTTGCACCATTCTACAACATCCACGGTGCAAATTTATCTTGCAGCTATGCAGAGTGGACCTAAGTTAGGGTCTTCTGTTTCTTTTATGTGCCATGTCCTTTCAAGACGTAGGCGACCATGGCTTTCCACATCTCCCTATCCCTGGTGGCTCCTAGCACGTTTTCTCCTGTTGCACCATGCAACCCTCGTTCCGTCATCCACCTGATCAGGTCCTTCAAATATGTTATCCACTGCTTTCCCCTGTCTCTTTTTCCCTCTATCTGGTTTGTTAGTATCAGGTTCTTCAAGCCCTCCATCCTCACTGCATGTCCCAGGAACTTTAGCTGTCTCTTCCTGATGCTCACTTTTAATTTCTTTTTCGTTTCCATTCTTTCCAAAACCTCATCATTGCTCACATGCCCGGTCCATGATATTCGCAGTATGCTTCTGTAGAAGCACATTTCAGTTGCTTCAAGTTTTTTCTTCATCTTCGAAGATATTGTCCAACATTCACTGCCATATTGAAGAACCGATATCACATAGCAATCCAGTACTCTCCTCTTTGTTTCTAGCGAAATTGTCCTGTTTCTTAATACTTTACTCAACTTTTGGAATGCTTCCTTCGCCATGCCAATTCGCCTTCGGATCTCTGTGTCGCACTTTCCATCTTGTGTTAGAACACTTCCTAGGTATTTCAATTTTTGTACCTGATTGATATTAGAGTCTCTCACCTCTATTTAGCATTAGGGTCACGTAGGATTAAAATTTCAGAGTAGTTATTCTTACAGGCTGGTTGCCAGCTAGTCCTAGAGAATCCAGTTTACTATTTAACGCGGACTAAAAGGTGGATTAATACCGTTTCCTAAGAGTATTTATGCCACGATTTTGAGTGGATTTCGAACGTTATTCGCCAATTTTTCTTTCCACGCCTCTGTTACAGCACATGCGCGCCTTATGTTAATAACAACGTCCATAATGCTACGTCTTTACCCGATCAGCAACAAGATTCAACCCGTGCTCAATATTGTGCTCCAAATGCTATCTTCGCAATCAATAGTGACCACATTTAGAATGCGTGGTCGACATTAGTTTGACTTTTTCTTGTTGAGTTTGAATAAACCAATTTATTTGCTTATAGATCATCGTTGGTCGGAGTTCAGCTTAGAGGGAAATTGTTGCTATATTCGGAAGTTGCTGCACTTGATTTGTTTAAGTGAAACGAATATTATTGGATCTTGTCTTACAGTCCAGATGAACGTGCTTTTCCTTTCTTTCTCTCTTTATAAGCTGAGAGCAAAATGGCGTCCAAACATGCCTCATATCCTTCCCCAACTCGGTTTGTTTCTGCATTCTTCTAGTTCCATTTTTTTTTTAAGTTCATAAGAACAGAAAAAAAGTAATTTGCTATCAGTAAGTGTAGAAGGGCGTGGGAAACGCCTTGGCAACCAAATCAATATTTGTTTTGCCGGTAATTGTGAATGATGGGAAATTCGCTACTATTATGAATACAGTTAACGAAATAAATAAACACTGACGGTCGATATCAAAATTATTCTCTTGATGCTTGTCCTCCTAACAAATAGGCTTACTGTCAGATCAGATTGAAACACTACTTCCCCTACGGTCACCGAAGTTAAGCAACGTCGAGCCTGGTCACCTAGACGGGTGACCGCTAGAGAATAGCAGATACTGTAAATATTAAAATTCAGAAGTAACAATAGTCATATTACGTTGAAACACCGGTTCTTGTAGGATCACATAAGTTAAGCAACGTCGAGCCTGATCAGTACCAAGATGAGTGACTGCTAGAGAATACCAGGTTTTGTAAGCATTAAAATCCAGAAGTGACAATAAACGGTCATATCATGTTGAAACACTGAAGTTAAGCAACGTTGAGTCTGGTCAGTACCTAGAGGGGGTGACCGTTGGGAATATCAAATGCGGTAAACGTGGATGTGCAGTTAGTGTAATGGATAATAACTTGGAATTGTTAATCGAAAAGTTCAAATTTCCGTTAGTTTTTTTTATATCCACTTACGCGAAAATACTGTGGGGCAAAGTTTAAATTCACCTCTTCTTCCCCAGGCATGGGTTAATTAGTAAAACTAGTTTCAGTCAAGAATTATAATCCCTCCTCAAAAAATCTTATAATTAAAAAAATAATTTCTGTTTTTAAGCATCCTGAAAAAGGTTGATAAACCATTAAAAATCAATCAACAATCCTAATAACTGCTATCTTGTATCGTAGCTGCAGACTTCTCTCGAACAATAAAAATATTAATAGCAACTACGAGAGGTTTGATTTCTACTGTTACCAGAGAGTCTAGGACAAAGTTCAAGTTCGTGTTAAAAAAATAAAAAGCAGAAAGTATAGATTTTTACAGATGCAGCTTTTTAAGGTGGGCATGTAGGCTCAATTTGAAAGTGGGCTTCATTTGGAAGGGTAGCAAGACTGTTTTCGTTGGTGAATTTTCTCCAGCTATAGCGTTGTTCTGTCCGAAGCTAAAATTTCATATTGAATTTTATTTTTGACAAGTTGTTCACTTAATACAATGTCGAAGGTTACTGAACGGTTTTTTTAATATAGTGCAGATTATGAGGATATATATAGCAAAGATAACGGCTGACCCTAGACATGAAGAGTTTAAGATCGTAACGATCGAAGAAGCATCCTTTCGGGGGCCTGTTTCACAAATTATTGCTTCTAGGGAAGAAGCTGTTTAAACTGAACTTCATTCTTATCAATGCGCAGGGAATGAGGTTGGTTTGCTTCAGTGTCAGTCAGGTGCCATACGTGATACACACTTAGGCGATCATGTCTCTTTCGAGACATGACTGACTGGGCAGAAGATTATCCCGCGGTAGGTTGTCATTACTTTCTGCAGTAAACTGGTTGCCAGCCAAGGCTATAGAACCCAATCTGTTCTGTTATTTAACCCATAACTGGAGAGAATAAACGGATTAATACCTTTAACCAAGGGTATTTGTGCGTAAGCGAATGCAAGGAATTCAACTAGAATTCGAACTCGGCTCCCCGATTTCTCATTCCGAGCCGATATCTACTGCACCACAATGCACAGTGCTACAATGCTTCAGTGTACGTAGCCGATAAAAAGTGATGGTCAAGGGTTAAGAATTACTTAGTGAAAGAGACAGACAAGTTGTAGTGAGCTTTGGTCGCCCA
>JBBBDQ010000157.1:3470000-3795000 GCA_037127315.1 Ascarosepion bandense | reverse complement strand
GACACTGGACTCGTCTGGAATACCTGACTTCCCAATCTGCACTGAGGCCCAACTGAACGACATCCACATTACCCACTCAGTGGTCTCTAACATAATTTCAAAGCTTGACCCCCATAAAGTGAGTGGTGGAGACAGAATCCCAATCATTGTCCTGAAGAAATATTCCCCTGAACTCTCCTCTGTTCTCTCCAAACTCTATAACTACTGCCTCTCTGCTTCTTGCCTTCCTGCCTGCTGGAAGTCCTCCGTGGTTCCTATATAGGAAAATACTGGTGGACCCTCTGACCCCGCTAATTATCACCCTATCAGCCTCATACCGATTTTTGGCAAAGTGTTCGAAGCCATTATCAACGCCGAGGTCGTTCAACATCTCACAGACCACTGTCTATTCTCTGACAAACAGTATGGTTTTCGCTTCATCAAGGTCTACTGCTGATATGCTCACGACCATCGCTGAGTATATACACCAGGCTCTCGACAAGAACGGCGAAGCTCGAACTGTTGCCCTTGATATTTCTAAAGCGTTTGACAGAGTCTGGTATGTCGGCCTTCTATGCAAGCTGGACAATTGTTTGATCTAATCCAGTCATTTCTTTCAAATCGCACAATGAAAGTAGTATTGAACGGTCATGCCTCCCAATACTATCATACGAACGCGGTTGTCCCTCAAGGATCTATTTTAGGTCATACGCTTTTCCTGATCTTCATTAACGATCTCCCCGATGTAATAAGATCCCAAGTAGGCATATACGGTGACGACACTACGGTTTACTCCCCCTTGATCAAAAATCTGCCGAGGCTGGCAAAGCAAACATTGTTGCTGAGCTTGAAAAAGACCTCCAATACGTGGTGGACTGGGTTAAGAAATAGCCCGTTAATTTTAATGCTTCCAAAACGAAGCTGATGTTTATTAACCATCACAGACAATCGCTCCAACTCCCCACCCCGCATTAGCATGGATTAGGTTAGTCGCAAAACGGAAAGCAAAATACTGCGCTTCCTAGGGTTAACTCTCACAACAGACCTCAAGTGGAATGACTATATCGAATCCATAGCTAAATCCGCTGCTAAGAAGATCAGTTCTCTGCGCAGGGCCAGGAAGTTTTTCCAGAGTGAAACCATCCTGCATATATATAAATCTACCATCCGCCCGTGCATTGAATACTGCTGCCATATCTGGTCGGGTGCACTTGCTATCCACCTAGGGGTTCTTGACAAAATCCAACGGAGAATATGTAATGTGATCGATCCCGACTCAGCAGCTCGAATACAGTCACTTTCTCACCGGCGCAATGTGGCTTCACTGTGTCTTTTCTACAAATACTTTCACGGCTTCTTCTCCGGTGAGCTTAGCTCTCTGGCGTCTCTATGTATGAATTTACGCGAGCCACAAGATTAGCAACTACGTCCCACACTTTTACTGTGAAACCAATTAAATATAAACGCAAATTCTACTCCATCAGCTTCTTTTCTCGCACTTACCGCCTGTGGAATTCCCTTCCGTTTACTTGCTTCTCCGACGGCTACAATCTCTAGGAGTTTAAATGTAAAGTCAATAGTCATCTCCTATCTCACTAACTTGCATCCTCTCTCTCATGCTCTTTTCTCCGTTCACTCCACTCCACTCTCATCAGTATTCTCATCCTTTTCTTATCAATACCTGACACCCCCTGTAACCTGTCACTCTTTCTCATAACTTTCATCCTATGTAACCTTCTGCACACCAGTGTCAGTAGACTGCCGTGCTTGGGGAGATGCGATTATATATATATATATATATATATATATATATATATATATATATATATATTAAAAAAGGATTAATTCAAAGATGTTGAATGGCCATTTCGATATGAAGATCCCCACGGGGGACGACACATCACCTCAGCAACAGAAAAAACCTTAATATTTTATTACATGGAGCTCTCTTCCTGTATCATTTTTTAATATTAAAATAAATTTTTAATATTAATTAGGATCGGGTTTTTTGGAATTTACCTTCCTGCTTTTTTCCCTTGGATTGAAGTATCTGAATTAAAATATATATATATATATCCAAACAAATATAAAATCATCGTAACATCTCGCTACATTTCATCGCTACATTTCAATGATCTATACGGAAAAGTCATCTCCATACTTTTCCTCACAAACATGCACATATAGACTTTTATCAGCTAACGTTACCGTCTAACGTACACATAGACCAACAAGCTTCTTTTATGATACTGTTGCCATATCTGCTCAGGTGCTCCTGCTGTTTATCTCGGGGTTCTCGACAAAATCCAAAGGTGGATCTGCAATGCAATTTAACTTCTCACCTTCAGCCACTTTCTCACCAATAAAATGAGGATTCCCTCTGTCTTTTCTACAAGTACTTTTACGACTTCTGCTCTGACACGTGTATTAAACATAATACACACACACACATATACACATATATTAACTAATTAATTCCTATTTGTTCTTTTTTCTTTATTCCGTCATCTTGTCGCATTCGGATGCCTATATATATATATATATATATATATATATATATATATTCGTCATCTACATACAAGCCTGTTTCGCTGTATCACAGCTCATTAGTGTGGCTAGACATCCACTTAATTCTGGCCGGGATCGATTCGGTATCAGTCGGAGCCGCTAACCTCTAAGCCATAGGCGTATGGAATCAGAGAAGGGAAATTTAACGTGTTGTATATAAGCGGGGTATACACACGTCAGTCACCGAAAGAACTCAATTGAGTAATCCATAAGTTGCGGTAGTGTATATATATATATATATATATATATATATATATATATATATATATATATATATATATAAGAATAAATCTAACTAAAAGCCAACAGACCTACCTAGGCAAGTCGGCAAGGTAAGTCTGTTGGCTCTTAGTTAAATTTATTCTTATTTGTTGCTCTACTTTTGTATTGAGCGCTTGAGTGCAAGGGTTCCCGTTTCGGGTTTTTTTTCTTTCCTACGAGTATTTTGACGTATGTTCAAGTACTTAGTTGGTTTCTTTTTTTATTTTCCCTTTTTTCCCCTCCGCGTTTATTCTCGGTGGGATTTTCGAGACGGACTGAAATATATTATAACAATTATTAATATTATCATTATTATTGTTATTATATATATATATATATATATATATATATATATATATTAAAAGTAGTAAAAACTAATGGAATGACATTCCACTGTTCATAGCATTTACTTTTTAAAAGTGCTCGATAAGTAGTAGAGAAATATTTGTGGTAATATTCTTATTATTTGAGTTTAAAATTAAAAAAACAATTTCAAACCCACTTGAGTAAGTGGAAAATAGGCACAAATTTCTATATATATCATTTTCTCACTCTTACAACCGTATAGCCTGATGAGGTGCTGAATTTTTTTTTCGCTACAAAAGAGCTGTCGTGTTTCGGTGCTATATTCAACACCTCAGACAGCGACACACGGTTTTAAAAGTTAGAAATATATATATATATATATATATATATATATATATATATATATATATATATATATAAAAATTTGAGTCTGCTGTTCCGTTATTCTGTCTGTTTATATATATATATATATTGCTGTTGGGTGTGCAGGGCTTAGCTTTAGTCGTGATATGATGATTTTCTAATTATTCTCTCTTTCTACTTCCCTCTTATTCTTTGCACTTTTTCCTTTTCTTACAATTCTATTTTACAAAGCGACCTGATTTATTTCAAGCTCACTTACATACTTTTTCGCGGCTGTCTCTGTGTGTCGAAGAAGAAACGTAAGAATAAGTCGGATGTATTTGCATTCATGACTCAACTCATAGATCTGGAGTTGGCCATGACTTTCACACCGACAGACATACGGACAGACAAAAGCACTGTTCCTTCTGTTCCATTTTTAGAAATTGTCACCAAGAAACCACGGCAAGGAAGAAAGTGAACTCACAACTTGATTAATGATTTTTTTTTCTTTTTTTTTTGTCTTGTTACCTTGTAAGGTTTCGGTCTTTTTTGCGACGCCCATTTGATTAATGCTGGACGTTGTTCTTCCCCTTGTCTCTTGTGCAGCCCAATCATTCACCTTTACTCTCGATAACATATCCGCAAAATCTCCCCAGCCATTTCTAAGTGTCTGTTGTTGCTGCTGTTTAGTTATCGCTGTAAGCTTCGTTTCATTTTGCCATGCCGTTTCTTTCCGATTTGTTTTTTTCATTTGCCACTAATCTAAACCAAAATAAGTAAGACGACGAAAACAAAACAGAAGAAAACGATAATGATAGGAAACAATAGGGCAAATTATTTCCTTTGATTTCTGTTGTATAAACATTTCCTTCCGGGTCCCAACCAGAGACTTAAGGTCAGAAACGGCTTTAGAACATTTTCCACTGATCATTTTGCTAAAAAAAAAGTTCAGTAAACAGAAGATCAGACACATTTTTGCATCGATAAAGCTCTTCATTATGTGTGAGCTGTACTTGTGAGTACAATTTTTTTGTATTTCTTCAATGCCTGAACTACCAGAAATCCCTCTATCGGAACCTTTTCTAATCAATCCGAAACTTTTAACTACAACTAAAAATATTGATGTCCTCGGGTGTCACATATTTGAGGTTTCCACTTTAAGATCCTTGTAGTTTGATATTTTTTTAAACCTTCGAAGATACAATCTGTAGGGGCTACCATGTCAGTAAGAAAGCACGTTCTGTTCTTTATGTCTGTTCCATTATCTTAGTGTTCTGTCTGTTGGTTGGTTTGTTTTTATGGCATATCAACCTTGGCGGGTCATTTATTGCCAACTAAATTTTTATTTATTTATTGCTGGTAATACCTTTTTCTTTCAACAATTTATTGTTATTTTTATATAGGTTTTGTATCTAGTAATACTTTTTTCTTTTCGAGTATCAAAATTCACTGGGACTTGTATATAAGGGCAGGGTCCCCAAGTCCTACCCTTGTTATTTAACCTATAATTGGGGGAAAGGGACGGATTAATACCTTTCCCAAGGGTACCGGTGCTTAAGTGAATGCAGGGTATTCAACTGGAATTCGAACTCGGCTCACCGATTTCTCTTTCCGAGCCGATATCCACTGCACCACAACGCTCATCCGTCACTATACGCTTACAGCACCTGGTATTCCCAAGCGGTCACCCATCTAAGTACTGACTAGGCTCAACGTTGCTGAACTTCGGTGATCTAGCGAGAACCGGTGTATTCAACGTGATATGGCCGTAAGCCTGTTCTGTCTGTGTGTATTGTAGTGTCCCATAAAATTGTCACAGGTCCTGTCTATGTAACCTAGTCTGAATGATGTTCAAACAAGTTTCCTTCCCGTAAAAGTTCCATATTTTTCATTGGCCCACGCTTTCATGTCGATGTTTATATTCAGTTGGTGCTAAGACTGTTCAGCTTGATACAAGATATTCAATTATTATTATTATTATTATGTTGTCATTTTTAATCATATTTCGATTTATGCTATGGTCGCACTAGCTACCAAGTCTGCGGGGAGACCTAAGGCAGGTCGTGGTGTGTCGTTATGGCTCCATTTCATGTTTTTTCTATCACCTTTATCATCCCTAGCGTTACACAGATAAAGTTCTCCTGAGTGTGTGGGCTGTACTTAACAAGACATTTTTTTGCATATCTCTTAAGCTGGGGTTTCCAGGGATTCTTTCAATGTGTTGTTTTGTTCCATTTTTTATCATTCCAAGTGCACCTACTATCACTGGCACAACTCTTGTTTTCAATTTCCACATTTTTTCTATTTCAATTTCCAGGTCTTTATATTTTTATTATTATTATTATTATTATTGGATAATATGATAAAACCTTCAAGGAGAGAAAAGGCAGGTCGTGGTGTGTCGTTATGGCTCCATTTCATGTTTTTTCTATCACCTTTATCATCCCTAGCGTTACACAGATAAAGTTCTCCTGAGTGTGTGGGCTGTACTTAACAAGACATTTTTTTGCATATCTCTTAAGCTGGTGTTTCCAGGGATTCTTTTAATGTGTTCTTTTGTTCCTTTTTTTTATCATTCCAAGTTCACCTACTATCACTGGCACGATTCTTGTTTTCAATTTCCACATTTTTTCTATTTCAATTTCCAGGTCTTTATATTTTGGCAGTTTTCGAATTCCTTGGTTGCTATGTTACAATCCGCTGGACAAGCCATATCAATTAATAGGCAAGTCTTTTCTTTCTGGTTTTTAACAATAATGTCCGGCCTATTTGCTTCAATTTTTCTGTCTGTGTAGATGGTGTAATCCCATAGAATGGTGACATCTTCTATTTCTGTAACCGATGCTGGGTGATGTTCATTCCAGTGTTTGTTTACAGATTTTCCATCGTGTTTGCACATTGCCCAATGTAAATATTGCCCCACTCTATCGTGACGATTTATATATTCATTTGGGGCAAGTACAGATTATGCTTTTTCACACAGTGTAAATTTTGTAATATCCTGGTATATTAAGTTATCTGTTAAATCACAACGATGACCTCAGGTAGACAACACTTTGCTCAATATATGTAGTGGCTAAAAGAGCTAATTTTGTTTTTAGATGAATCCAAGTTCGTATGGTATTCCTAGCTGTTCGGGGAAGTCACACAGTTTTAATGAGATTGATCCCAGTGCACTAATCACCAATGGAATCACCTTGACATTCCCTTCCTGCATGCCAAACAATCTTGTCATCTAAACTTCCAAATCAATGTAGTTTGTCATTTTCTCAATGACCTTGTTTGCTATATTTGTATCATTTGGTATGGCAGCATCAATAATACGACAGTTCTTGGTGATCCTATCACAATAATATTCAAATGGCGATGGTGTACTACTTTGTGTGTCTGAAAATCATACTCCCAAAATAAAAGAACCTAAAATCACGCATACATCACGTTGATAAAGCTTTTCGTAATGTGTGAGCTGTATATTGAGAGCAATTTTTGTATTTCTTTAAAGAATGGCCTGCCAGAGATCCCTTCAATTTGTCAATCATAGGTACGCTAAAAAAGTGATACCTAAGATTTAAAATGTATTTAAAAATGAAAAGTTTTTCTTGAAGCTTTTATTTTAGTTTTAATTCCAATAAATTAAATTTAATTATATCTAATATGCAAAATACTTTCCTGTATTTCAAACCGAATTTAGATTGAATGGAAGAATATTTTTTGCAAAAAACTGATTTTAGCGCTATTTTTAGCTTGCGTTTATTACAATGAATTGGGTATTTGTTTGCAATTATGTATTTGTTTGCAATTAGGTATTTGTTTACAGTTAGGTATTTGTTTGTAATTAGGTATTTGTTTGCAATTAGATATTTGTTTGCAATTAGGTATTTGTTTGCAATTAGGTATTTGTTTGCAATTTACTGTATTTATGTTAAATGAAGGGCTCGTTACTAGAATGGTACCCTTGTAGAGAGACGTACTACCCCTGATCATTGAGATTTATCTAATGTGATTTTATTAAACCGTGTGGATATAACTAGCAACACTGCATAAGCTGATGATTGTTCATGCTGTGAAACTGCCTGTCACTATGCAATGTTTATTTTATGCATCCCCACCACGCATACGCTTACACACACATTTTCAAAAAATAGCGATAGCTAAGATCTAAAATGAGTTTTGTAAAAAGGAAAAGCTTTCTTGAAGCTGTTATTTTAATTTAAATTCCAAGTTAATCGATTCATTTTAATATTTTCAACAAGCAAAATAGTCTACTGTATTTCAAGCGGAATGTAAATTGATTAAAATGTTTTTTTTTATCTATAAAACCGTTAATATTGGGCATATTAAAAATCTTTCAAAAATAAAATTCACTTTTGAAACTTTATTTGAGGAAAATTGACTGATTTAAAGTTAAATTAATCTGAATTAAAACAAATATTACGGAGGTGGGTGCTTATATGAGGTCTCGACACATTTATCGATAACCTGATGTTTGCGAGACTTATGTAAGGGGGAAATACTTGTAATAGAATTGCATGTCGAATACAATGTAAATGTCTTTTATTAGATCATTTTTAACTACTCAGAAATCTTTTTAAAAAATTAAATATTCTAAATATTCTAATATTTTATTGAATTTTCGATATTTTGGCTTCATTTGAAGGATGTATGACTTTTTCAAAATGTATTTATTAGCACATTTCAAGCCAAACAGACGTTCTCTCCTTGAAGGTTTTATCATATTATCCAATAATAATAATAATAATAATAATAATAATAATAATAATAATAATCAAAATATAAAGACCTGGAAATTGAAATAGAAAAAATGTGGAAATTGAAAACAAGAGTTGTGCCAGTGATAGTAGGTGCACTTGGAATGATAAAAAATGGAACAAAACAACACATTGAAAGAATAACTGGAAACCCCACTTTAAGAGATATACAAAAAATTGTCTTATTAAGTACAGCCCACACACTAAGGAAAACTTTATCTATGTAATGCTAGGGATGATATGGAAGATAGAAAAACATGAAATGGAGTCATAACAACACGCCACGACCTGCCTTAGGTCTCCCCGCAGACTTGGTTGGTAGTGAGACCAAAGCAGAAATCGAAATATGATGAAAACTGACATAATAATAATAGTAAAATTAACCCTTTACTACATAAAGTTCCCTTTTAAAATTTATCTCTTTTTGCCTAATCTACCTTTCTGGTTAATGGTAATTTTACAGCTAGCAGATTTTAAATTTTCTGGTTAGAGGGACCTTCTCTTCCTATATATATATATATATATATATATTCAATAATATGAATACTAATGAAATCAACCCATTACTATATAAGTTTTCCGTTCAATATTACCTACTTTTACTTAATCTATCTTGTTGTTTACGAGTTATCTTAGGGTTTTTAAAATTTTAGGTAAACCCTTCTCTAAGAAAACATTGAATATCCAGCACTAATAGGTTAAATAGATTAATCACCCTATATAAATAATATTTAATTAAATCAAAGAAGGTATAGAATTGATTATTAAATGGATGGCTTAAAATAGTTGGCCTATAGCGTAATGTATTTTGTATTGGCAAAATACAGTCATTTGCATAGTTCCCAGGTGATCACCTTCTCCCCCATTCAGTTACGCAAATTATTGTACATGTAGTGTGTGTCTCACCCCAGACCATACCAGAAAAAAAACTTTGCACTCAATATTCTTCAGAGGAGCCAAGTAGTAAGTTGGCCTGACAGGTGACTTCCTGTCGACATGTAAACACAGGGTTGACACAACTGCAACTAGATTGCAAAAATCGTATTACAGGGAGTTATAGAAACTAGAGAGGAGGCGGGCCGTCTCTCATACATCGCAGATGAGAATGTAAAAACAGGTTTAGGATAAGAGGCCACGAGGCCGCACACTGACTGAAATAGACAAAAATCAACAGTTGAATAAAAATATCGTGTCAAATGGAAGAAAATAGTTTCGTGTTAGTCACTAGTCGACACGACGACGATAAAATTAGAGTTTCTTTCTGGGCTGATTTTATGATATTCGTTAATTATGCAGCTGACTTTCTAATGTCTATTTACATAAACAATACATTTACTAATTCTGTTTGTCTTTTATTTATCCTGGTATTTATAAACGTTGTTTCTTAGAGATTTTGTTTTGTTTTGTTTTACCACCCTTCACAGTGACTCGGGTTCTCGAGTTAGGTTTCACCTCCGTTGTAACGTTCATTTATGAGTCATTTCTTCGATTTGTCCTCTGAAGTCTCCATACGATTGTTTTTCTCCAAAGTTTTTTTGAATTGCCGGTTGTTTGTTTCCTGGTTTTTGGTTCGTTCTTCTGAAGATTTTAACTTTTGGTTATTGTAAGCAATTTTCTTTTTTTTTTTTTGTACTCTTTGCAAGTTTCTTGAATCTAGAAGTAACACGATCATCAATGCTGACACGCCCTCTTCATCCTCCTTTACTTCCAACACAGCCTGCTAATGTCGTCGCAAGGACTTGCAGAACGATGAGCATACTGTTAGCGATAAATATACATATCGCAAAAAAAAAGGGTTCGGAGAAAGACAAATGGCAAAGTATAACAAATCTAACATAAAGGTATCCGCAGCAAGTTTAAAGGGGGCATTAATTCCTATGCCTGCACACAGGCACTCTCTCTCTCTCTCTGTCTCTGTCTGTCTGTCTGTTTGTCTCTCTCTCTCTCTCTCTCTCTCTCTATATATATATATATATATATACTCTTCAGTCATGAATTGAGTTCTTCCGGTGGCTGGTGTGTGTATACACCGAATATATATAACACGCGAAAATTTCCTCCTCTCTCAGCCATGAGCCGATAGCTTAGGAGTAGGCACTCCGACTGACACCAAAATTGGTTTCGATCCCGGCTGATAAGCTTTGATACAGCGAAACAGGCTTGTATGTGGATGACTAATATATACAGCCTTTGAGATTTGAAAAAGAAATCACACCCCAAAATTCGCCCCAAAATCATTTTACTCAACCGACTTTATTTTCTTAATAGTCGCCTTACGTAAACATAGCGCGAATCGCTGACAGAAAACAAAAAATGAAATTTTGATTAAAATTTCGAACGTATGAGAAAGGATTTTTTAAAAATAATAACAAGAAAATTTAATTTTTCCTCTTAATAGTAGCATAAACATTTTGATGATAAAACTTTGTTTTTATTAAGTTTGAATTCTTTTAACATCATGATATACTATTTTTTTTTTTTTTTTTTTTTGGCAATTGAGTGGAGTTACCTAAATTCGTAGTTTCTTTCTTCTGTTGGACTACAACCTCTATTTCATAGATGATAAAAAATAACAAATCTGATTTTCTTAAAGATTTTCTATAAAAAGATTACTTACTTGTATAATTTATTTTTCAGTGCGTGGTTGAAAAAAGTATGGGTACTTTTTTCTTTCCTTCAAATGTTCGTTTTTACTTTTCGTAAGGGGAGGAAATATAGATGTTGAGTCAAGGATAATATTTTTCCAAATGAGTTTCCAAAAATTTGTGAGCGTCTTTAATCTGAGGGACAAAGATTTTTTTGTCTCTACTCTGGAAGCGTTAATTAAACGAATGACCGGGACGTTAAAAGCGACACAAGAGCTTGTCAATCTAAATTCATTTCCACATCTTTCTTTGATGATTTCAGGATGTCACTGTTTTTTGTTGAACCACACATTTCGACACAAATCAGGCCCCATGCATAAGACCAAAGAGTTCAATAATATCATTGTAGGTCAGTCTAAGTAGCTTGTGAATCTTAAATGGCATACTTTTGGGTTTTAAAAGCAATCAGATTTCCTTTTTCTATAGTTGAAGCGACACGTTTCATTGCGAGATTTGTAATCGATCGCAGGCGAGGAAAGCAATAAACTTTAATCGCCCAATTAAGTTTTTTATCGAGTGAGTCGATCGGGTGAGTGAAATCTCAAAAGCTGAAGATGGCGTTCAAATCGGAAACAGGCTGTAGCCACCAGATGTTGATCTCAGTGTCTACTTCTGCATTTACATGCACTATATCCCTAATATTGAGCACTTTTACTCTTAAACATAGCATACCGTAAAACTATAATTTTCTCTCATGCATCATTTTTTATCAGACATGCTACAGCGTGCTTGGTAGGATCTGGACAACCGATTTAACGTGTGTCGTGTCACAGGTGATGCGCTTATTGAACATTTCTAATGCTTTTTTAAAAATCAGCTATAAAACCCTTTGTCCCTTTGAATATACTGTAAGAATTTTGATAAATTAATATTTATTGTTCAATATGAAACCTATTTGATTTCGTTGCATGGGACATTCACATTTTAAATTATGTCAGATTTTCTGGACACCCCGTATATATATATATATATATATATATATATATATATATATATAATTTTATTAATATTAAAATTGACCTAGGTGGAAGGCTCGATGTAAATAGTATTATCTATTTACATAGCTAAATATTTATAGTATGTCAAGAAATTTCGAAATTTACATTTGTTGAATGGCCATTTCAGCGAGAAAATGCTCACCTCATCAGTAACGATCGAAAACAAAAAATTATTAATTCAAATCTTGAATATATATATATTTCATATGTAAATTCAGATTACTTTTGGCGAACTGCTATTTCAACATGCGTATTGGAGACATGCATTGTTCAACACCATTTGAAACTAAAATGAAGAAAATTCTCGTATAGCGGAAGTAAAGGTTAGTAAAGGAAATGGGGATTAAGGTTGGTCAGGAAAAGGTTAAGAAGTGGTAATCTGAATTTACAGATGAAAGAAATGAATATTTGCTCTGTAAATTAAATTTGGATCAGTTTTCATAGTTAATATTTGTCTGTACAAAATGAAAAAAGAAAGTCTATTTTGGTCATCTTGCTAAAAAAGAATAATTCCGCCTTGAGCAACATGAAACGCGCTGTGCGCGCGTTTATAAAAGGTGAATAAATGAATTAAGAGAGGAAAGAAAAAGGGAAATCTTTAATCTGATATCAGGACGAGCGAGCTCATTCGAACAGAAACCAAATTGTCGAATTGCGCCATACGATCCTGCACACTTACGTCATAGCGTGTCTCCATTGCCCTTTGCTCCAGAACCTTCTTTCTTCAAGGCTGCACGTAAGTAAACCTCTATCGGACTGCAAAGATCTATAAATCCATGTTTATTCGTGTCATTTGGAAAGACATATGTGTCTCCCTGATAAAACACATAGAGACAATAGTTTTCTTCTCTTCCCACAATCAATGTAGACTTATGCAAACAAGGTTGTTATCAAAAGTCAGACTTGGCTTTGTGGAGTTAATGCAAGATTTTTAATCACCAGTTTACCATCAAACGCAGACCAACGAGTCAATAACCGGGTTGTACAAATTAGATATGAAATTATTTTATCACTGGAATAAATTAAAAATAAAGTAATAATAATATAACCTATTGTAAATGCAGAAAACGCTATTTACTAGAAAAATATGAAATTAAACAAACCACTATAATGATGTGTATAAATACATTTACGTTTCTATGGCTAATTTATCATACCACAGTTTCCCGGAAAGCAGTACACTGCTTCTCCTCGGCCTCACTTTCTCAACTGATCTCAAGTGAAATGAATATATCGAATCACTAGCTAAAAAGGTTGGGTCACTGTGTTGAGTCAGGAAGTTTTTTTCACCTCAGAATCCATCGTGCACATTTATAAATCAGTTTTTGTTTTTCGGTGACAAATACATTAAATTGGAAATTCTTGCACAAATCAAATAATTGTCGGATTTTAATGAAACTTTCAAAACATATTCACAGATGAATTAAATTGTTTTTGAAATAATTATTTTAAAACAATTTTTCTAAAAATATTTTTTACATCTATTACCCCCACCCTTAACCCGCCTCCAGGTAAATTAATGAAATTTCAAGAAATTAAATTCTCCAGGCAAAACTGATTTTATTAGTTAAACGCAGGACTCATTAGGGAATGTAAATCATGTATTATTATTTTAAACCATTTAGTCCCTTTTACTAAAAACCTGCTCGGTATAGTAAAATAAAAAATTTCATAAAACTGACATTATTTAATTAGATAAACTTTTAATTGCTTTAATAAATAATATGAATTCTACAAGAAAAAATTTCGATTAACAATGAAATTTTAAAAGAATTATTTTCGTTTTAGTTTTTTTGATGAGAGTAATTTATAAAATTTCAAAAATATTTTTAAAATATTTCCAAGACATGTAGATGGTAGGTTGGTAGGTTATAAAGTGGAGACTATATTTACTAATCGAAAATTAAAACGTTTAATACAAATCATCTAGGAAACGTATCTTCAAAATAATTTTCAATTTTTTTTTGTGTGCGTATTTGAATTTTTTTTGTATGGTAATTTCTATGTGTGCATTAAAAGGTCATGTATTTTCGGCTTCTTCCCGTTACTGTAAAAAGATTTTGTACAATTACGTCACTTGTGATCGCCATACTCTTATCTAATCTGTCGAGCTGTCAATACCGCTCAAATACGGCTGACAAAACAGAAAGTTCAACTCTGCGATTAGGAAAAAGTTTTATTCTAAATTTCATGCTATAAATAAGTAATACTTGTGTAAATGAGATTAATTTAACGTTAAATTTTCTAATTTTCTAAAATTAATGTGTCGCAAATGTATATTTTATTTTCGCAAAATTTTTAAAACCGAGAATTAACTTTTGTTTACAATTGTATCGATCGCTCTAAATATTAAAAAAAATCTCAAAATTTTAGATTCCAATCAATATCATTTCTATTTGAAATACACCAGAGTATTTTGCTTACTGGAAATAGTAAATATAATTCATTTAGCTTCAAATAAAAGTTTCAGGAAAACATTTTTTTAATTAAAAAAAAAATCAATTTAAAAGTTAGTTATCGAAAATGAGTGGAGGTACCTAATTTAATATATAATCGGAGCTTTTATGAGTATCCACTAATAATAATGTTAAAAGTGTTACAAACATGTATATATGACGATAGTTTAAATGTAGCACAACACCGAAAGTATAGGGGGACCAAGTAAGAATCGAACTATCTACCCAGTTTTAATTGAAATAGCGAGAACAATTTGCTAACCACTACGAGATGCACACAAGTAGGTATATATGTATTGTTTAAAAGTTGTGATATTCAGAGGTGAAATGAAATCAGCATGGGTAGAGCCTTTATAGTTAGGTTTGCAGTCATGAACATTCTGGGGTTTCCATTTTTTTCTTCGTTAATGGCACACTTAATTTCATAAGGAAAATAACGTTTCTTAGGGTAAGGCTACAAGTACAACGCAAGGCCGTAACACGAGGGGAGATAGAAAAATCAGGCGTAGCTGACCACATATGGAGGGAGAAAGGGGATCACAGGATGAATTTGAAATAATAGAATCAGCACATATGCTAGGCTTCAAAATCTCCTAAGCCGACTAAGCATTGAGATGAACACAATATGGGAACTAGTAATACGAAGTGCCAGAGGAAATCATTTGTGTCAAAAGTTGTAATATGAGCTCTGGTAAAAAATACTAGAGAAAACCATTAACATAAAAAAATGCTATATGAAATCTGGTAAAAAGAAAGGGTTACTGAACACTAAGTTTATAAATCCCAAAAATTCAGTTATTCTTGTCCTTAAAGAAGAGAATATTGGATTGCTATGTGATGTCCAGTGAATGCTGGACAATATCATCAAAGATGAAGGAAAAACTCGAAGCAACTGAAATATGGTTCTACAGAAGGATGTTGCAGATATCATGGTTCGAGAATGTGAGCAATAATGAGGTTTTAGAATATATGAAAACAAAAAGGAAATTAATAGTGAGCATCAGGAAAAGACGGCTAAAGTTCATGGGACATGAGATGAGGAAGGAGGGCTTGGAGAATCTGATGCTCACAGGTCTGATAGAAGGAAACAGGGGAAAACAGCGGATAACATATTTGATGAGCCTGAGCAGGTGGTTGGCAAAGAGAGGTTTGGGTGGGGTAACAGGAGAAAGCATGTTGTAGATATAGACGTTGGTTAGTTCCTGTGACTTGACCTAAAGAGTTGTGAGTTCAATATTAGGCTAGTAGGCAAGTAACTTGCAGGGTTAGTGTGAGATAACTCATGACTTCCAGTCGTGGCATTACTACTCCTCAAGGAATGAGAATGATATACCCCAGTGATTGTAATAAAGGGTTCAGTTCGAAATTCCTAGCACCTGAAGAAGGCCGGAGCGTCGTAAAAATGGCAACAAAGATGAGGACAATAGTCTGAATAATGTGAATACTGTAAATACTATCACATCTCAGAAATACAGATAAATATCTTAAAATTCTGTTTTCTTTTGTTCTTGCAAATTATCGCACTTCCCATCTGTGGAACTCCCTTCCGTATACTTGCTTCCCTGATAGCCCAATCTCCAAAAGTATAAATGCAATTGCCATCTTCTATTTCCTTGATTTCCATCTTTCTCTTATCATTTCTTCGACATCCCCTGTAACTTGTTTTTTTTTCTTTTTTTTTTTTCGTTTTCTTTCTTTTTTTCTCATTGTAACACTGTGCGCACCAGTGTCAGTCCTGCCTTGCTTGGGGTGAAACGATTATTAAAAAAGAAGAAGAAATATATGTCCTTCTTTTCAAATGAATAAATTAGAAATAAATCACTCGCAGCAACATGCGTTAATTACGTTGTCATCAGTGATAATATCAAAATAAAACTTCAGTTTTTTACTTATAGAAAAATCTTTTCATTAACAAAAAAAAAAAAAAAAAAAAAATCCATTCCCCCATTTCTAAGTTATATGTTTTTACGCATATGATTTTCTTTCATGAAAGCAGTTTGGTTCCTACAAGGAAAAATTACTCTTAACATTTTTAGTAGTGCGACCCTGCTTGTGATGGGTCGGAGAACATGCTACCTGGAAAAGATTACCCATGTTTGATTTAGGGAGTGTGGACATAGAAATCAGCATTTTTTTAAATCATCTCACCCCAAGCAAGGCATTCCACTGCCACTATTGCGCATGGGGCTACATAGGGGAAGGTAAAGAGAAGGAGTGGTTAAACATAGGGAATGTCAGGAGGAAGGTGACAGATGAGCAAGGATAGCGAGGATGAGGGTTGGGCAGATGGGAAGAGTCTTTGATAGAATGGGAGCAGGTTAGTGTGTTAGGAGGTGTCTATTGACCTTACATTTAAACTCTTGGAGATTGTAGCCGTCGGGGAAGCAATCATGTGGAAGGGAATTCCACAGTCGGGAAGTGCGAGGAAAGAAACTGATGGAGTAGAAGTTACGGCTGCATTTTATCGGTTTCACTGTAAAAGGGTGGGATCTAGTTGCTAATCTAGTATCTCGTTCAAATTCGTATTTAGGGGGCACCAGTGATCTAAGTTCATCGGAACAGAAGCCGTGAAAGTATTTATAGAAGAGACACAGGGAAGCCACGTCGCGTCGGTGGGAGAGAGACTGCAGGCGGTTTGCCAAGTCGGTATCTATCACATTACAGACCCTCCTCTGAACCTTATCGAGAAGCCCGAGGAGAACAGCAGGGGCACCCGACCAGATATGGCAGCAGTATTCAATGCACGGGCGGATGGTAGATTTATAAATGTGCAGGATAGATTTAGACGGAAAAAACTTCCGGGCCCTACACAGAGAACCGACTTTCATAGCAGCGGATTTAACAATGGATTCGATATAGTCATTCCATTTGAGGTCCGCTAAAAATGTGAGACCAAGGAGGCGTAGTGTTTTACTCTCTGGGAGACAAGCCTGGTCCATGCTAATGGGAGGTAGGTGAGATTGTCGATGATGGTCAATTGAGAGTAGCTTCGTTTTAGAAGCATTAAAATTTACTAGCCATTTCTTACCCCAGTCCAATATGGATTGGAGGTCTTTTTCAATCTCGGCTGCGAGGTTAGCTTTGACGCCTACACCAGATTTTTGTAGGAGGCGAGAGTAAACTGTGGTGTCATCGGCGTACAAACCTACTTGGGCTCTTATGGAATCAGGGAGATACTGTCATTTTTCACACACCAGTGTGAAAAATACCCACACTATCTATCTATCTATCTATCTATCTATCTATCTATCTATCTACTCCGTGTGCACATTAAAAAAAACCATATGGTTCCACTATAGGAAATTATTATAAATGATATAATCATGAATTGCTAATAGCCCTAGGATGTCCCTTGTGGTCCAGTGGATATCGGCTTGGAACGGAGATTCCACTTGAATTCTTTCCGTTCAATAACGAGCAGATACGCTTGGAAAAGATATGAATGCATCTTTTCTCCCTCTAGATATGGGTTAAATAGCAGGACAGATTGGGTTCTATAGACTTGTTTGGCAACCAGTCTACCCCAGAAAGAAATGGTAACCTACTGTGGGAAAATCTTCTGCCTAGTCAGTCATGTCTCGAAAGAGACATGATCACCCAAGCAAGTATCAGGTATGGCACTTAACTAACTGAATAGTTCTTCGATCGAAATACATTGAAAATCAGGATTAACGGGCTTGTCAGCTTCATGCATTAAGAAGTAAAACTGACACTTACCATGCAGTGTTGATTCTTATACCCACACTATCTATCTATCTATCTATCTATCTATCTATCTATCTATCTATCTATCTATCTACTCCGTGTGCACATTATATACTTCCATTATACACGCAAACACACACGCATACAATGTTGGGGACAATAACAGTGGATTGGGAATTGGCCAAATTATATTCTCACAAAGGAAAAGGTTAACTTGAAATATACGGGGAGTATTCGGAGTGAGTGATACATTTTTGTGGATTTAAATTTATAATGGGTAAGTAAAGAAGAGACTACTGAATTAGTACCCGTAAAAAATAAATTATTTACGGGATTAACAACATAGAGATAGACATTGTGCAAATGGAAGACGCTGTGAATGTTTGAGCTGATGAAACCAAGTAATGTACTTCGTCGAAACATTTAACATAAAAATAGTGATATATAGTCAAGATGAGGTTATTAGCATAGTACCCGTAAAAAATAATTTACAGGATTAACAACATAGGAATAGGCATTGTACACATGTTATGGCAGACGTTATCTGAGGGTCTGAACTGCTGAAACCATATAATGTAGCTCGCCTGAACATGTAATATGGAAATAGCCATATGGAGTAACTATGAGGCTACTCGCTGAGCTTTTCAGTTGAAAAACATTTAAGTAGCCTTTTGCTCCATCCGTTATCCTCTCATCTCATCCGCTCATTTTGACTTTTATCGTTTAACCATTTATACGATATCCGCCATTTTCTTTTGTTCTCTGTTTCATGTTGACATATATATTTCTTAGATTTATTTCTATCACTGTTCTTTTCGTCGATCTATGTGTGTTTATGAATTAATTTCTTTTCAAGTGATTAAAAAAAGAAAATTCTATGTACGTCTATGCATACGCCACAGCTGGCATTTCTTAACGTTATTTTTAGTATTTATATGGGGCTAAGTTGACATCACTCTGCTTTTCTTTTTTTCTTTTTCTTTTTAACAGTGGAATTAATGCCAGCTAAAATGCCAAATACAGGTGGGGGATACTAAAATCAAGCAGGTACAAAAAAATTAAATACCTGGGAAGTTTTCTAACAGAAAGACGGAAAGTGCGACACAGAGATCCGAAGGTGAATTGGCATGGTGAAAGAAGCATTTCAGAAGTTGAGTAAAGTATTAAGAAACAGGACAATTTCGCTAGAAACAAAGAAGAGAGTACTGGATTGTTATGTCATGTCGGTTCTTCAATATGGCAGTGAATGCTGGACAATTATATCAAAGATGAAAAAAAAAACAACTTGAAGCAACTGAAATGTGCTTCTACAGAAGGATGTTGCAAATATCATGGATCGAGCATGTGAGCAATGATGAGGTTTTGGAAAGGATGGAAACGAAAAAGAAATTAATACTGAGCATCAGCAAGAGACAACTAAAGTTCCTGGGACATGGAATGAGGAAGGAGGTGATTGGAGAACCTGATACTAACAGGCCAGATAGAGGGAAAATAAGATAGGGGAAAGCAGCGGATAACATATTTGAAGGACCTGATCAGGTGGATGACGGAACGAGGGTTGCGTGGTGTAACAGGAAGAAGCGTGCTAAGAGCCACCAGGGATAGGGAGACGCGGAAAGCCATGGTCGCCTTCGTTCTCAAATGACAGGGCACATAAAAAATGAAGAAAGAAGAAAATAATTCTTAAATGGACTTTCTAACCCGTCATTATTTCTTATCACTTGGTATAATCGGTTTTACATATATCTATGTGTGTATATATTTCAGGACGTGCAATGTGATGTAATGGATAATGGCTCGGAATGAGAAATGGGAGAGTCGAGTTCGATTTCCAGTTAGGTTCGGTACACTCACTTAATTGCAATCCCCTTGGAAAAGGTATGAATCCATCACTACTCACCCTAATTATGGGTTGAATAGCAAGACAGAATTGGGTCCCATAGTCTTATTTGGCAACCAGTCTATCACATGAAGAAGAAATCTATCTATCAGTCTGTTCATATCTATCTATCTATCTATCTATCTATCTATCTATCGTGTAGATATAGAGTGAATAAAATTCCGTATCCAAAGAAACACTATTCTTAAAAGAGTGCTCAGAAGATTTTCTCGCAGTAGATTGCCATTTATGGAAATAAACATCATCACTTGATAAGACACAGTAGTGATATTATAACATATTTATGTTATAAATTCTAAATAAATATTATTCATTCTACTTTGTATTGAGCACTTTTTTAAGAATAGTGTTTTTTTGGATACGGAATTTTATTCCATTCATACCTATCTTATACTTAGATAGATAGATAGATAGATAGATAGATAGATAGATAGATAGATAGATAGATAGATAGATAGATATGAACAGACTTAGATGTTTAGAAATGTTATTTTTTTTATGTAAATGTGGTCACGTACGCCGGTTGCAGCGTTGCTCATTCAGTTCTATTTCCCATGTTACAATTTCCTCGACCTTTTAATTTGTTTGCGATATTTTGATATGATAAACAGGAATTAAATCGATTATTAGATTGTTTCGTTACTTGTAATTTGGCCAATATTAGTTCTGGACCAACTCGTCGTTACAAGAGTCCAGGAACTGGCCATTTATTTGTTTATCGCTAGTCAGTTATAGAATGAGTAGAATTGCTGATCAAAATACAGTCGAGGTCGAATCGATATCCGAACTTCTTAAGATAATATAAAAAATATCGACCAAAAAAATTGAAACCGCTATTTCTTGGCTGAAATCTATTTTAGATTTTATTAGCTTTTCTCTTTCGTACTTCAATTTCACTGTTGTGGTGCAGTGGATATCGGCTCGGAACGAGAAATCGGGAAGCCGAGTTCGAATTCCAGTCGAATTCCTTGCATTCACTTACGCGCAAATACCCTCGGGAAAGGTATTAATCCGTCTCTTCCCTCCAGTTATGGGTTAAATAATAGGACAGATTGAGTTCTGTAGCCTTGGTCGGCAACCAGTCTACCGCAGAAAACAATGGCAACCTATTGCGGGATAATCTTCTGCCCAGTCAGTCATGTCTCTTTCGAGACATGATCGCCCAAGCGTGTATCACGTATGGCACTTAACTGACAGACTGAACATCAATCGCCATCATCTGCAACATTTTATTCCGTTTTTTTTTGTTTTCTCTGTGTCTTTCCCTCACACTGACCACTTGCACCCTATCGGCTAGGAATGATTTTAACGAACAATGGTTTTGCAATATTTTTTTAAGCAGCCAATGCTGGTAAAAACGGCAAGATATACTTCTATTGATAGAAACAATTTTAGAACTAGATAGGAATGAATAATGTTCAATATATACGGAAATATAAGCATAAGCATTTAGCTAAAAATGCCTTGTCTATCTTCTGCTTGTCTATCGCTTATCATGACCGTTACACTCTGCCAATGTCTCATAAATAACGGACTATTCCGCTTTGATCGTGTGAAAAGACAGAAAAGATATATAATAGAAGCCAATTAGCTTGAGAAAAATAGTGCAACAAAACTGCTACTACTTGATTTCTATGATCATATAGTTTATGTCCATGAAATATATATAGTAACAAAGTTATAGAACTCGTAGGTTTTTTACCTGCTGTTCATGCATTTACTTTTATAAAGAGTGCTCGATACAACGTAGAGCATTATATTGTAATGGTTGTTACAATGGTTTATAAGTTCATAATATCACTACACAAAAATTTTCGCGTTTCGAAGCTGCTACGTGCGCTTCTCATCGAGTGATATGTTGAAATGACAATTAAATGGTGAAAATGGTTTATTTATGGTGATATAATGTTTAAATTGGAGTAGATAGATCTATCTTCAATTGGAGTAGATAGATCTATCTATCGCCCGGTTCACACTCCACCCACGTCTGTTGAACAGGTTAAGAGGCTCATCCCTTGTTCCCTGTTTAGGATGTGGTTTCCGGCTTTCTCTTTTTCAATCTTTTCACTATTACGTAGCCCCCTGCACATCAGTGGCGTTACCGCCTTGCTCGGGGTGAGACGATTAAAAAAAAAAAAAGTGAATATGGGGTGGGAGCTTATTTTGATTTACTCGGCCGTATTGTAGCCCTAGAGATATAGTTTTGGCTTAGGAGAGGTAGCTTAGTTTAAGACAGGTTCCTTATTTATTTTGTCAGGGTAGTTCTTATATTGGGATTTATGTTTTTTTAAGGAAGGATAGACATTTTTTGTTTATTTTACTGCTATCCAAGTGTGATTGGAGTGGCGCCGTTGTTAATGGAAATGATGTCAGTAAATGTGGGGTCGAAGTTTATTATGATCCAGTCGTCCGTTTGTGGTTCTAGAGATGCCGCTTTGGGTTAGGAGAAGAAGGGTGTGGGCTAGCTTAGTTTTGAACAGGTCACTTTTTCGTTTAGTTTAGGTAATTCTTATATTGGGATATATGTTTTTTTAAGGAAGTGTCGATAGTTTTTATTTTACTACTATTTATAGGTGGATACGGCCGACTAAATCAGAATAACCTCCAACCCCACATTCACTTAAACATCATATCACCAAAAATAAACCGTTTTCACCATTTAATTTTCATTTCAACTTATCACCCGATGAGAAGCGCACAAAGCAGCTTCGAAACGCGAAAGTTTTTGTGTAGTGATACTATGAATTTATAAACCATTGTAACAACCATTACAATATATATATATATATATATATATATATATATATATATATATATAGAGAGAGAGAGAGAGAGAGAGAGAGAGAGAGAGAGAGAGAGCCGTGGCATAGATCTAGGTCACATCACTGGTTTTTCTCTGTTTTTCATTTATTTATTATTTTAAAAATAAAAATCTTGACGGTTTAATTTTAGCTTTACTTTTAACTTTAATTAAATTATATTGATAGGAATTTCAACTTTTTTCGAGTTTTCAAAATTCATTACTTATAGTCTTCACTTAATAACTTAATGACCGAACCGCGATAAGGTCTTGAAGTTTTTAAAATATGTTTGAAACTTTATAAATTATTATAATGAAAACAGAAGACGAAAGCAGCTCTTGTAAAAACTCATTATTCATCGAAAACATGTTTTCTTTAATGTCCTAAATATATATATATATATATATATATATATATATATATATATATATATAAAAATTCAAAAGCAATTAAAAGCTTATCTAATTAACTAAATTCATAGTTTTCTTGCATTTTTTATTTTACTGTTCAGAGCAGCCAACTGTTTGTAAAATAAATAAATAGATAAGTGATTTATATTCCCCAATGAGTCTTGCGTTTAACTAATAAAACAAATTTTCTATACTGACTTTAAATTCTTGAAATTTCTTGAATTTACATGGATGTAAAAAAAATAAATATTTTTACGAAGGTTTTATGAAAATGATAATTTCTTTCTTTTGTACATAAGTCTTGAAAATTTTCTTAAAATCTGACGATTATTTGAGTTTTGTAAGAATTTCAAAATGAATGTGTTTTTCGCCGGAAAAAATGAGATGCGTAATATTATATTACCAATTGTAAATTCTGGTAACAATTTGGTTACCTGCTGACGAAAAATAAATTCGAACATGTTAGAAAGGATTAATTTAAAAAAAAAATGAAATATTACTTTAGTCTTTTTTCTTAATAATATAAAAACGTTTTGACGGAAAAACTTTGTTTTTATTAACTTTGTGGCCTTTTTTTTTATACCATTTTGTTTTTTCAGCGTTTTATTTACCTTCAAACTAAGATGGCAGTTATGGAACTTGAACGCAGAGAATTAAAAAAAAATCAAATATAATCATCATAATTATAAGCAGGTACTTCTGTCTTGTTCTCGAATAAGCATCGAATAAACAATGAATAATAATAAATAAAGAAAAAAAAACTCGTTTACGCAAGTCGGCTCGAAGTTACTGGATTAAAAACAAACTGAGACGGGATACACAAATTGCACAAATTGCCTTCTCCAGAGAAGACATTTTATCACCCCATGTGCGGATGTGCGTTGTGGTTGTGGTTGTGGTACAGTGGATATCGGCTCGGAACGAGTTCGAATTTCAGTTGAATTCATTGCATTCACTTACGCGCAAATAACCTCGGGAAAGGTATTGATCCGTTTCTTCCTTCCAGTTTTGGGTTAAATAACAGGACAGATTGGGTTCTATATCCTTCGCAGGCAACCAGTCTACCACAGAAAGCAATGGCAACCTACTGCGGGATAATCTTCTGCCCAGTCAGTCATGTCTTTTTCGAGACATGATCGCCCAAGCGTGTTTCACGTATGGCACTTTAACTGACTGATCACCCCAAGCAAGGCGAGAACGCCACTGATGCGCAGGGGACTACGTAAGGGTAAAAAGAATGGAAAAGAGAAAGCCGGAAACCACATCCTAAACAGGGAACAAGGGATGAACCTCTTCACCTGTTCAATAGACGTGGGTGGAGTGTGAACCGGGCGATTTTTTAGTCTATCTACTCCAATTGAAAAAAAAAATAGAGAAAAGAGTAAAAAGATTGGAAAAGAGAAAACCGAAAACTGCATCCTAAACAGGAAACAAGGGATGAGTCTCTTCACCTGTTCAATAGATGTGGGTGGAGTGTGAACCGGGCGATATTTTAGTCTATCTACTCCAATTGAAAAAAAAAATAAAGAAAGAAAGAAAAGAGTGAAAAGATTGGAAAAGAGAAAACCGGAAACCGCATCCTAAACAAGAAACAAGGGATGAGCCTCTTCACCTGTTCAAAAGATGTGGGTGGAGTGTGAACCGGGCGATCCTCTCAATTTTTTTTCTCTCTCTCTCTCTCTCACACACACACACGCGCGCGCGTGCGAATATGGAGTGCGACAGTAACCTTTTTATTCTCCCTTTTGTCGTCTGCGACATCTCCGTCTTTTTTAACCTCTTAAAAGTGCTTCAAATTTAACCTCTTAACGAACATTTTGAGCAGCCACTTGAATAAATAAATAAATAAATGCAAAATAAAGAAAGAAAAAAAGAAACAAAGAGAGAAAAGCCAGTGATCTTTGTCATTGCAATAAATAAATAAAAAAAAGAGAAAAAACTAGAAAATAAAAATAAAGAGAAAACGAGAAAAAATAAATAAATAAATAAAAAATAAATAAAGAGAGAAATAAAAAATAAAGAAGAAGAGAGATCTAAAAAAACAAATAAGAATAAAGGAAGAAACAAAAAAAGAGAAAAACACCAATGATCTTTGTCACTAAAACTGCATTGCACTTCAAATGCTGCGGATAGCGCCAAGAATATAAGTTTCCGGTAGTCGCGTTAAGACACTGACACCGGAAGAAGAGGTGTGACGCGAACAATAAAAAACAGTTGAAATCAAAGAATCTGATAAAAATATGGAAGCCAGTTTTCGTCAAAATATCCTGTTTTGTTTTGTTTCGTCTGTATTTTTCTTCCTTTCTTATTTCTGTATTATTTATTCAGCACGAATATCTTCATACTAGTGATTTCTCGTGCTTATCACTAATTTTAAGTGACCACAAGTCTCGACGAACCCCCTGCTCTCTCATCGCCATTATTCAGCGATGGGATTCACACTTGTTACGAAGATTTGTCTCCTTCCTTTTACACGTCATATTATTTGTCTACGAAATTAAGAATAAGTTCATTTTTTTCTATCCCTCAACTTTTGTGTTGATAAATATAAAAACCAAGGAATATTAAGAATTAGTCTTGTTAATTTATGTAATGTTAGCTGCATCGGGAAAAGTGTACAAATTGTAACGGGAAGAAAAAGAAAACTTATATATATATATATATATATATATATATATATATATATATATATATATATATATTGCACAGTATATTTAAAAAAGAAATTGATTGATTCGTTTTCTATGGTTTATTAATCTTTTGCAAGTTATTTAAAGACAGAAAACATGTTGAGATTTTTAGAATGGTTTAGTGTAGGTACTTCCACTAAATCATTGAAAAATCGGTATAGTATGAATAAAGAAAAGGCCCCAAAGTTAATAAAAAACGAACTTTTTCTATCAAAATGTTCATGTTATTATTAAGAGGAAAGATCAAAGAATGTCTTGTTCTCGAATAAGCATCGAATAAACAATGAATTATAATAAAAAAAAGAAAAAAAAACTCGTTTACGCAAGTCGGCTCGAAGTTACTGGATTAAAAACAAACTTGAGACGGGAGACACAAATTGCACAAATTGCCTTCTCATGTTATTATTAAGAGTAAAGATCTATGAATGTTTTAATCCTTTCGAAATTTTTGAAATTTTAATAAAAAATCTTGTTTTGATTTTAGATAGCGGGTAACAAAATCGTTACTAGAGTTTACAATGAAAAACGTAATATTACATAACTAAGTTTTTTTTTCCGGCGACGAACACATTAATTTCGAAATTCTTGCAAAAATCAAATAATTGACGGATTTTAATGAAACTTTAAGGACTTAAGAAACTTTAATGAATAAAATTATTTTTGAAATTATTTTTGAAATTATTATTTAAAAAAAAATAATGATATATATATATATATATATATATATATATACTTTTTTCTATCTGTTATCCCCACGTAAATTCATTAAATTTTAAGAAATTAAATTTTGTCGGGAAAATTAGTTTTATTAGTTAAATACATAACTCGTTGGGGAATGTAAATAATCTTTTTTTTTAACATTTTGCCTTTATTTTTACAAATTTGCTCCCAATAGTAAAATAAAAAATGCATTAAATCTGTGACATTATTTGATTTGATAAACTTTTAATTGCTTTAATAAATAATATATATTAAGGATATTATGATCTGAATGAAAAAAATTCGGTTAATATTGACATTTTAAAAGAATTGTTTTCATTTTTTAAATTATAATAATGCATAAAGTTTCAATACTTCAAAGATTTGTTGTGGTTAGTTTGTAAACTTATTAAATGAAGATTATATTTACTAATCTAAAATTGAAAAGTTTAATGCAAATCGTCCTGCCATAGTAATTTTAAAATAATTTTTTTTTGTGTATTTGTATTTTTTGTATGGTAATTTCTAAAAAGCTCATGTGTTTCAGGGTTTCTTATTCTTACCGGAAAATATCTATACAGTTATGTCACTTGTGATCGTCATACACTTATCTTTCATCTGTCAATCTGTCAACACATTTCGAATATAGTGGAAATGTTAGAAAGTTCAACTCTATGTTTAAAAAAAAGTTTTACTCCAAACTTGTGTAAATTAGATTAATTTAACATTAAATTTGCTAATTTTCCAAAAATAATGTAACGCAGATGTATATTTTATTTTTGTAAGATTTTTAAATCTGAGAATTATCTTTTGTTTACAAATGTCTCGATCGCTCAAAAATATCCGAAAAATTAAGATTTAAAAAAATCTCAAAATTTTAGATTATAATAAATAAAATTTCTTTTTGAAATACACCAGAGTATTTTGCTTACTGGAAATGATAAAATTAAAACTAAAAAGTTAGAAGAAAACTTTTTTATTTTTAAAAATTCAATTTAAAAGTTAGTGATCGAAAATGAGTGGAGGTACCTAGTTTAGTGATACTAAATTTTACTAATGAACACATAGCTGAGAGGATAAAAGGCGGATTCATACCAAATCAGAATTTTATGTACAAACCCTGTAATTAATATCATGTGGATATAAAGTAAAGGATCGATTGTACATTAAAATCAATATATAAACTAATCCCTCACTTTGAGACCACAATTGTTTATATACATTTATATTTTACAGAATGTAAGTAAATTTAAAAGACATGCTTGTATAGCGCTTCTGTATTTCACTAATTCAAATGATTCGTGTTTTAAGGCTTATGGTATGTTATATATATATATATATATATATATATATATATATATCGTTCATTCAGCAATGAATTAGAACACTCTCGGCTACTGGGCGTGTATAATGATAATATACACGCTAAATAGTCTGCCTCCTTCTACCGAGCCCCCATAGCTCAGAGGTAGAATCGCCGACTGACGCCAGTTCAGTCGGGTTTCAATCCTGGGTTAAAAGCAATCGGATGTCTAACCGTACTGATAATCTGTGATACAGCGAAACAGATCTGTCTGCGGATGGCTATATATATATATATATATATATATATATATATATATATATATATTGCAGGTTATTTAACGACAAAATATCTTTCGATTGTAATAATTTTCATTTTTTAAGTTAATGTTTTAGTGTTACAATTCTTACTAATTAAACCATAGCTAGAGAGAGAAGAGGTGGATTAATGCTTTCCCCAACGGTTTTTGCGCGTAAGTGAATATAATAAACCAACAAGAATTGCAACTTGGCTCTCCGATTAACAATTTCTAGTCATTCTCCATTATACCACTTGCATATCTAAGTGCCTGACGTTACCAAGCTGGCACTCATCTAGATACTAATTAGGCTCAACGTTGCTTAACTTCGGATATCGTACGGGAATTGGCATTTCAACGTGCTGTGACCGTAATCCAATGCGGTAAAAATGTTGCCTTTGTCCATTGACATTTTGCCGCATGTGTCATAGCGAGCAGACTGACCCTTCCTCTTTTAGTGTCACGGGAGCTACTGTCTGAAAGATGGGTCTCTAAGATTAAAACAAAAATTAAATGGTTGGGCTGGTTTCGAGAATTGTCCTCGGCCATGTAACGTTTACCTCTACGGAAGTGACGTTAATCGTCACTTCCGTGAATGTAAAGCACATATAAATGTTAAACTAAAGAATGAATTGACCTTCTTTTGTTACTCTGGCCGGAGTACCGAAACCGATTGGAGACCGTAGACCAATTGCTGACAGGGAAAATAGTTTTTCTTCGTGCATTCTTTCACTTTTTCTCATCTTAAACAGGCATGTTGAATTAGCTAGTACTACAACCGATAGGCAAAATAACATATTTAAACACAGTCGTTTAAATATATCCAAGATGCGGCAGAAATATCTCCCACATTGTCATAAATGTCTTTCCATTTTGTGTGAGGTACTTGGTGTTAATCTGAGTGTCCACTTATATATATATATATATGTATAATTTATTTGTTTGAACCTTATTTTTAATCGCTACTCATATTTGAGTAGATATTCTGTTTTTAATCAAACAGTATATTTATATATTTATTTCTATCGGCCTGATTATTTACGATAAATTTTATAACGACACTGTGGGCGATTCGGTAGGATTCAAACCTGCGACCCCTATCAGCATAGGGGAAGCCAGCAATTGATCTGGTGCGTCTTAGACCGCTCGACCACGAATGATTCCACAGTCTAATCGAAGTCAAATGAAGACTTATTTTTTATTTTTATTTTTTTCATAATCATATCGCCCCAAGCAAGGCATTTTACTGCCACTATTGTGCACGAGTGACAGGTTATAGGAGGTGTCAGGAAGTGGGTAAGAGAAGGTTGTGAATACTGATGCGAGTGGAGTGGACGGAGAAAGGAGCATAAGAGAGAGGATGCAGGTTAGTGAGATAACAGATGACTATTGACTTTACATTTAAATTCTTGAAGATTGTAGCTGTCGGGGAAGCAATTAAATGGAAGGGAATTCCACAAGCGGGAAGTGAGAGAAAAGAAGCTGCTGGAGTAGAATTTGCGTTTACATTTAATTGGTTTCACAGTAAAAGGGTGGGACCTAGTTGCTAATCTTGTGACTCGAGTAAATTCATATATAGGGGGCACTAGTGAGCTAAGTTTATCGGAGCAGAAGCCGTGAAAGTATTTGTAGAAGAGACACAGGGAAGCCACATTGCGCCGGTGACAAAGTGACTGTATCTGAGCAGCCAAGTCAGGATCGATCACATTACAGATTTTCCGTTAGATTTTGTCAAGGACCCCTAGGTGGATAGCAGGACTATCCAACCAGATATGGCAGCAGTATTCAATGCACGGCCGGATGGTAGATTTATACATGTGTGGGATTGTTTCAGACGGGAAAAACTTCCTGGCCCTACACAGAGAAAATTGTGTTATATAACACAATTTTCGATTCTATGCAACTAACAATCTCTGAAAATGTATTGTAATGTCAACCACTGTAAACATACATTGTTACGGAAAATTCTAAAGATTAACCAAATGGTTTTAACAACCGACATATTTAATTTATTCGTTAATCTTCAGGTGCAGGAGCTTCTGAAGTCGTCTGGAGGCCGTAGTTTAAGCCAATCTATAGGTGAATATTTTGTTAAGGTTCGACTCTTTTCTCAATAACAGTTTGCGGAAAACGCGACTCCCAAGGAAACAGTATTTGAATAAATGAAATTATAATTGCACAATATTACTTGATATGTGTTTATCAATGCCGGATGGTTGTTAAGTAATTTGAATTGCATTTTTTGAGTTTTGTCTTTATTTCCGGAAGGAAAATAGTAGGTTTGAGTGCATTGGAGCCAAACAGACATTATGTCGCATCAAACAGCGACTGTGTTGACCCTCTTCAACGTACTCAAACGTGGGAATGTGTATATGCAAGTAAGTACCCAGTCATCTCTTTTGTCTTTCGTCGCATCAACTAAGTCTGTCAGCGATCCTCTTACAATCTGCATTTGGCTCCCAACATTTTCTCGCTTTCCGAAAGCTAAAATCATCGTTGATAGAGCGGGTTGGCGATGGCATTCCAGATGGTGAATAATGTTAGGAATAATGTCCAAAATCAAGTGATAGTAATCTCTGAATAAACTAGCTTGCATAAACAGATGGCGAAAAAGGGCTTAGGAGAAATAACAAAAGAACAAAATTTATGAAAAGCTACAAGGGTCAGGAAGTTGTGGAGAACCATGATCGCTTACTTTCTGAAGAGGCACGGCACGTAAAGAAGAAGAAGAAGAAGAAGAAGAAGAAGAAGAAACATTCCATTTTTATACCCTTTACCGGGACTCAAGAGCAAAAAAATAAACCCAGCTCCGATGAGTGAAGATATCAAAACGGTGTACTTCGAAGTCGGCTTGAACTTGCTCAGTTAAAGTAGCAAATTATTTGCGCCAATATATATATATATATATATATATATATATATATATATATATATATCTGTGTGTGTGTGTGTGTGTGTGTGTGTGTGTGTGTGGAAAGAAATGGAAACCTTATTTTCTTATATTAGGCGAGTTGTGTGTGGGATGTTGGCGGGTTTTAGCGACAAGGGAATAAGTCTTGTAAATTGTCCGTTATAATTTTGAAAAGAGGGATGGGTAGAGATATAATTGAAAGTGTCGGGAATTTTGTAGACAGATTTAACATTAGAAGATGGGGTATGGCTTTATGGTCTCATGGCTGCTGGACTTTATTCTTTGGGTTTAGTAGAAGGGGAGAGTAAGGGAGTGTAAGGGTGGGGAGGAATAGAATTGGATCTATCTTTAATATTTATTTGTACAACTATAGAATATTTTTTGTATTTAATCACAGTTCTTATAATTAATCTAATTTTGTATATTTAACCTTAATTTTAAATTTAGGAAATCACTTTTTTCTATAAAACTTTAAATTAGATCACAGTTTGTGGTGTGTAATAGGTAAATTGTATGTAAGGGTGTTGTTAATACTATAAAGGTTTATCGTCTTTAAGGAGTCCTAGCTTTGGCTTTTGTAGTGTTTTTAGCATGATTGTAAGGTTAGTTCTTTAATGTGTTTACAGTTTGCTGTGGTTTCATGCCTCTGGTTTAAAGTTTGTTTCTATTCATGTATTTAATGATTTCAATTTTTTCTTGAAGACAAAGGAAACATGGTTCCTCTATTGATTTAGATGTTCTTGCTTGTTTGGGGATTTTCCATTTAACTTTAGTTGTTTTGTTTTCGTTTTTTAACTTCCAAAAGTATTTGGAAAGAGACGTCATGTTTTATTTTTCTTTGTTATTGAAGGATGAGAGGTAATTGTAAAAGCGCTTTTTAAATACATTCATGGTGTTCCGATATACATTTTCTCATCTTTGGGAATCTTCATGGATGAAATCGAACACATATCTGTCAGGGATTTCGTTAAACATTTATTGCGGATGGGGCATTGGTTTGGGTTTCTACAGTTACAAAGGTTGTTATTATGGGGCAGACTGGTATTAGTGTTGGACTTATTTTTGTTCTGTGCTTTTAATATTTTACTGTTATGTACTTTAATTATTTTTTCTAGATTGTTGGAGCAGCTATAGCTTAGTTTTATTGTATTCCTATTGAAGATTTTGCTTAGAGGGTTATTTTTGGGGAAAATGCTTATCTATTAGTTTAAGAAATTTGTGTCCTCGTTTAAAGTTAACTTTTTCACAAATTTTAGATGATTGATATCCGCTGTCTTTAAGAATTTTATAGTAAATTACTTTGTGTTTATCGAATATTTCTTTATTAGAGGAGTGTGTGCTAATGCGGCGTTCCACTGATGATGGAATATTCTTGATGATGGATGGTGGATGATTAGAATTGGGGTTTATATAGATTGTGTTAGCATTATTTTTCATGTAAGGTTGAAAAGTGTTCGATGTTATGTCTAGGAAGTCAGCTTGCTATATATATATATATATATATATATATATATATATATATATATATATATATTTTAATTCAGATACTTCAATCCAAGGGAAAAAAGCAAGAAGGTAAATTCCAAAAAACCGATCCTAATTAATATTAAAAATTTATTTTAATATTAAAAAATGATACAGGAAGAGAGCTCCATGTAATAAAATATTACAGAGCAAATATATATTAAAAAAGGATTAATTCAAAGATGTTGAATGGTCATTTCGATATGAAGATCCCCACGGGGGACGACACATCACCTCAGCAACAGGGTTTCTGATGGGTTTCTGAAAGGTTTTTTCTGTTGCTGAGGTGATGTGTCGTCCCCCGTGGGGATCTTCATATCGAAATGGCCATTCAACATCTTTGAATTAATCGTTTTTTAATATATATATATATATATATATATATATATATATATATATATATATATATTTTAATTCAGATACTTTAATCCAAGCGGAAAAAGCAGGAAGGTAAATTCCAAAAACTCGATCCTAATTAATATTAAAAATTTTATTTTAATATTAAAAAATGATACAGGAAGAGATCTCCATGTTTCTGAAAGGATTTTTCTGTTGCTGAGGTGATGTGTTATTCCCCGTGGGGATTTTCATATCGAAATGATCATCCAACATCATTGAATTAATCCTTTTTTTAATTTATATATATATATATATATATATATATATATATATATATATATATATATATCGTTCATTCAGCAATGAATTAGAAGACTCTCAGCTATTAGGCGTGTATAATGATAATATCCACGCTAAAAAGTCTGCCTCCTTCTACCGAGCGCCCGTAGCTCAGAGGTAGAATCGCCGACTGACACCAATTCGGTCGGGTTTTAATCCTGGGTAAAAAGCAATCGGCTTTATTACCGTACTGATTAGCTGTGATACAGCGAAACAGATCTGTCTACGGATGACTATATATATATATATATATATATATATATATATATATATATAAGCGAATCAAGTATGACAAAGTGGAGAAATGTTTTGTGTGATGCGTTTCGTCTTTCAGAAATTCATCGGACTAAGTTTATGTTAACATTGATACGATTACGCATGCTCACAGACGAGAGACGCTGAAAATTTAAATTTAGAAATATATTTGTACGTGTGTTTTTGGCATGTATTATAGCCTATTTCATTTAGATTCTTTTTCTTTTTGTATGTTTTTACCACTTTTCTAATTAAATTTTCCACATTGTGCTAATGGAAGATCTGCCAAGTGAGGTGAAACGTTGTAAGAAACTGAACGTAAATTAACTGTGGATGATCTAACGATAAAAGCGCTTTCTATACATTTTTCTCTTAGTAAATTGTTTTCTGTTTTAATTAGGGTATCATTTTTAAAATCGAAATTGTGGTCAGTTTCGTTACTCATTTAATATGTTGTTTTGTAAAAGACCCATTTTATGATCATATAATCCTTTTTTTGATGCCTTAAGGTTTTTTTCGGTGTATTCTTTGTGAGAAATATTATAGATACAATAGTAAATTCCTTCGCAAGTTTTGTGTGGGTGCAGTTGAAAGCGAGACCAACAAAACTTGTAACACCAAAGATGACTTGAAGGCAAAGATTATGGTAGCATTCAACAACTTAAACAAGGAAACCGTTCAGAAGAGATATAGGTGATTCCGAAATCGTCTGGATTGAAGCCGTGATTGAAGCCAATGGCGATTTCATTGAATAAATTTTCTGTCTAGTATTTCAAGATATTTTTTCTCACCGGATAAGTACCATCTGTACATGAACTAAATATTGTTGTGATATATGGTCAAGTACTTCTATGAAACTCTTGATAACAGTCCGAGGAATCTGCAATGTCATTGATCCTTACCTGGCAACTTAGAAGGGACAGGAAGAAGTGTAGAACCATGATTGCCTAACTTCTGAAGGGACACGGCACATAAAAGATTTGTTAAAATGAGATGGCAGTGTTATTTTTTATTTTTGTGTTATTTATACGACAGTTTATCCATCGCACCTTCTCTCTCTCCCTCCCCACTGTGTGTGTGTGTGTGTGTGTGTGTGTGTGTGTGTGTGTGTGTGTGTGTGTGTGTGATTAATACAAGTATAAATATACAAAATTTGTCATTTAACTGATTGATATTACCTTTAGCACTCTAACTCAGGAGTTTCGTAAATAGAGTCTCCAGAAATCGATAGCCCACTCGTCAGGGAATATGTATGGAAAATAAATAAAGGAAAAACACTTTCTGGTTTCTGGTCATCGAATCTGATAAAATGATTGAATTAATGGTCTTTCTTACCCTCAGCGATCCCAAAATATTTTTCTTACACCTCTTTTATTCTGAGATGAAGGCAGCAGAATTTACTGTAAGACTCAGTGAAAAAAAGTAAAGATGAATCACATGTCTTTCGTTACTGACAACCCTCCAAACCATGACAACTGCAGAAAATTTTGTATGCATTACTCTTGGAACTTACGAAGAGTTTGCACATAAACATGTCATTTCTTCTGTTTACTTGGTCAAAGTTCTTTGTAGTCTGAAAAGAACCAAATGATATATTTCTTTGCTGGATTTTAAAGTTTGTTTAGGAGCGTCTTAGATATGATTAAGCGATTTTCCTTTACATTTAACTATCTAAAACTAGCAGTAAAGCCCGGCGTTGCTCGGGTGTAATGAAAGCATAAAAACTAATCCATTGTCCTGGAGCTCAGACTCAGCCTAAAGAATATTTGTGTGAAGTTTGGTGAGAATCGGATAAAAATTGTGAATTTGTATAAAGGACATACAGACAGATAAACAGACACACACACAAACATCTTGCTTTATATATATATATTATCGATTTTCTGCACTATTGTAAGAACTGAAACCTTGAAACTTCTGAATATCGTTTTTTATGTCTTTGTCTATGAGTGTATCAAATTTGATTAAAATCGGACCACTCCTTCTATAACCCGATTTTTTCGATTATCGATTTTCGATATTTATTGATGGTATCTCGACACAACACCTAGCTGAGAACACTCGCAGACGCTTATAGTACAACTGTGTAAATTTTCAAGAAAATCGGTTCAGCCGTCTCGGAGTCTATAGGTAACGGACACACACACAGACACACAGACACAGTTCCATTTATAAATAAGTTTAGATGACCTTTTCTCCTCACATAAGACTTGTATCCGATGTCTTCGTGAACAACATTTCGGATTGTTTATCCTGACACATGGTGTTCTTTTACAGTCAACCTCATGGATTTTCTACGATTGTCATCAATCTGTGCTTGCCGAATAAATTCAGGTGTTCTAATGTTATCAGTGCGTTTAGAATGTTTCTTACGTTTTGATACTGGCGATATATTTCCATATTCGATTTCTAACTTCTTGCGAACTTTGTAGACGAAGGATCTAGCGACTTTTAAAGATCCTTTAGTTTTAAATTTCTATATTCAGCCTTTATAGCCGCGATCATGGCCGTATCTGACTACCGAGCACACCGGGCACGAGTCCGGGCCGATCCGTGCAATCATAGTGAAAATCCAGGCAAGGAAAAATGTCTTCGTCAGAAATCAAACGAAACAATTCACGAAGAAAGAAAGAAAGAAAGAAAGAAAGGAAGGAAAACGAAGAAAACATGAATGAACGCAGTAAAAATCTGTTTGTTTATTTATTAATTTTGGGAGAAAAGACTGGCTATACTCAGAAAGTCCGAACCCGATTTCCTGCTTTCGTTCACGTTCTGTGTCTAATTTCCATTGGAATAGCCGAAAAATCCGTAAATCATAGTTTCTGGAAACGGATGGCACTGATGACGTCATCACATTGTCAACTAATAAATCCGGGCAATTTTCTCTGTACCCGGTGTTTTTTTAGCATCAGTTACGGCCCTGGCCACGATAACTGTGTGCCTCTTCATTTCTTGTGTATGCATAGAGTCTGCCATTGATAATTCTGAAATATAGTCAAATAATATTCTACTATAGTAAAAAAAAATAATATAGGTTCTCAAATAACTTATGCATCGTGTATATGTGCGTTCATGTTTTTTTGGTGGAAGACGCACACTTCTCCAATCGACCGTTGCAATTACAATGGTAACCTCTGTTAAAAAAATTAAAAAAAAAAAAAAACACTTTTGTGACTAGTGATTATTTTTTCTTTTATTATTACTTATTTTTGGTCTTTCTTCTAAAGGGTTTTCATAATTCCTTTTTTTTTCTTTTTTTTTTCCAGGTTATTTGATTCTCACCCGGATGTACAGAACTCATTCATGCCTTTCCGGGGTTTAAGCAACAAAGATATGGAGAGTAGTGCCATATTGCGTTCTCATGCTCTTCGTGTGATGGCCACTGTTGAGAAATGCATTAGTCGACTGGACAGGCCAGACAAATCAGCGCTTATCCTTACTGAACTTGGACAGCGGCACAGCGACTATCAAGTAAAACCAGAATACATTCCTGTAAGTGTATGGCTTCTGTTGTTTAAATATGTGGCGGGGGAGGTAGAGTAAAAAAAAAATCGTTTATTCTTTTTATATGCACTTTTTTTATGCAAGTTTCTTTTTTTTTTTTTTTTTTTTTCACAGTGTCTGAGTGCGTACGTCCGTTCGTGCGCGTGCGCCATGCGCCCATCTGCGCGGATGTGCGTACGTGTAAAATGTCATGATTACTTATCATTTTCGTTGTTTTTTTTTTTTTTTTTTTTCACAATACACACATCCCTTATATATGACCGATGACAAGGATTGTAGTTAAGGCGACTAGAAGATAATTTTAACGTACAAATAAGGTAACCCCAGACCAAAATCATTTCAAATTGGGGTAAGCATTTGATTCATTCATCTGTTTATTTATCGGTTTTTCCATTTATACTCGTGCTGATGTGAGAAACCACACACTGATCAACATGCCAACATTTGATTTATTTTATCTTACTGATTTTATTTATTTTCTTATTTTTCTACTTACTTACTAACTTATTTATAAAACAACAACTTGGGCATCAGAAACAAAAGGAACTAAAGCCACAAACTTATTCGCGTGAAGAGAGTCAATTTTAAACTCGAAACACGTGTAGCGTCACAAATACCATTATGGACACTTAATGTATCATAACATGTATAATAACAACAACAATAAATATACACTTTAAAGAAAACGTTCACGGCCCCTCACACTTTTTATTCTATATATATATACAGTGTAACTCTGATTTGTTGGGACCGGATAAAAGTTATCTTATATCCGGGTTTATCTTATATCCGGATTTGGTCTATTTTATATACATTACCACAGGCTCTAATTTGGGACCAGAGAAAATCTCTCTTATATCCTGGTTTCTCTTATATACGTATCTCTTATATCCGGGTCATTATATATATATAGGGTGTCCAAAAAGTTCGTGTGCACTTTAAAAAATTTATAACTTTATTTGTATTTGCGATAGAAATGATTTGTAAAAAGAATTAGAAATAAGTACATCTGTATTTTTAAAGGTTTATTGAAATTTTATTTAAGTTTCCACATGTGCTCCATCATTAGCAATGAAAAGAGTAATAAGATTTTGCAGTTAATGTTGTTTTACTTATCTAAAAGTTGTTGCAAATTTTGTGGTAAAGAATTATTCAATAACTATACTAAGAGTAGGTACATTAAACTTTATAACATTTTTTACAGATTATTTCTATCACAAATACAAATCAAGTTATAAATTTTTAGAAGTGAGCACGAACACCCCAGATATATATATATAGAGAGAGTGTCCATAAAGACCGTATATATATATACTATAGTCATCCGCAGACAGATCTGTTTCGCTGTATCACAGCTCATCAGTACGGTTAGACTCCGATTGCTTTTTAACCCAGGATTGAAACCCGACCGAATTGGCATCAGTCGGCGATTCTACCTCTGGGCTACGAGCGTTCGGTAGAAGAAGGCAGCATTTTTATCGCGTATATCTTTATACACGCCCAATAGCCAGAGTGGTCTAATTCATTATTGAATGAGCGATGCGTATATGCCGGAGTAGCTACTGGTTTTCAAAGTCTCACATTCTTTCAGAGCGTAAATACTATATATATATATATATATATATATATATATATATATATATATATATAGGGTGTCCATAAAGTTCGTGTGCACTTTAAAGAAATTATAACTTTATTTGTATTTGCGAAAGAAATAATTATATATATATATATATATATATATATATATATATATATATATATATATATATATATTGACAATGTAATGTAGTTAAGCATTTTATTTAACTTTTCTTGTGTTTGTATAAGTTTTTCTTTACTGGGATTAAAGTGTATAAAAATTGTCTGGATATTCTGTATATCCGAGCGTTTTCTTAGATTTTTTTTAGCCATTTTCAAGTTTTTCTTTATGATTAATGTTTTAACTGAATGTGTAAATTTTTATGTATTTATTTAGAGCTATGGGAATTCTTTTCTTTTTTTCTAGACACAGTCAGCACATTGCGACCGTGTTCATAGTTTATGACACTGAGTGTTGGCTTTTTCTTTTTTTTTAATACAAATGCTTATAAATGCTTCCATTACTTTTTACATATGGATGAGACCATTTTGGTTGCATTTTCTACGAGTATGTTTAGGATAGAGTTTGTTAAGTTTCCGTTAGTGTTTAAATTAGTCCTAATCGAAGTCAGAGAGATGTAAAGTGAGTTTTTCTTGATGGGTAAATAGTGGTATGTACAATATAATTATTCCTGAATTTGGTTTGATAAGAAACACAATTTCTTCAGAGACATGTGAATGCATATATAATATAAAATTTATCGTTACGGTCATTATATCGAATGACGCGTAAATACCATTGGGAAAGGTATGAATCTCCTTCTTCTCTTCTCAACTGTAAGTTAATTAATAAAATTTGTATTACTAAACCATTATCTACAAAAAAGAAAAATTATTGCAATCTAAAAATATTTTCTGGCCTTAAATAACCTAGAAAGGGTTGATAAGCAATAGAAAGAAGTCAATCAATCTGTGTGCGTGTGTGTAAAGATTAAGATATAAATAAAAATGTATCTGTAAAAAGATAATATGAATTATGATTAAAAGAAAATTTTTCTTTACCAACACGTTTTTATCCTCTGGTGGAATATACAGATTTTTTTTGCAACATTTAGTTATAAACAGAAGTGAAAAACATCGTTAGCTTTTCAAAATGTTCAAATTTAAGTATACTCGAAAATATTCTTCAGGCTAACGTCGACAGAAGTCAAAATAAATTACGTAGAATGCTAAATGAAAAATGAGTAAATATTTCTGATGAATTGTTGTATCGTGGAATGAAGAGATACACAGTGAAATGTAGATAAACTACTTTATTACCAGAGTGGTACAACCAAGAGATATATTCGATATTTACAGTCTTTCGCAGTAGTAGGTTTTACTTCACGAAGTCCGTGATAATGACAACTCTTAGTGCTAAACGCACATTGTCTTTTATACATCCGGGCGACCGGATGTCACATGGCACGAGCCACGACACAACATGAATTTTTTATTTTCTTATTTGTTTATCAGCATATATTTATTTATTCATTTTTTGTTTTATATAAATGTAATTATTATTAAATTAATTATTAGGGAAGAGAGCAGAGAAAAGAGAAAGCAACCAGTCACAATGTAGCAGAAGATTCTCAGGTCGCCGATCAGACACAAATGTCCTGGCGACCCGCATTCGCTACCCTCTCTCTCTTTCTCCCTCTGTTGCTTTCCTTATCTCTCCCTTTTTCCTTTTCACCTACACTCCGTCAACAAAAAGAAAGACAGAGTCCCTTGCGTTTAAATAACTATAATAATAATTATAATATTATCATCCAAAATTACACACTGATACATTATCAGCTTCTATCAACTCCGAAGCTAAGTACCTCAAAAGATAGCTTTTTATTCGTGTTGCCGTCGTCGTCTTGCGGCTATTAGCCGAGATAGAACTCACTACACCTCTCCAGTATTCCCTGTGCATTTGGAACCCTGGCGTAGTTTACAGCGAAATTCACAATCTTGTCAAATAGCTGAATATTGATGCTTCGCCAGTGCTACCAAGGGTGTTTTTATTGTGACACCAACACTAGATGAGTTGCCTACAGGCCCCATCCTGTTATTTAACCCATAACTGGAGGGAAGTGACGGATTAATACCTTTCCCAAGGGTACCAGTGCTGAAGTGAATGCAGGGTACTCAACTGGAATTCGAACACGGCTCACCGATTTATCTTCCCAAGCCGATATCCACTACACCACAATGCACACCGTCACTGAACGCTTACAGCGCCTGGTATTCCCAAGTGGCCCCCCTCTAAGTACTGACCAGGCTCAACGTTGCTTAACTTCGGTGATCGAATTGAGAACCGGTGTATTCAACGTGATATGCCGTAAGCCTATTCATGTTGAATACAACCGTATAACTTTTATGTGAAAAACGAACTCTTTCATTTTGTTTTAAGCCTTTTGGAAATTATCTTCGTGTCTAATGTTTTAATTTGAACATCTCTTCTTGACTATTCATCGAATCTAAGAATTTTCAATGTTTAATTACTTTTCATGAGACAAGCTGCTGAAACTTCAAATGCGTAAATTTGTAAATGAATTCCTTATACTGTTGCCTCAAGCCTCTCCTTCATCCTTGAGGAGATCGTCCAAAATTCACTCTCATACAGGACAGATATTGCATAGCAGTTCAGCACTCTTTTCTATGTTTCCAATGAGATTTTCCTGTCTCTCGGCACTCTCGTTAGCTTTTGAAATGCGTCCTTGGCTTTACCAAGGTGACTTCGGATCTCAATATCGCACTTTCCATCCTCTGCCAGGACGCTTCACAGTTACGTTTCTTTTTATCATTTTCGTTTCTCTAACCTGCAGTTGGCATTTTGCGCTCTGACATACATTAAATTTTCTTGAACTTTAGACTCAGTCCTTTCTTCTCGCTTTCTCTTGCTACCTTCTGTAGGGGGTCCTGTTTTTTCTTTTCCGTGTTTGCTATCAGCACCATGTCATCCTGGCAATGACGAATCCTGGCAAGGATTCTATTTTTCTCTGAGTTGTTTCGCTGCTAAATAGATCCGGTGAGAAAATACATCCCTGCCTTTCGACTCATCCTATTTTTGTATACCTTCTGAATTCATTTCCTGTTCGTACGCAAGAGTTTTACTGCCAATATAAATTCTTGATTATCCTAATGTCTTTTCCGAAAATGTCGAAGTTGCCGTGTATCTCGAACAATTCTTTGTGGCATACTTTGTTGACTGCCTTTGCGTAGTCTATAAATCACAAATAGAGGTCCTCCTGCATTTCAGATAGCATTGTGAGCATGAATATCGCATTCCTCGTTCCGCTATCTTTAACGAAGCCACACTGTTCTTGTCTTATCTCTGGGTGGGTTCCACTGTGCGCTCTGTTCATCGGAATCCGGATGATGGGTTTTGTTATGTGGCTCAATAAAGATCATTGTTCGGTAGAGTTCACATTCCTTTGCACCTGGCTTTTTAGGTAATGCTATGAAATTTGATCTGCTTAAGTCTTCCGTATATTGCCACTGTCGTGGATTTCGTTTATTTCTCTGATCCTGTCTACGTCAAATCCGTCTAAGAATGTCAGCATCTCTATTACAATACCGTCGAGTTTTGCTGTTTGCCTCAGTTTAATTTGGCCAGTGTTGATTCCACTTCGGCTTTCAATATTTCTAGTCCGTATTTCTGTGTATTGCCGGGTGCTTTCTCTTGTTATGGAAGAGATCCCCGATATACTCGTCCCAGAAAACAGACACAGGGGCCTACCGAACCTTATCCGGAACATACTTGTGATCAACACAAATATCATAGCATCATCCACATGCCAAAAAAGACTGAAAATAATGGAGGCCTTATTAATAAAAACAAGAAACCCAACACTTAACAACATCAACTAATGAACACGCTAACAACATGCTTACCGTGTTCGGTACATAACACATACCAGTACTCCACATTGTACATAACAGCACTTATATTCTGTTGCAAGTAAAATAACATTCATCCTCGGATTAAAAAAAAAAAAATTTAAATAATTTATATCCTCAAAAACAAAAATCCTAAGATCACATGAAAAATTACATAAAAAGAACTTAACCATCACACTTTGTTATCTTTAATGAAACTTGATTGCTGCTCAAATATACAATACTAGCAGTATAGTCCGGCGTTGCTCGGGTGTAATGAAAGCTTTTATATATATATTATCGGTTTTCTGCACTATTGTAAGAACTGCAACCTTGAAACTTCTGAATAACGTTTCTTATGTCATTGTCTATGATTGTATCAAATTTGATTAAAATCGGACCACTCCTTCTATAACACGATTTTTTTCGATTATCGATTTTCGATATTTATCGGGGGTACCTCGACATAAAACCTAGCTAAGAACACTCGCAGACGCTTATAGTACAACTGTGTAAATTTTCAAGAAAATCGGTTCAGCCGTTTCGGAGTCTATAGGTAACGGACACACATACACACATACACACACACACACAAAGTTACATTCATAAATATACAATATGTGTGTGTGTGTGAGAGAGAGAGAGAGAGAGAGAGAGAGAGAGAGAGACGGAGACGATGAAAATTTAATAGACTCATACAAGTATAATTCAATATTTTCGTAAGTTTTCCAAAAAGCATAAAATAAAATATACCTTCAAAGACAGATTTTAATGAACGATTAAGCAAATTTAACCAATTTAAAATTTAAAATTTAACCAATTTAAAATTTGCAGAGATTTACTGAGTAAGCGAAACTTGCAGTAGGATATATTTATCACAGTTGTATTCACGGATCTTTTTTTCTGTTGATATGACATCTTGGAACGAATTTGATTCTTTTTTAATTAATTATTTTATTTTATTTATTTTCTTTTTCAGTTGATGGGTCCACAATTTGTGCTGTCTATTAAACCCCACTTGGAGGAAGTTTGGTCGACTGATATGGAAACGGCGTGGTTAACCCTTTTCCAACTGATGTCGTATTATATGAGACAAGGCCTGTATAGATCGTAGTAAACATTTAGCTGTCAAAATTTTTACCCGGACACCGGCGCCCAGAATATGGATATTGACTGGGGTCGATTCCAGTAAAACATTATATCACTACTGCAACCACATTATGAGACAAAAAAGGAGAAAAAAGAAAACACTTAATAAACATTTTATATTGTTGTTGAAATAGGAATGATATCCGAGCAAGATTTATTCAGAATTTCAAGAGGAAGAGCTTTTTACAGACAAATCAAGATCACAGACCAAACGAAAACGGTTACTGAAGAAAGGAGTAACTTCGTGGGATGAAAGTACATATATTGTACGGCAAGTCATTACTGATGTACTTAAATCTTTACCACTAGTGCCTGCGGTTGGTGTTCAACTCCAGCTAGAAGCCCAAATTTTGAATGGTGGTTTTATAGCTGACAAGCAGGTCGTGTTGGTAGTTAATATAACATGATATACTCATCTACAATTTTCAACTCGTTTTTATCCTTATGCGCCGACTCCACCGCCCTAGTAAATATTTTTTTCTAAATGGCCAACATAAAGGAATTTAAAGTTAAAATACCCCAAAATGCTGCTAATGTCACAGAATGTTAAGGCTAGACACAAATGTCAAACATTCTTATTGGTTAAAATTTTGATAATCTGAACTGAGTAGATGTAATTTGAGATTATTGGTGTGGAATCTTGGCAATGACAAAATGCCGCCTTTTACCAAAGTGTTTATTTTATATATATATATATATATATATATATATATATATATATATATATATATATAAACCGAAAATGAGCAGTTCCGTTTAGGTAACATTCTGATATTGTCCTCTTCCAGATTCCTTTGTGTGCTGTGGTCTCAGCAGGGAAAGAACTACTTCTTGGAAGAGTTAGATAACTGTCCGACCTTTCAACATCCGTTCTCTCTCTCTCTCTCTCTCTCTCTCTGTCTCTCTCTCTGTCTCTGTCTCTCTCTGTCTGTCTGTCTGTCTGTCTCTCTCTCTATATATATATATATAGTTATCCGCAGACATATATATATATACATATATATATATATATCTTCAGACATATATATATATATATATATATATATATATATGTATCTTCTTGTCACTTCCTCCAAGAAACGATGCCAACTATTATGCAACAATTAGTAACAATAAAGCGAATGATAATTTTAAAAAAAAATTATAATAAAAATTTTTTAAATTGCCTATCGTTGATTGAATCTGTTGATGCAGAATTGGGATCCCTACTGAGGAATTGCTGATAGAACACTAGAATCTAGAAACGAGGCGCAAAGCAACAGCAATCTAATTTTAATCTCAGGTTTTGGTAGTTAAAGTTTTAACGCGCCTTGTATTTTCATACTAAATCAAGAGTTTTTAGTACGAAAAAGATTTACTCCAGATCTGTATGTTTTAAGAAAATGATAGTCTGAGCCAAAACTATCTAAGATATACAAGAAACGAATCGAAATGGAAGGCGGTTGATAGAAAAAATACCAATTCAAACTCGAAAGAGCAACCAAAGATTACAAACCACCACCAAGAAATACCGACACCTCAGCGATTAGCAAGAGGTGATTATTAAAATAAGAAATAATAACTGAAATGAATTTAACCGCTCTGAAGGGTAAAAATACAAAAAAATGTACTCTACTGCTCTCAAAATTAAATGCACACTAAAAATTAAAGAGGGGAGGTAATTCAGTATTTAAATTTAAATTTTTATTAATAAAACTGGAAAAATAACCCAGAAATTTTATCCCGTACTGGATCGAATCCAAAATATAATAAGTTCGTGCCAGTCATGAGGTCAGTCATTCCTGAAAGTTTCACCTGAATCTATCGGATGGGAATTGAGATATCTTAACCATGGACAAACAAATTAACAAACAGATAAACGTGACCGAATACAAAACTTCCGCCTTAAGGCGGAGATAATAGTTTCATAGAGGATAAATAAAAAAATCGGTAAACCAGGAAAGGAAACTGAGAAGAAAAAAAAAAAAATCGGCAATTGCCAAGAAGCTGTTCCGAGAAGGGAATCTAATTATGAAAGAATGTCTTGAGCATAGGTTTTCACCAAGAATTTAATATCCCCTAACTATGAAAAGATAAGACAGGTTAAAATTTCTTCAGAATTCGATCGATCAGTTTTTAATATTTATTGAAGCGGCATAAAGTAACGTAAAAGAGTGATACCCTTTTAATTTTTTAATTCTTCATCCTTTTTCTTTTTCTTTTACTTTTCTTTCTTTTTTACTTTCGCTTTTCTTTTTTCTTACATATTTTTCTTCTTTTTCTTTTATTGTTTCTTTGGTTTTTTCTTTTATTTTTCTCGTTTTTCTTTCTTTTTTCTTTCTTTTCTTTCATTTTTCATTCGTTATTTTCTTCTTTTTCTTTTGTTTTTTTTTAAATTTTTCTTCTTTTCTTTCGTTTTTCTTTAATTTTTCTTCTTTTTCTTTCGTTTTTTATTTTTCTTCTTTTTTTCGGTTTTTCTTTCGTTTTTCTTCTTTTTTTCTTTCCTTTTATCTCCTCTTTGTTTAGTTTTTGTTTTGTTTATTCTCTTCCATTTGTTCTTTCTTTTTCATTCGTTTTTTTTTTCAATATATTTTCAAAATAAACCGCATTATTTACTATGAAATTGTAAGGCGGTGTAAACTTTAAAACAGCAAAAAATTTCAAAATGTGAAATGGGATGAGTTTCATTTTTTTAATTTTTTTTTTTATTTATTTAAGACTGAAACATCAGTATAAAATTTTGAAACAGGGTTAATTTTTTGCACCAAATGAGGTGGTGTAATGGTTTAGTTTAAAATCGCATCATTTAGAGTAGGTGACTAATTTTTGATACCTAAGTTCTAAAATGAATTGTATAAATGAAAAAGCTGTCTTTAAATTTTCATTTTAACTTTAATTGAAAGCTGAATGATTAAATTTACTATTTCCAGTAAGTAAAATACCCTGTTTCATTTCAAATTGAAATTATTTTGATTTTAATCTTAACTTTTTGGGCGTTTTCAGTTAAATCATTAAAATCTGTCATTTTTGACATATTGACAAATTTGGAAACAAATGTTAATCCTAGGTTTTCAGAATCTTGTAATAAAATATACATCTGTCACACGTCATTCAAGGAAAATTATAAATTTAAATAATTCTGATTTGAAACAAGAATTACTTGATTATAATATGAAACGTAGTATGCAAGCATTTCTATATCACTGGGGTCTTGTTTTTTTACGTGTTGATTTATTAATGATAGCCTGACGTGTTAAAAGGCTAGTATGGTTAATCAGAACTGGCATAAAAATATTTAATGAATTAGGAATTAAAAAAGTAATATTTTAAAATTTTAAGGGATAATTTACAAAGCCTGTTGAGACGTAAACACGACCCCAAAAATGAATAATGAAATAAAAAAAGAATTGCAAAAAGCTTAAAAAAGTTCATTGTTTTTTTCAGAAAGTGGGGGATAATCCTTAGGGATAATTCAGGGAAATTTAGGGATAATCCTTAGGGATAATTAGGGATTTTCAGAAAGTGGGGGATAATCCTTAACACAATTAACCTTTTAATAATAATGTCATTTATGGAGAAATGGGAATGAGAAATGGAGAAATGGGAATGAGAAATGGAGAAATGGGAATGAGAAATGGAGAAATGGGAATGAGAAATGGGAATGAGAAATGGAGAAATGGGAATGAGAAATGGAGAAATGGGAATGAGAAATGGAGAAATGGGAATGAGAAATGGAGAAATGGGAATGTCTAAACGAAAATAAATAAATAAATCTTGGTGCAAAATGATTTGTAGGTATACGTTTCACTTTATAACATATCAGATATAATTATAATATTAATGCAAAATTTTAAACGATTGATATATTATAAATTATTATATTTAACATTAAAAAAAATGAAAGCTTTTCTTGTAAAATTAATTCTTAATTATTCATCGGAAAAATGTTTTTCTTAAGATAATAGTATCCTTATAAAATAAATCAAATGTTTTTCTAATTAAGTTATGTCATAGCTTTATCTCATTTTTTTTTTTTTTATGATTCGGAGCAGATTTTTTGGAAATAAGTAGTTCTTTGAAAAAAAAATTGCGATTTACATTCTTCAAGGAGTCCTGTTTTTAACTAATACAAGTACTTTGTTTTATTAAGTTTAGGGCAAGTTTTTATCAAAGTGTGTTCATTTTTTAGCGAATCTGTGAAGGCACCTAAATTTTAGAGAATTTTAATCATCAGAGTTTGTTTAGAACGATCAACTTTTAATATTTATTGAGGCGACATGAATTGCCACAGAAAATTAATACCTTTTTAAACACCCCCTCTTTTGGGCCTATTCCGAAGTAATACATCCATTATTTCTGTTACGATGTTCAACTTATGTCAGCCGCTTATTATTTTCCGTCTGTGTCAGTTGTTAATTCTATTCCTTTTCAACTTTAATTTTCTACTTAATTCTTTCGATTTTATACTAATTCCTCAAAGATACAATATTTTTCTAAACTTGAAAGAAGCATATTATTTAAAAATGAATAAATAAATATTTGGATTCAACGATGAGGAAACATGTTTGTTCGTTTCAGGACGCCAAATCATTTTTATCCTTCCGCATTTTCGTAGTGCATAAATTAATCCCTGAGTTAAGTTGTGCTTTTTTTTTTTTTGTTTTTTCGTTAAAAAAATATTTATTTATGTTTACTCTCTTCTCGCATTTTAAAAGAAAACCTGATGTGTTCGAACAGAACTCCCCGCCACACAAAAATAAAAAACAAACAAAAACAAACCCAAAACACGTCATCATAGCTTCTCAGCTTAAATCAATTCTTGCATAATAACTTGACGTGTATGGAGACTTTCCGTGGAGAAATCTGGCTGTGGGTAAAATATACGCCTTTTGTTAAAAACAAAATCCGAACTCAAAAGTTGACGTTTCTAAACAAAGAAAAGTACTATTTCCTGGCCGACCGGAGGGAAGTCCTTCCTGTTATATCATCTAACCCTACGCATTAGGTAAAGAAAAAAGGAAGAGAGATCTTCATTTTGAACATCTTTTTTTAAGCATCCGCCAACTTTTGCTGCAGCTATCATGTAACTTCTTTGCAATCACCCCTTCGTGTCATGGCCTAAGCTCATTACATTACCCACTTTCCAGTGAGATAGTTGGAAAACAATCTCAATTTGATCCGTCGACCGCTTCTTGTTTTCAAAGTTTGTTTAGCGTCCAAAGAATTTTTCATTAACAGTATCCATATGTGTTAGTTTTAAAGGCTTAATAAAGATGTTTTCCTGTTTGTTGTTAATGGTTACGTTAAACTATTTTAACAGACTGATTTAACAGAACGTTTCATTACCTTAGTAAGACCTCTGTAAGTTGGTTGCAAAGAGTGCTTATTGCATTGTCCTTTAGTAGCACAAAGTTCTAATTCTTGAGTGAATCTGGCTTGCAAATTGGGCAGTTAGTTTTGTCTCGGAGATGATTAAGTTACTTGCGACATCTTTATTCCCAACATGTCAACAAAAGAAGCTGGCTCAAACAGAATTTTGGTTGAATATATATATATATATATATGTGTGTGTGTGTGTGTGTGTGTGTGAGCTGTTGCGCGGATGTGCGTTGTGGTGCAGAGGATATCGGCTCGGAACGACAAATCGGAGTGCCGAGTTCGAATTCCAGTTGAATTCCTTGCATTCACTTACGCGCAGATACCCTTGGGAAAGGTATCAATCCGTCTCTTCTCTCCAGTTATGGGTAAATAACAGGACAGATTGAATTCTATAGCCTTGGCTGGCAACCAGTCTACCACAGAAAGCAATGGCAACCTACTGCGGGATAATGTTCTGCCCAGTCCGTCGTGTCTCTTTCGAGACATGATCGCCCAAAGCGTGTATCACGTATGGCAGTCAGCTCAGAGCTGTTGCTGGTAAGGCGTATTTTCTGTGCCTCCAACCATCTGTGTAACTACACCAAAAACAATGCGTATTTACCTACAGGATGCTTTTAAAAAGGGCGCTAAACTCAGAAAGACGTAAGGCAACCGTTGAAAATTGGTGATGACTGATGTGACTGAAAATTTCCGGAAAAATTTCTGCGCATTTTGTCAATCATCACGTCGAGTATTCTTCTTTGAAAAGTACGATAACTTAACGCTCCAAATCAGTGAGTTCTATAGCTATGGACCGAGCAATGATGAGGTGTTGGAAAGAATGTCAACGAAAAGAAAATTAATAGTGAGCATCAGGAAGAGACAAGTGAAGGGACATGCAATGAGGAAGGAGGGCTTGAAGAACCTAATACTAACAGGCCAGGTAGAGGGGAAAAAGACAGAGGAAGGCAGAGAATGACATATTTGGAGGGCATGAGCAGGTGGATGACAAAACGGGGTTGCGTGGTGTAACATGAGAAAACATACTAAGAGCCACAAGGGATAGAGAGACGTGAAAAGCCATGATCGCCTACATCCTGAAAGGAGAGGGCACATAGAAGAAAAAGAATATAGCATTACAAGAAAGGCAGAACAAAAGACGAATGTTATCTGCAAATAACCTTCACATGACAAGTCACAAGATCGAGCAGCAATTAATCAATCATAAAAAATCAATCAGAGTTAAGTAATGAGCTGAATTATTAATTAAGGTCCTAAATATTCAAGAAATTTATTCAGAGTTATTGAATAACTTTAAAAATAAAACAGTGGTAATAAATGTGCCGATTTATTTTACTGGGTATCCTATAGATTCTATATAGATTCTATATTCTGTATCCTATACAGATTTACTCGAGAAGCTCAAGTTGAATAACAGAAGCACCCGACCAGATATGGTAACAGTATTCAATGCAGGGACGAATGGTAGATTTATAAATCTGCAAAATGGATTCTGATGAAAAAACGCTTCCTGGCTCGATACAGTGAAACAACCTTCCTAGCAGTAGATGCAGCTATGGATTCAATGTAGTAATTCGATTTGAGGTCATTTGAGAGAGTGAGGCCAAGAAGGTGCAGTGTGTTGCTTTCTAGATTAGCGTTATCTATTCTGATGGAAAGTAGGAATGTTTCTCTATGGTGGTTAAGAGAGAGCAGCTTCGTTTTGGAGGCATTAAAATTGACTAGCCATTTTCTATCCCATTCAATCACAGATTTAAGTTCCTTTTGAAGTACAACAACCAGGTTTACTTTGTCAGTCCTAGCAGATTTCTTATTGAGACGCTGGTGTCATCAACATAGATGCTTACTTGGGAACTGATTACATTAGAAAGATCATTAATGAAGATCATTGAAAGTGTTGAACATAGGATAGAGCCTAATCTTAAACAACAACGCAAAGGGTAGTTATTTTGCTGGGGTACAGATATGGCGCATTATTAATTGTCCAAAAGCCGGTTGCAGTTGCCCAACATCAGCCGTCCTCTGGATTTTCCAGCTTAAAGTAATTTTATAGGTTCTTGTTCTAGCTGTCATTTAATAGTTTGAACGTGTAATAATCTAATCCCTCCCACGGTACCTATTATTGCATGAGCTATAATCTGGGCATCCGTCCTTCAAGTAATCATTCTCTATTTCACAATAACCTGTCCTGATTATTATATATGGTTTCATTCGGTCTTTTCGTCACCATTGCGTTTCAACTGTTGTGATTTTGTTCGCATTTTTATTTCTTTATTTTTTGTAATTTTCCCCCTAATATAAGGCGAAAAAGCCATTCAAGATAGTTGATTTACTAAGTGCCACTTAGATATAGCACAAGGCGGAAGGTATAGGGTACCCAATGAGGATCGAACTCACTACTCAGTTTTAATAGGTTCTGGCGAGACAAGCTTGCTAACCATTACACCACGTCGGTGTGCCCAAGTTATTCAAGATAGAATTGGTTGGTTGATTTTGTTTAGTGGTATATTAACCTCTACGGGTTATTTAATAACGAAATCTAAATATATTTTGAACGCAATTGTATGCCTTCAATTACAGATAAATATCACCATCATCAATTATCTATCACACTCAGATGGTGCATAGGGTAGCAACATTTTGTTGCTGTTTCTGTAACAAACTGTTTTTTACGGGGCAGGGTTGTTAGCCCTGCACCCAACACCCAAAACTGGAGGACCGGTGGACCATTTCTTGATCCTTACGTTTACAGCACCTGGTATTCCCAAATGGTCACCCATTTAAGAACTGACCATGCTCGACGTTGCTTAACTTTGGTGATTGGACGGGAACCGGTGTATTCAACACGATATAGCCGTAGACTTTGCAGATAGATATATAGATGGTAATTTTTTTTTTTATGAAATGAATTGCTGGTCTGTTTATGATAAATAGTTATTGTTGGTAAGTTTACTATTGATATGTATTATTGGTAATTTTATTATAAATAGGTATCCTTGGCATTTATTTATTATATATATGCATTGTTGGTAAAATTTCTACATAAATATGTATTGCTAGTATTTTGGCTACAAAAATATACTTTCATAGTGTTTTATTTGAGGGTTCACTATTTGCTCATAGTTGGGACCCTAGCAGGTGCTATCACCAGGGCCGTGCTTAGGGCCCCCGTAGAACCCGCAATTGCGGGGGAGCTGCAACTTTCCTAGGGGCTGCAAAGCCCCGGGAAGCCGCAAGTCTCCTTGGCTCCGCAGATCTATTGTAATGAAAAAAAAAATAACAAAATAATCATTAGGATTAACCGGAAAATTATTATCATATTTGTATGTTGAAATAGACATCTAACAACCCGTTTCGCTCTCTCTCTCTCTTTACACACACACACACACACACACACACACACACACACACACACATATATATATATATATATATATATATAAAATTTTTGATAGAAGCCTTCCAGCCCCGAAGAGACCGCAAATCATTTGTAATTAAAAAAAAAATGAATTTGAGAGAGAAATGGATGATATATATCCGTTTCAACATGCATACAAGAACGTAATACCTATTTTGGGTTCACTATGTTCCGGGGTGCGCAAGTTACATTCCATAGATGGGACGCAAAGCGCATTCTGCGGGGAGCCGCGATGTTGCTAAGCACGGCATCACCCTGGATCAGGGTGGGTCTAGGAACTTCCTTCTTACAAATGGAATGAAAACAAAATGGAGATGATTTTACCAGTGTACGTAGCATGTTGGGTATTAGGTTTGACGGTCTGAGCTGGTGGAATTAATAAATGAGCTCACCTTTTAATGAATGTCGAATTAGAAACGTGGAATACCATTTTGGACCTGAGGTAGCCATGTCTTTCTATTCCTGTACAGTTCATTGTGCATTCTTAGAACTGTTTTTCTATAAAGCTTCCTTGCTCTCCACCATCACCTATGCAACACTTAACCTGTGTGTTAAATTGGAGACGATCCAGGGAACTTGGTAAACACCACCAGGCAAAACACACCGTATGTGATGTTTATGGAAAAGGAAAAGCGTGTTCTCTCTGAGTCTCGAAATCCCATATATATATATATATATATATATATGTGTGTGTGAGCTGTGATACAAGCCTGTTCGCTGTATCACAGCTCATATATATATATATATATATATATATATATATATATATCATCAGTGTGGCTAGACATCCACTTGCTTCGGGTCGGGATCGAAACTCGACCGATTTGGTGTCAGTCGGATTCACAAACCATAGGCGTATGGAATCAGAGAAGGGATATCTTTTAGTGTGTTGTATATAAGTGGTGTATACACACGCCAGTCACCGATATATATATATATATATATATATATATATATATATATATATATATATATATACTGTGAATTTATCTTTGAACACGTCTTCAAAAAACCCACCGAGTATAAACACGGAGGGGAAAAAATGGAAACAAAAAAAGAAACGAACTAAGCACTTGAACATTAGTCAAAGTACTAGTCAAAAGAAAAAAAACACAAGACGAACAACCTAACACGTAAAGTGCTCAATACAATAGCAGAGCAAATAAATAAGTAGCTAACCTAGAGCCAACAGACCTACCAGGGTTTTACCAAATGGATCGTCAGGGCAAGTTGGCCTGATGATCCATTTGGTGAAACCTTGGTAGGTTTGTTGGCTCTAGGTCTAGGTTAGCTACTTACGTATATATATATATATATATATATATACGAATTCGAAAGTCAGCCAATTACGCTACATTGGTTCCAACCTTCAGGAGTTTTATATTAACTTATATTTTACTAGCAGTATAGCCCGGCGTTGCTCGGGTGTAATGAAAGCTTTAAATCTAATCCATGGTCCTGGAGCTCAGACTCAGCCTAAAGAATATTTGAAATAATAAAATTATTGCGACAATTTACCAATCGCACCAAAGTCAGCCAATTACGCTACATTGGTACCAACCTTCAGGAGTTTTATATTAACTTATATTTTATATTAGAGTTAATATAAAACGCCCGCAGATACCAAAACTTTGAAACCAAGGTAGCGGAATCGACTGACTTCCGAATTGAAATATTTTAAAGCTCTATATTATATATGTACTGAGCACTTTTTAATACAACTGTGTACTGGTCTAATTTGATTCTGACCAATAACTGGTTATTAATCATTTATGAATAATAATAGAATAAAGAACAAATAGAAAACGTTTATCAATCTATTTCAATTTTATCAAAGAGTTATCAGAGAATAAAATATAGAAGAAAAGAAGACATAAATTATACTAACGTTTGTTTAACAAGGCAGATGCACGTGGAACCTGATTAACCAATGAAAATCAAACAATGCAAATATAAAAATACCTTTTTACTTCTTTGTCATCCTTCTATTTATCCATATCTCATTTTCTGATGAAGCTTTAATAAAAGTGAAACATGCTTGATTGGTAAACGTTTTCTATTTGTTCTTCTTCCTATCATTCTATCGGATTCCAATCCATATTTTATCTATATTTGATTTTAATATATATATATATATATATATATATATATATATTCTTCATTTGTAAACGAGTTGTTACGCGACCTAGGTTTCTACCATGTGGTGTCTTCAGGCGATTTGCAAAAACTGATTTTACCTATTTTTTTTTCTTTTTAGAACTCTCAGCTAACACTCAGCTAACGCTCTTGAAACAGGGAATTTTTGAATACGCAATTTTTAAAATTACAAGAAATTATAACGTTTTCATCCATTGTTGTATGAACCTAATAGGTATTTTATGGCATGGTTACATTTAGTCATAATTTCTGTTCTTTCATTCAATAATTCATTTTTGTTTGGGAATAGCATGATCGCTAACTTTTCTTCCTGGCACAGTCTACATATTTTGCCACCGATGTAAGGCTTGGCTGTTTTCACTATACTCCACGTTATGTCTGGTTCTTTTCCACATTTTAATTGCAATTTCCACACGTATGTACAATTTTGTACAATTTTTAAGTTTTCTATTTTAAATATAGATATTTGATTGAATGTAACTACAGGTACAAAAATAATTGCCCACGTCAAGGACTTTGTAATACAACAGAAGTCATTTACAAAGCAAAAGTACATGACTTAAATGGTCGAAACAAAATATATTTGGGATCAACCAAAGACACTTTTAAGACCAAATGGTTCAATTTTTTTGGCCTAAAATTTAAAGTTCGTCGATCCTAGGTTTATCATTAATCCAGCAAGTTATATTAACCAAAAAAGAGGTGAAAATGTTAAAGAAACAGTAGTGATTCGTTCGATACGATCACTTACATACAGATACCACTAGGAAAAGCATGAATCCATCTCTTCTTCCAACCAATTCTGGATTTAGCTTAGGTGGCAACTAATCTACCGCAGAAAGAAACGTCGACCGACTGCTGGAAAATGTTCAACTATTATCAGTCATGAAATAGACATGATCGCCCAAGCGTGTATCACGTATGACACTTATCGAACTGACTGAATGGATTGATTTTTTTATAGTTATTATTATTGAATATGTGATAAAACTCTTAAGAAAGAGGATTAGTAACCATATCTCGGCATATTTTTATACATTGTCTTTTTACACATAAAAAGTTCAAATAATGTTATTTGTCTGTTCAATTTTATTTTGATAGAGTATATTTGAACTTATACTAAGTTAAATCTTAATAGATACCTAAATCTACCCTAACACATATAATCGGAACTAACCCTACACTTAACCCCACCTATCATACCACCTGGAAATCCACCGCCTTCTCATCGTTCCAAATTAATCTTATTCTATTTTTTATTATTTTTTTTTTTAACTTTATTTCCTTAGTTCTTTATTTTTCTCCTTGGGGTCGGGTCTTCGGTTCTTTTTGAAGTTTACTGTATACTTCTAACTTCTCCGCCTGAACTCTAACATTTTATTCACCAATTACACGATATTTGATGCTAAGAAACAAAACGCTTTTTTTTAGCTAATTTGATGGGGTTGATTCCGAAAATAACTTTAGATTTTCATGGTTAGCTACCGTTTTTTACAGTACTGAAATTGCTCATTTTTGGAAAAAAGATCAATTTACGATCTTGGCTGATCGCAACAAAGGTCGTAGAAACCCATCAATTTTCAGGTAGGCTAATTAATTTATGTCATCCACCTGAAATAAACTATTTTTATAGGAGAAAAGTGTTTTTGAGTAAAAGAAAACTTTAAAATAGAAGTACTGAATTTTTTCAATTTATTCAAAATTCAAATGAACTGATAAAATTTATCAGTAATACACTTTATCGGTAATACGCTTATATAAATATGGTTTATGTTTTACATAGCCACCTAGATAAATTTCTGGATAATTGCGACGATGTGAATGATAAGAAAAGAGAACGGTTCCATCAGGATAAGAAAACAATGAAAGAGCGCTACCAGGGATGGTGGGACAAACGAATGATGGCTGACTACTGTTGGAGTATCAAAGGGGATTTGAATAACATTGAATATGACAATCAAGAAAGAGAACATTTCTTTTTCTATAGTTCTTATGTTCACGAAGTTTTAATTTCTGCTCTGTGTTTATTAAATGATTTGGTGAAAATACTTGTTGGTCTTGATATATTCAATCGTGTTATTTTTTAAAAACTTATTACTATTGAAAAAATAATATTTCCCAATAAGCAGACCAATATTTGCTGGTTTAAATACGAATTGAGAGATTTCTACGATTTTACTTTGAGAAATATGGCCATCGGTCAATATCATATATACAGAAAACAAGCAAATGGATTTTTTAAAAAATGAGGCATTTCTTTATAGCAAAATAGGTAGCTAACCAAGAAAAAGGAAGGCCATTTTCAAATTAGGTAAAAAAGATGTTTGGTGTCTCGGCACCATATCAATTTTTTTTTGTTGATTAATTGTTATTTATTTTTTTCTCCTAGTAGATAGGTTCGGCTATCGTCCGCTTCAAAACTCCCCTCGGTCTTTTGAAAATGAGTAGAGGCTTATCCTTTGTTTCCGGTTTATGATTGGGTTTCCAGTTCCTTCTATAGTCTGTTCATTCGCTTGTTTTCCCGGCACAATAATCTTGACCTCTTCAAGTCTAGAGTTAGCTGTTATGTTAGCCCCAAAATTTTCTTTTTGTGTCTTTTCAATATAAGACCACACAGTAACCTTCTACCTTGAGTGGCTCTTAAGTCTTGCATTGGGTGTTAGTAAAAAAGAAAAAAGGAAAGAAAACAGGGTCCCCCCTAGCCCGAAAGTTTTAAATCTGCTAGCTATAAGATTACCATTAACCAGCAAGGTAGATTACGTAAAAAGAGCTAAAATTTTAAGGAAACTTAATGCAGTATTGGGTTAGATTCATTAGTATTGATGTTATTGAATATATGAAAAAAAAAATCTTTTTAAGGAGAGAAGGACCTTCTGGTTCGAAAAATTAAAATCTGCTAGCCGTAAGGTTACCATTAGCCAGAAAGGTAGATTGGGCAAAAAGAGATAAAATGCTAAGGAAACAATAATGGGTTATTTTCGTTATTATTAATATTATCATTATTAAATATATGATAAGACCCTTAAAAAATGAAGATCTGTCTGCCCGAAAGTGAGCTACTAAATTAGTTTTTAAGAAGGAGTGGAAGTTTCAATTTTTAGGCAGTTTTTCGAAATCAAGAGCGTGGTCCTAAATATTTTGCCTGTCGTGTATACAGCACGCAAAAAGCTCGAGAGGAAATTGCTTGAAACGTTTTGATAAATAAAAATATTTAAGACCTGGAAATTATTTCGAAGGAAGCATTATATAATTTTTACGCCAAATTGTATTTAAAGAAAAGATGTACAACAAACAAAAAACAAAACAAAACAAAAAAATTCAGATATAAAAAATTCCTTGATGTTTTCGATGATTCATTTTTTTTATTTAGTGTCTTTTCGGTAAAAGCATGAAATGCCTATTGTTGTTACAACTCTGAATATTCAAGATATATATATATATATATTGCACAAAAAATCTGGGGGTTTTTTTTTAGATTTTTTTTAAATAATTAAAGGATGATTAAAGCCTAACATTCACCATTTTTGATGCCCTATTTTCTCTGCTGACGAATGACTTTGCCTTATATCCATACGCGTTCTCTTAATCCAGTTGATCTGACATAGCGTGAAACCCACAGGAAGCACTATCAGCTCAGTTAGAAACTATAACAGTGAGTTTTGATTAGTTTTCGGAAAAGCCTGACAGAAGAAAGTGTTACGCTGCTTGAATTTTCACAAGTAATTTAGTTTCTTCGGAATGAGGTAATAAATTGCTTCATTGTTAGTGGTGTTCAAATAGATATATAAACAAAAAAAGACAGCAAAAGAGGGAAATAACGAGAAAAGACTACAGAAAAAAATTGAGAGAAAGAAAGAAAGAAAGAAAGAAAGACTGGGTGAAAGAGAGCAAGAGAAAGACACAAGAAAAGGGAGTGAGAACGATAAAAGATTACAGATAAAAAGCGAGAGAAAGTGAAAAAGAGCGTCAGAGATAACTTAAGAAAAAAAGAGGCTCAGATTAAATTGGAAAAAAAAAAGTTTTATAAAAAATATTGAATTCTTGTTGTATTATTTCATTTTTGTAATTCTAGAAAAAATAATAAAAATACTTTTACGCAAAGAAATTGTTTTCTTTGGTTCATGCCTTATTTATTTATTTATTTATTTTTCTTTTTGTTTATACAAAAATGGATTTTCTTGATACTGATACTCTTCTTTTGGAAGAAAAATAAAATGAAAATGACAGAAGCAAATAATTAACATTTTACGGAGGAAAGAAAGAGAATATAGTGGTTATCGGATCTAGAGAATGTTTTTTACTAGTTCAAAACCTGTCTAATGAAACCTCCATTGTGTGGTGAGACTACCATACTCTTCACACTTTCCTTTCAAACACAACTATAAACAGCGGAAGTGAGCGAGAACGTTATAACTTAGCGTGCATGCGCGAAAATGTTCACTGTCAATTCCTGCCAAGCGGCGTCACTCTGCATACTTTAGCTCCGTTAATATAGCAGCAATAGTCTTTTTAATCAGACCGCGGAGATAAAACTGAATTGAAATTAGTTAGAATTTAATTTCTCAAACAGTTAAGGTTAAAAAATCGAGCATTAACGTTAATTACTTTTGTTATGCTAACAGATCACGCTGAGCCTTACGGTTAATCAAGTTTTATTATGCTGAGCCTTAACGTTAATAACGTTTTATCACGCTGACAGATCACGCTAAGACAACGTTAATCAAGTTTTGTCAAGCTGAGCCTTAACGTTAATCAAGTTTTATCACACTGAATCTTAACGTTACTTACATTTTATCACGTTAAAAAATCACGATGAACCTTAACGCTAATCACGTTTTATCACGCTGAGCATTAACGTTAATCACGTTTTATCACACTGACAGATCACGCCGTGCCTTATCATTAATCACGTTTCGTTATGCTGACAGATCATGCAGAGCCTTAACGTTGTTCAAATTTTATCACGCTGACGTAAATGTTGTTTTTGTGAAATGCATTCTTTATTTTTAAATTACGCCTGCTAAACGATGAGGCATATGAAAGAGGAAGCTATCTAAATTGTCGTATATAGTGACTGTTTGAATAAACAGCTTGTTTAGAAGCAACCTGCTTCATATTTGACAAAGTCATAAGCAAGTCTAATACTGATGTCAGTACGACTTAACACAAGAAAAAACAAGTGACATATAACATTAAAGAAAGAAGAGTTACTAGATGAATTATTTTACAATAGGTACCCCTAATCATTTTCGATACCCAAATTTAAATTGAATTTTTAAAAATAAAATAGTTTTCTTGAAGTTTTAATTTTAGATTTAATTGAAAGCCAAGAGATTAAATTTACTAATTCCAATATTTTAAATTCTGGTGTATTTTAAACCGAAATTATATTGATTCGAATTTTAAACATTTTTGAGTTTAAAAAGATGTCAATTTTTCATCGATCGACACAATTCGTAAACAGTAGCCAATTCTCGGTTTTAAAAAAAATCTTGCAAAAATAAAATATACCACACTGAACATTATTTTATTAAAATTGGCATATTTAAACTTACCTTATTCTTATTGGACACAAGTATTACTTGCTTACTGTCTGAAATGTCCGATAAAAGCGTTTATTAATCACGGTAGTCCTCTTATAAGGGTCATCTGAGGCAACGAATGATTTAATCACAAACAGGGACCGTCAAAAACGCTAAGTATGACGGACTGACAAGACATAATTGTATGTAATCGTAAGCTTCTTTTTTTTAGTGGGGGTAACTATACAGTAAAATTAAAAATTTAACAATATTTTCAGCAGTTATATAATATATTTATAGCCACACGTTTGAATATGCTTTCTGAATAAATGAAAATTAAAATAATATAAAGCTTATTTTTAAAATAATTTTTACAATTTAATAAGAAAGAATGAAATTGAAATAACCGAACTTACTCAGTTTGTGAAATGTAATGCGAAATAATACTAACAATAAAAAAATTTATAATTTCAATGGTAGGATTAGCGAAACGGCTATTGAAATGTACAACAAAAACAGACCAAACGCAGAAAGCCCCTTTTCAATTTCTGTAAGGTACCTACATTCACAATTAATGTAAAAGATGATGAAACTAGGAAGTCAATTACTTTAAATTTTGAAATTGGGATTTGGAAAGCCTGTTGTTGGGGGATTCAAAAACACGGGAAAATGAAAAAAATTGGGCATTGAATACAATTGTTCATCATAGGGAATTTTTTTCCTGTAAGGGAGACAACCCTTGAATCACGTGACTTTTAATGATAAATATTACACACGGCCATCCGTACGAATAAAATACGGGTAATCAGCATGAACACAATAAAAATGTTTTAATTATTTTAAACATCCATTGGCGAAATTATTTGAAATTAGCTTTTCAATTTTTGATTAGTAAATATAATCGCCACACATTAATTTAAAGTCCTAGCGTTAATGATGAAGGAGGAAATATTAAAAGATTTTTGAAACTTTATAAATGAGTATAATAAAAATTAATAAAAATGAAAACAATTCTTGTAAAAATTCATTATTCATTGAAAAAAAAAATCATTTCAGACTATGATATCCTTTATATATATTGTTTATAAAAGCAATTAAAAGTTTATCTAAAGAAAAAATGGCATAGTTTTATTGCATTTTTGTTTTCGCAATTCGGGGCAGATTTTCTAAAATGAACTAATTTTGAAAAAAAAAAAAAAAGAAAAAAACTCCAATGACTCCTGAATTTAATTAATATTAAGTTTATGGGGAAACAATCGCGAATTTCTAGACGTTTCCGGAAATTAATTGATGGTGGTGGTGGTGGTGGGGGTAATATATGTAAAAAACATATTTTGACCAAGATTTTCTAAAAATAATTATTTCAAAAATGATTTCAGTCAATTATGAATAAGTCCTGAAATTTTCATTCAAATCCAACCATTATTTGGTTTTTACAAGAATTTCCAAATTAATGTGTCTTTCACCGGCAAAAAGTGACATGCATAATATTACGTTTGCCGTAATAAACCCTTGTAAAAATCACGTCACTCACGGAAAGAAAAACAAGATTTTCTCCCAAAATTTCGAACGTGTTAGAAAGAATTAAAAAGTTTTCAAAGATAATTTTAAAATATTTTAATCTATCCTCTTACTAATAACAAACATTTTGCCTATAAAACTTTGTTTTTATTTAGTTTGGGGCCTTTTTCCTTCATACTATTTCATCGATATTTTGGAGGTACCTATTTTATAATGTATTCACGAACATTATCAATTCTAACAGTTTAGTTACATTGAATGTCTTTCTTTTGTATTTACTGGAACCCAGCATAAAACTGAAACTCCTATTTAAAAAACTTGAGTAAGCAACCCAATTAAGGCCCAAATTCCAAGAGTTGGTGTCAAAGTCGCTAACTCCTAAGCCATAGGCACATGGAATCAGAGAAGAGAAATTTTACCATGTTGTATATAAGTGGCGTATATACACGCCAGTTACCGAGAGAACTCACTTCATTAGTAAGGAGTTCTGCGTATATCACCGAAGTGGTAACTGTTTCTTTCAAATTTTCTTCTCTAGAGTGCTCAATCGTAATGAGAGCATAATATTCGTAATATATATATATATATATATATATATATATATATATATATATATATATATATATATATATATATATATATATATATATATATATATATATGGATTGAAATCCGACAAGATGAATAGAATAAATAAAGAAGATGTAGGAAAAAGTGTCCTTAATCTAACACGTTTCACTTTAATAAGCTTCTTCAGAGATTTGTTGAAGCGAATGATTTACAAATGCAAACATTTTTTTTTAATCCAAAGAGACAGTATGTTGATTGGGGTTTGATTTTATTGCTCAGATGCGTGTCACGTGTAAAAAAGCAAAACATGATCATTTTTAAATGTAGGAAAAACTTATGCCTGTTTATACATGTGTGTGCCACGTGTAACGAAATCAATAGATGCTTTTTTAAAACGTAACTCTATGTATACGAAAATAATGCATTTGTCAAACAGGTTTAAACTATAGACGAATTAAGTATGTTTATATTTCGATAAGTTAAGAATGTGCGTGAATAAAAAATTGTAGCGAAATAATGTATACAAGTATCAAGGGATGGACAATTTTCTTTTTCAAAAAATAAAATATGTGTATGAGAGAATCATGGGTAAATATATGAATGTGTGTGTTTATGAATCGGTAATTTTAATATGTGTGTGAATGATAAAACGAAATACATTTCTGTTTAAAATTCTAGCGAAATAATGCTTACAAGTATTAAACGAACTCTTTAGAAATAAATTTCGAAACTGTTAGAAATTTTCAGTGAAATAATATATACTAAAATACTAGATATCTATGTATTAAAAGTATTACAATATCATATATAATATCAGTACTATAAGGCTATTTAAAAACAATAATAATATTACAATATTATCATATTATAATTGTGCTTGTTCCTTACTTTGTTCGTCCGTCCGTTACGACACTTACTCTTTATACGCGCTTTTCCTTCCTCTCTATCTTTTTAAACGATGCGCTCCTCAGCCTTTCTCTCAACTTTGCCAAAAGGAAGAGTAGTAAAGAGTGAGTGAGTAGGATAAAGTCTATAACATTACCGTAGGAGCAGCAGCAGTTTAAGCTGTGTGTATATGTGTGTGTACTGTACAGAATGGTAAAATTAGGTATGTCTGTTGTCGTATCCCGCGACCTAATAACGAAATTTCTGGCCTCTTTGATTAATTACCCTTGGTAATTACTTAGTTGGTCTTTTCTGTTTACAATGGACACAGGAGCCTTTAAAGTAATTTTAATTATTTTTTTAATTTTTAATCCCTTCTAAAATTTTTGAAATTTTGTCAGAAAGTTTTGTTTTGATTTGAGTTAGCGGCTAAAAAAACGTTACGACTGTTTTACAATGGAAACGTGATGATTGCATCACCCACTTTTTTCGGTGACAAACACATTAATTTTGAAATTCTCGCAAAAATCAAATAATTGTCGGATTTTAATGAAACTATTCACAAATGAATCAAATTATTTTTGAAATTATTATTTTTTAAAAACCTTGATAAAAATATATTTTTTTTTACCTCTGTTACTTCACGTAAATCCATGAAATCTTAATAAATTTTATATTGATGACTAACTTTTGTTTTATTTGTTCAACGCAGGACTCACTGGGGAATATAAATCATCTATTTTTTTATTTTAAGTTTGCAATCATTACCCGAAAATCTCCGAAGAGTAAAATAAAAAATGCAATAAAACTCTGATATAATTTAATTTGATAATGTTTTAATTGCTGGAAGAATGAACTATTAAGGACATTATACTCTGATGGAAAAAATTTCGATTAATAATAAAACGATTTTTATTAAAATTTTCAATTTTAGATAGGCAATATAATTATCAATTCTTAACTAAAAAGTCTACTCGCAATCAATTCTTTGGAGATTTCAAAAATATTTTTAAAACTTTATATATTAAATTATTTAATAATAATAATAATAATAATAATAATAATAATAATAATAATAATGAAAATAATTCTTTTAAAATTTTATTATTAAATTAATTTATTTTATTTATTAAGACGTTACTACCATTTGTAGTATGACAAAGTAAAATTTTTCCAGTATATCATAATTATCATTCCGAATGGATTCTAAAACAAGAAAGCTTCTTTCTAAGCATAAGATGCATCATCCAAAGGCTGATGTAGACCGTCTATACACACCCCGTAAAGAAGGTGGAAGAGGTCATATTCAGCTAGAATTGTCATACAAGACAACAACTATTGGTATACATAGAAACAACAAAGGACTGGATGATACAATTAGTCAAACAACATGAAAACAGAAAAAATATTCAATAATAAAAGAAGGTAGTAAATACAAACAAGATTTACATTTAGTAGATTCTGTAGAAAAGCAAAACAGAAGCCAAGAACCAACTATTGCGGCAAAAAATATGAAAATGAAAGCCAAAGATAAAGCTCTTGAACAGATGAAACAAGGCTGGCAAGACAAACCTCTGCATGGCCAATATCTAGAACGTGCCAATAAATCCAATGTTGATAAAGTTAATACCCATCGATGGTTACGTGCACCTGGATTAAAGTCTGAGACTGAAAGCTTTATTCTTGCTGCGCAAGACCGAAGTCTTTTCACTAGAAACTTTCAGGCAAATATTATACATAATAATGTGGATCCAAAATGCAGGTTCTGTGATAAACACCAAGAAACAATAGACCATCTAATCTCAGATTGTTCTGTGCTTGCACCAAATAAATATAAAAATTGTCACGATAGAATAGGGCAATATTTACATTGGACAATGTGCAAACACAATGGAAAATCTGTAAACAAACACTAGTATGAACATCACCCAGAATCGGTTACAGAAATAGAAGATGTCACCATGGTGTACATCTACAGAGACAGATGTCACCATGGTGTACATCTACAGAGACAGAAAAACTGAAGCAAATAAGACAGAAAATATTGTTAAAAACCAGAAAGAAAAAAACTTGCCTATTAATTTTTATGGCTTGTCCAGCGGATTCTAACATAGCAACCAAGGAATTCGAAAAACTGTCAAAATATAAAGACCTGGAAATTGAAATAGAAACAAATGAGGAAATTAAAAACAAGAGTCGTGCCAGTGATAGTAGGTGCACTTGGAATGATAAAAATGGAACAAAACAACACATTGAAAGAATCCCTGTAAACCCCATCTTAAGAGATATACAAAAAATTATCTTATTAAGTACAGCCCACACACTAAGGAAAACTTTGTCTATGTAACGCTAGGGATGATAGGGGAGATAGAAAAAACATGAAATGGAGACATAACAATACGCCATTAGGTTTTCCCGCAGACTTGGTTGGTAGTGCGACCATAGCAGAAATCGAAATATGATGAAAAATGACATAATAATAATAATGAAAACAATTCTTTTAAAATTTTATTATTTTATTAATTTATTTTATTTATTAAGATGTTACTATCATTTGTGGTATGATAAAGTAAATTTTTTCCAGAATATCATAATTATCCTTCCGTGGAAATTCCACGGGTTCCGCTAGTAATTATAATTATATTAAAGTATCATATTATATCAGTACAAAATTACAATTAGGCATAAAATATTGGGTATAATATATATATATATATATATATATATATATATATATATATATATATATCGGAGTAGAAAGGTTTGCCTATCGTCCAGTTCACACTTCTTCCTAGTCTTTTAAACAAGAGTAGAGGCTTATTCCTTGTTTCCTGCTTAGAATTGCTTTTCCAGTTCCTTCTAAAATCTACTTCAGCACCATATTTCTAACGCTGTTCATCTCCTACGCTAATATAATTCTCCACAGTAGCCCCTACCTCGATTGGCTCTTGGGCCTTGTATTGGGTGAATATTATCTCTCTCTTTCTCTCTCTCATATATATATATATACATATATATATATATATATATATATATATATATATATATATATATATATATATATAACAGTATAGCCCGGCGTTTCTCGGGTATAATGAAGGCTTTAAAATTAATCCATGGTCCTGGAGTTCAGACTCGGCCTAAAGAATAATTGTGTGAAGTTTAACAAGAATCGGATAAAAATTGTGGATTTGTATAAAGGACATACAGACAGATAAACAGGCACACATACAAACATCTTGCCTTTTATATATATATATATTATCTAATTTCTGCACTGTAACCTTGAAACTTCTGAATATCGTTTTTTATGTCTTTGTCTATGAGTGTATCAAATTTGATTAAAATTGGACCACTCCTTCTATTACCCGATTTTTTCGATTATCGATTTTCGATATTTATCGATGGTACCTCGACACAAAACCTAGCTAAGAACACTTGCAGACGCTTATAGTACAACTGTGTAAATTTTGAAGAAAATCGGTTCAGCCGTTTCGGAGTCTATAGGTAACGGACACACACACACACACACACACACACACACACACAAAGTTCTATTTATAAATAAGTTTAGATATATATATCTATATAGGGGAAGCTACCATGTGATCTGGCAACGTCTTAGACCTCTCGACCACCAATAGCCTCCAGTCTAAACGAGGTTTTTATATATAGGTAGGGGTCGCCGGTTCGAATCCTGCCGAATGGCACACATTTTTGTAATAAAAATTTATCGTAAATAATCAGGCTGGTAGATATAAATATATAGTACTGTTTCAGTAAAAAAAAAAACAGAATATCTACTTAAATACGATTATCGATAAAAAAATAATGTTGAAACAATTCATTTCAAAATTGTCGGTTGCTTATAACCAAGTTTCGTTAAAATTCGTTGATTTCCGTAACATATATATACATATAGACTACCGGCCATAATTATTAGGTCACCCCAGTTTTCTAAAAAAAAAAAATGATGTATTTTAATACTAAGTTTTAGTATTTATTGCCAAGTGAATAATTGTAAATAAAAAGAGAATGGTTCCTTTGTTAATATTGCACAATAACATGTGCATCAAATGAATTTATAAATATTTAATAATTACCTATATTGCAGTTTCATCAATGAAAGAATGAAGAAAATTTACAGTGCTTCGGACGAGTTCATCTTTGCTTCCTTGCCTTGTAAAATTTTGCAAAGTAATAATAACAAAAGAACCATCCTATTTTCATTTAGAATTATCCACTTAAAAATAGTATGAAATACATCATTTCTATTAAAAAACTGGGGTGGCCTAATAATTATGGCCGGTAGTGTATATATATATATATATATATATATATATATATATATATATATATATACTACTTTTACCGTTACTGAATAGCTGACTAGTAGTTTCATTACTTACGTTAGTTGTATATATATATATATATATATATATATATATATATATATATATATATACTACTAACGTAAGTCATGAAACTACTAGTCAGCTATTCAGTAACGGTAAAAGTATTTACACTTCCAATTAAATAACAGAGGAATACAAATAGTATTCAGCAAAGTGATTAGTTTATTTTTATTTTTTTTTAAACCAAGGCTTAATAATAAAAAAAATAAATAAAGAAGTACATTAGATAAGGTCTAATCTTCACGCTTAATTTGAGAAAATATATGCAACAGAAATCAGGAATCAACATCACGAAAAATAAGAATTCGCAAATATGAATTTGTATAAATTATGTGTTAAATGACAGTTTCAGTGTAATGAAATCGACAAATGAGTTTTCCTCGTTGTATGATTCTAACCTGATCCTGTTGGATTCTTTATTTGTTACAGTCAAGTAATGTCCTGCTAAGTTTTGTCCTGGTTCGTTCGGAGAGTTCATGTTGAAGCTGATGGTTCATTATATGATAGCAGCAAGAACACTGGCGCGATCACGGGACCACAATAGTACCAACTAAAAGCACACATTAGAAGAAAGCAGTGTGACAAACTTAAAGATATATTATGGCAAAAGTGCGGATAATTTTTACTTAATCTAGTATAGATGTCTATTTTAATATATATATATATATATATATATATATATATATATATATATATATATTAACGAAATGGTCTTTAAACAACCGACAATTTGAAATGATTTGTTTGAACATTATTTTTGATCGATACGCGTATTTAAGTAGATATTCTGTTTATAATCAAACAGTATTATATATTTATTTCTACCGGCTTGATTATTTACGATAAATTTTTGTTAATGTGTCATTCGGATATGGTTATTACGATGAATAGAAAATTGTGTTATATAGGCTTGATTTGACTTTGTTTTGACTGTTGATCCTTCGTGGTCGTGAGGTCTATGACGCGCCAGCTCAATTGGTGGTTTCTCCTATATGGATAGGGGTCGCAGGTTCGAATCCTGCCGAATGACACAGTATGAATTTTAAAAAATATATTAAAAATTGAACATTTAAAAGTACAAAGTTAAAAAAAAGGTTTTGTTCAAATTCTGTCTGTTTTGAAGACCTATGTTTGAATAAACTTTTTTTGTTAAAGACAGCATGTACATATTTGTCACGTACGTTGATCCGTAAAAATTGGCGTCTGTTGCACTACCTAGAAGCCATATCTACAGCACTTTGGGTGGTATTTCTATTTTTAGACAACATTAGGATTAATACTATCGGCCATAATGAATCAGCGAAAAGAATTTTTAAAAAATCTCTCTTATTTATCTTGCAAGATTATGGGGCTTCTTAGCTTGGTCGACACCTTGAAAATATTATAGTCTTCAACAGAAGCCAAGCTCTTAAATAGAAATATTCAAATGTACGTGACTTTCATTGATCGACTAATGGCCGCCAAACAAAAATGAATCTTTACAACACCGAATTGGCTTGTATACACATTAATACAGCCTCCTGATCGACACTTTACAGCCACTGTATTTTTATGTCCTACAAATACTTATCTTATTCTTTATATACCGTGTCCCTTCAGGTCGTGGGCGATCATGGACTTCCTCTTGGCTCAGTCACTTGTCGCTCTCAATATTTTTTCTCTTGGTATCTTTCCTAAACCCCACTCCGTCATCCATTAGGTCTCGCACTGCTTTCTCCTGTCTCTCTTTCCTTTTATCAGTGAGTATTAAATTCTCCAGGCACTCCTTCCTCATTAAGTGTCCCAGGAACCTCATCTGTCTCTTCTTGATGCTAAGTAAGAGCTTTCTTCTCGTTTGCATCCTTTCTAACCTCTCTTCGTTGCTCTCATGCTCAGTCCATGGTATCCTCAGCATCCTTCACCTGCTTATATGAATTAAAAATTTATGTCTATATTCATAAGTAATGGTGGCGCATGTGCCCCTGTGTTTATTTCAAAAGGTGTATTTATACTCATAAAACAGGTTTCATTGAATAATATAAACAAAATTGCGTCTACTAATTTTTATACTGGTCCTCTCCAATTGTCTTATCAGTTTCCTTGCGTTAAGATGAAATTAATCTCTGACAAAAAAAAAATAAATACATATGTTGGCTTGACGATTACATCTATGACGAGGCCCGGAACCTGGGTCAGGGTTTATACTGTCAGTACGGCACCAATTATGACGACGCTCTCGAGTCGCTCGTCGTGATGGCCTCGTCACAGTAGCTGGTCTTCTAGTCATCTCTTACAACGGTGTTCCTCCTTGCCCACGCTGTGAATTTTGATCTCAAGGAAGACACGTTGAAATCCTGGTAGCCATTTCTCTGCCACTTCAAACCAGATCGGATACTTGATTTCCTGACGGCTACAACCTCCAATAATTTAAATGCAAAGTCAATTCCCATCTCTTATTCACTTAGCTCTAGCAGTTTCCACATCACCCCGTGTATCTTGTTCTTTTCCTTTCTTTCTAACTTCGTAACTGTCTTCACTCCTGTATTAAAATACTTCTCTTGCCCTTTCTCTTTCACACCCTGTAGCTGGTTCGTTTTTGTCTTCACTCTTTTTCTGTCTAAAACTTTAACTCTCTTATGTAGTCTCCTGCACATCAGTGGCGGTACCGCCTAGCTTGGGTTGAAATGATTTTAAAAAATGTATATTGGATTGAAATGGATCAAGACATCGAATAATGTAATAAAAGCCTGCAGAAGTTCTGCTCTGGCAGTAAAATTAACTACCGTGATAATGCAACCTTGGTCAAAGGCAGACACTCCGTGGTCAACATTACATATAGATTTTGCGGGTCCATTACATAGATCACGTTATCTTGTGGTAGTGGATAGCAGTACTAAGAGGCCAAAATTTGTAAGTGCAAAAAGCAACTTCTTCGGTGACCGTGAATTTTTTACACGATCTATTTGCAAGATATGGTATTCTAGATACCATAGTCTCACATAACGGTACACAATTCACTGCTCACCAATTGAAAGATTTTTGTAAAACGTTCTCGATTGAACATATAACTACCCCGCCATAACCCCCAGTGTCAAACGGACAAGCTGAACAGTTTGTTGATACGTTTAAGAAAGCTTTGGAAAAACAAGTCATGAAAAAGTGAACGAAAAAGCATTACAAATTTTTGAGAATTAACCGGATAACGCTAAATTTCAATGCAACGTCGTCAGACATTCCGCCGGCAGAATTAATGTTCACAAAAAATTAAATCGGGGTTTGACAAGCCGTTACCAAGTCAAAAAAGAATACAAAAAGTATGCAAATTTTTTCAAGATTGGCAAAGTAGTTTTTTTCAGAGTGTATAAAGATAGAAAAGAAATATGGGAAGACGGCGTAATAATATCACTAATCGGTAAGATGATATACATAGTAGATGGAAAAATGGTAACATAAAAGACATTATAATCAGCTAAAGAAAAGGTTCACCGAAGAAAAGCTCGAAAGAATGCAAGAACCTATCAAAGTACTGTATGATATCTTTTGATGTTGAAGAAATCGTTGAACATATTTTTGATGTTGAAGGAATCGTTGAATATATTTTTGATGTTGAAGGAATCGTTGAATATATTTTTGATGCTGAAGGAATCGTTGAACATATTTTTGATGTTGAAAAAATCGATGAACATATTTTTGATGTTGAAAGAATCGTTGAACATATTTTTGATGTTGAAGAAATCGTTGAACATATTTTTCATGTTGAAGGAATCATTGAACATATTTTGATGTTGAAGAATTCGTTGAACATACAAGTATGATTTCCAGATAAAGAAAATGAATAGAAAAAATGGAGGTTGATCCGAAACGGAAAAAAAATACAAAGTACGTTGGTGAACTCGCCAGAAAGTGTAGTTGGTATATTGATAAATAATCAAAAAGTGAAATATTTATTAAAAAAAGAAATCTTGAAACGGGTATCTTGTGGAGTAAATAACATCCTCGTTGTCACAAAGTAACTATTCTAGACGCCTGAATAACAGCTCTAACTACTTAAAAAAACAAAAACAAAAAAACGTCTTTGAGTCAGTCTTGGAGTATTTTTGACAGGTGTCACGATCAATGCCTAAGTAAGACTTAATATTATAACCAATAGAAACCGAGTTATAATATAATGGTTAGTTAAATCATATAAAGAAAACTATTTAACAGAAGCAATACTGTTAAATTACACTTAAATTACTGTTAATGATATTGCTGGGTCTTCTGCCAGTTGAATATTACCTGTTTGTGTATGTAAAATGGCGAGTTACATTGGATAACATTGTATGCGTGTTTGCGCACGCGCAAGCATGTGTTAGATTGTGCATACGCGTGTGTATATTAGTGAGTCTATAGAGCAACCCATATAGGAGCTGGATATTTAAGCATTTGTTAAGCTTAAAGTACAGAGTCATAAGTGAGGCGCACCCCGTGAAAATTAAAACGTTAAACATCATATTATAATTTTACTTGTCCCTTCCCGCGTTAGTTCGTGCGACTGTTACGCCCTGCCAAAACCTTAGAAATAATGGACTATTACATTTTGACCGCATGGGAAGACAGAAAAATAAAGGGAAAAATGAAGATAGACATGGAAAGAGATAAGCAGATTGAGATGATGGGAACAGATACTACAATTTGATCCTAGCCAAAATGCTGAGAAGTGATGGCGACTGTCATCAAAGCGTCATTTTTCAGACGGAAACCGAATAAGGCAATCGAAAAAAATGTCTGTAAGACGGGGATATTGCGAGTTAGAAATAATCAATTAAACTAGCTCGTTAACCATCAGCTCACGGCGAGACCCGCTTTAGGTATTCTAGCCTACTTTGGCACCGGAGCAGTGAACCCAATTCAGTGTAAATGATATGTATCTCACTAACCACTACCCCCACAGCACGAGTGTCCCATAAAGTTGTTTGGCAACCAATGACCGATGAAGTCATTATCTCCTTGCAAATTCGTATCGGAGACATGTTTGCTCGGCCTCGTGCCACGGTAAACGCCCATGCAAATGAAAATAAGCGTCTAAAGATATATGTCTCCCAGTAAGTGTGCAGATATTGGTCTATACTAATAAGACACGAATATCATTATGCATTTTTCATCTTTCTGGGTGTTTCCATGTTGAGTTTTTTTTCTTTTCACAGATATCGGTGTCACATGAATTATAGAAATGATTTCTTTAGTCTATTGTCGAGCGATACGCGTCATACAGAAAATGAACAGCTTACAGATAAGCAAAAACAGCACGATGAATTATTACTTCGTTTTTCAATAAACCTTCGTTTCTATATTTTTTCGTTAGTTCTTTCTTTCCTTCTTTTTCCGTTCTCGGCATTCGTTACTCCTTTCCATATTTATCCTTTTTTCGTTTGTTTCTTTATACATACATTCTCTAATCATCTTTTACTTTTTTTATTTTGTTCTTTCATTCTTTCTGTCTTTCTTTAAAATGAATTCTTTCATTATCCTTCTTTTTCTTTCTGATTTTTTCTTTATTTATTGCTTGCTTCCTTCACTCCTTTCTTTCTTGATTCACCTTTTCCTTTTGTTTATTTTTCTTGTTTGCTTCATTTTTTTCATTATCCCCCTTTTCTTTCTTTCTTTCTTTCTTTCTTTCTTTCTTTCTTTCTTTCTTTCTTTCTTCTCACTCATTCGTTTCCTTTTCCTGCTTAGTCATCCATTTTCTTTCTTTCTTTCTTTCTTCTCCATTTCTTTATCCTTTCTTTCTTTCTTTCTTTCTTCACCTTATTCTTTCTTTCTTTCTTTCTTTCTTCACCTTATTCTTTCTTTCTTTCTTTCTTCACTTTGTTCTTTCTTTCTTTCTTCACTTTGTTCTTTCTTTCTTTCTTTCTTTCTTTCTTTCACCTTATTCTTTATTCTCTTCTGTTTCTTTTTTCTTTTTTTCTTGTTTGCTTCCCTCCTTATTTTTATCTACCGTTTCTCCTTTTTGCTTTTACTGTTTTCTTTTTCTTGTTTACGTCCACGTAAAACAGAAATGGTCTCATTAAAAAGAACGAAAAACATACAACTAATATAGCTACGTGTTGTCCTGCGCTTGGCAGGGCATGAACGGACATTTTACCATGGGCTGTGAGCATTTTTCTTTGCTTTTCATAAATTGTTAACCAATTGAAGAGAAAAAAAAATGAGAACGAGATAAGAAAAATAGCCAAAGATCGAACCCAGGTCCCAAGATACATAATACATAAACAGATCGTCTAACAAAAGAGAATACTTTATGCTTTCACGAAAGAAACATTTTCTTATTTTCTTTTTTATGTTCTTTTATCACACAATTATCAATGTTTTTATCTATCTGTTTCTTTGTATTCCCTCTGGACTGGATCGGCGTCGCTTCCTATCGTTCCATCTTTGCCTATTCTGTTTATCAAAGTATTTGATCATCCGTAAAGAAAGATGGCCAGTTTCATATTTCAGGTTTTAATCATGTGTAGCCCACTTGTTGAATTTCTCCTCCTTTTTATGATTCGATTTAAAGTGATAAGACTTTCTGTTAACATGGATTAATTGCAATTTCGACGACGATGTTCTTTTTTAAGCATCTATTGTTGATTTTTGCATAGATTTGGAATAACGTCACGGCCGGTGTGTACTACTTCCGAACCCTCGACCGGTCGGGTACTAAGCCTGATTGGGGGCTTTGGGCAGTGTCACGACCTTCGTTGGCAGTGTTTTGTGACCCTCGTTATCTTATCAACATTTGCTTTTCTTCTACCCACGTCTATATACGTTACAAATTAAACTCAGCACAACTGATCATTTAAGTTGCTGCAGATTTTGACGTCATTCTGGATGCTTTTTTTTTACGTACATATCCGTGAATTTGTTTTGTTCACGCTAAATCTTGAAAAAACATGATTATGCTATCCATTTACTCAGGTTGGCTAGGTAGGTTATGCATTGCGTTATTCTGACCCTCTTGCCTTCATTGTCAAAATGTTGTCTTTTTGTTATCTTTCTTTAACCCTATTCCGCCATACATTTAATCAAGCTCGCTAGGTAGGTCATGCGTTATTTTTCACTGTCCCTTTTGTCTTCAATACATCGAATGAGTTCTAAAATTTCCAATACCGCTCTCCTCATTATGGACCCTAGAAATTTCAACTCTCTTCCTGATTATACAAGTGACCTTTTCTCTTTCCATTATCCCTAAAATTTAGTCGTTGTTCACGTGATCGGTCCATAGTATTTTCAGTATCCTTCTGTAGAACCACATTTCTGTTGCTTCAAGTCTCGTCTTCATTTGTCAAGAAATCAAATCTGTGGTACACAGATATTAAAAGATATTGGTATCGGCTGATTAAAAGCACCTGCTTGGCCTATTTAACTGTAAATATTTAGTGGGCAAGTAAAAGCTTCCACTTAAGGATACCTGTATATTATTAATATTTAATGAGTTTAAATTAGTCTGACACACGTGATACATTGGGAAGACAAAGAGAGGGAGCGATAAAAAGAAAGAGAAAGAGGAGAGATAACGAAAGAGAGAGTTCGAGAAAGAAAGAAAGAAAGAAAGACAAAGAGATAAAAGTAACTGACAACAATAAAGTGATAGAGAAGGGACAAAGAGACACAAAGACAGAGAGTGACGAAGAGAGAAAGAGAGAGAAAGTGAGATAAAGACTGGCGCAGGGGATATCGGCTCGGAACGAGAAATCAGAGAGCCGAGTTCGAATTCCAGTTGAATTCATTGCATTCACTTACGCGCAAATAACGTATTAATGCATTCACTTACGCGCAAATAAAGGTATTAATCCGTCTATTCCTTCCAGTTATGGGTTAAATAACAGGACAGGTTGGGTTCTATAGCCTTGACCGGCAACCAGTCTACCGCAGAAAGCAATGGCAGCCTACTGCGGGATAATCTTCTACCCAGTCAGTCATGTCTGTTTCGAGACATGATCGCTCAAGCGTGTATCACGTATGGCACTTAACTGACTGACTGAGAGAGGAGATACAACGTGAGACAGAAAAATGATAGCGGCAAAGAAAGAATGACAGTGAAGGACAGAAGACACAAAGAAAGAATGAGAAACAAAGAGAGAAACAGCAAAAAGGAAAGACAAATAGACAGCAGACAGAAACAGAGAGTGAAGAGAGGTAAAGAAAGAGAGATGAGATAGGGATAGAATGAAAGAGAGAGAAAAGATAAAGAGAGTTAATAGCACTTGAATGGTTTTCATTCAAATTGCAGAAACTGAAAATGGATGAACATGGAGGACAATTGAGAAGGAAGCAAATTGAAAACGAGGCTTTGTTTACTTGTATGACTTCGTGCTTGACCTAAAACTGAAGGGTTAATCATCTTGCTTTCTGTCACAAAGAGAGAAGAAAAGTAATGGAATGAAAGACAAGAAGAGAAATATAAAGCTGAGGAGAGAATGGACACTGAGAGACGAAAAAAGCTGATGGTGTTGAAGGGACCAGGAATGAGTCAGATGAATAATAGTAAAAAAAAGGGGTTGAATCAGGTGAGTACAGAGAGTCCCCAAGTTGCGACATCCGCCAGTTAACACAACGCGCATATTAAGGCGCATATTAAGGCGTTGTAAGATGATCAAGTATATGCGTAATAAGAAGAGTGGAGAGGATAAGAACTCAATTTGCACACACTCAGGGGATTCCCTGCCTATTCTCATTTTACTTAAGAAAAAAAATGGTTAATAGTAATCTCCTTTAAATGAACATATATTCAGCTTCTATATTTCTGCGTCTGGAAGCTTGTAACAAGGCGATAAGTGTCGATAAAAGCTCTACAAATGTGAAAGATGTTAATTTCTTTTAATCTTTATGTCAGAGGGCAAGTTGTAGAAAATTCCGACATAAACCTAATTAATGTTATTATTACAAAGTATATTTAGTGATCTTTGTGGTAGCACCTGTTAGGGGGTCCCAACTATGGGCTAATAGTGAATTTCAGAAGAATAGCAAAACACAAAAAATAAAATACATTTTAAAAAATAAAAATACATTTAATAGTAAAAAAATAGTAAAAAAAAATAGTAATATATATATATATATATATATATATATATATACAACATTATTTCTATTGAAAGAACCATATATATATATATATATATATATATATATATATATATATATGTGGGTAGAGACTCTGACACCAAAGCGGTCGAGTTTCGATCCCGGCCAGAAGTAAGTGGGTGTGTCTGGCTACACTGATGAGCTGTGATGTAGGCTTGTATGTGGATGACTAATATATATATATATATATATATATATATATATATATATATATAAACTAACAATACATATTCATAGTAGAATTACCAACAATTCACTTTATAGCAAAATGACCATTAATACATTATTGTTGTTGAAGGCATACAATTGCTACAAAATATTTACATTTCAGCATTAAATAACTCATAGACGTTGATATACCGCTTAACAAAACCAACCAATCAAACAGCCATGAAAAAACTCTTTTATTACACTAATCCATATAATATCCTAACATTTTTTAAAAACATCAAACTGTATTCCAAAATATAATTTCAACAAAAATACAACATAAACAATTTTGTCGAGAAGCTCGAGATGAATACCAGGAGCACCCGACCATACATGGCAACAGATGGAGTACCATCTACCATGTATTCACTTGTGAAGGCAGAATAACATTTAACATATTTTCATTACTACTGTTACGTATTAAGTGTAACAAAAAAAAATGATTGATCAAAACTCAGAGTTAAATCACATGCAAATATTTAATTTACGATAAACACAGAATGATATATATATATATACAAAATTTACAATTTTTTGCATTCAAAACAGAAACGTAGAGTTTACTACTGGCAGTGTTACGAAGGGGAAGAAAGGGTCAGTATCTTTACCCAGTTAAGTTAGCGAAATAGATTAACTACTACAATTTTTGCAAATCCTTAAATGTGTATATAAAAAATAATTATTAGTTTGGTCAATGAAAGAGTCAAAAATATCTATTTAACCAATAGAGTTCCACGAGATTCATTTTCAGGTTTTAGTTGATCGGCAAATTTTTTAGAGATTCTTTCGGCTGGATGCACAGATCCACGAATCGGGCCGGAGTTAATAATTACAGCAAATCCTGTTAACAACGGTATTTACCAACCTTCCCACGCAAGGTTAGATGTGATACAAGGTCATTTTATAGTGGGTCTTCCCGGCCATATAGCCAGGCCAAAAAATGTCTGTCTATTTTTACCGAGTCGTGATTCCACCCTTCGGCGAAACCACGACTGGGTTAGTGCTCTCTGCTCGGAAGCAGAGAGCTCTCTCTACCCGAAGGCAGAGAGCTGACAGTATCATAGTAGCAGAGGCAAATGCCGACAGCTAACAACTCCAATCCTGTTAACAACTACCTACTCTCTTCCCAAAACTTATTTTTTTAGGCGCTAACACCTTATTTGCATATTTCTAGAATCTTCTCCAGTTCTTTAGATTTTACTCGAACATTCTACAATCTTCCAAAACGTTCTATTCCTAATTTCTCTATTTAACAATTACTTCATGAATTAAAACTTTTTTGTAATAACAAGTAGGACTCACTAGAATCACTTACTATAACTTTTTAGACATTATTAATATTATTTGTTTATATATAAATGCATCCTCGTAACGCTCTAAAGCTCTCAAGAAAATAAATGTATTTAAGTTGATATCCCTGTTATTTCAAACAGCGAAATTAATGTCGGCCGACCAAGAGACCGGGAAGTCTTAAAGAAAAATGTACCTCCCGACAGAAATAGATTTTTTATTGCGTAAGGAAAACTACTTCTTACCAGTTTGCCTTACCAATTAGGTCACGAGAAATCATGATAGTGCAAAGCTCAATTATCTACTTAAGGAATACAAATCTCTCGTTGGGACGTTTCGAAGTCTATATCTTTTTTGTTGTAGAGAAACATCCTATCCTACCCCGTAATGGATATGGTCTAGTCTATAAAAGACTGTGACTAGAGCGAACTGGGGGCATACGTCAGCATACGTCACTAGACGGACGCATACGTCATAGGCGGAGACATTTTCTACTTGATCGTTATTGCGTTACTATTCGTTGATTATTCTTGTACGTCTATTGGTTTATTGTACTGTGGTATAATAAATCTCTTGTATTCTATCTTCAGTGTTAAGTATTATTCTTACACTATTCTTTTCCCTGATTTTCCTTCCCGGGATATATCACTTTTAAGTTTATTTTCGTACCTGAAACTTAAATAAAGTAATTTTTAAATAGATTTAAAAACATCTGAATTATTTATGACTACTAATTACTATAAGAAATGAGAATTGTTTCCGAATATCTTTGTCTTTGAAAAGTTTTTCTCAGTGACAGAATAAATTTTCACTTTTTTTTCCCTTTATACAATTATTATATGTGCACATTATTTCTACACGAGTGAACCCGTGCCATCAAAAATGGCGGCAAAATATTTATATTGATATGCCGTCTAAAATGACGGCAACATACATATTGATGTACCTACTATTGAGTATCTTACATTAAAACATAAAAAAAAAAATTCAAACCCCTGAGCGTGACAGGAGGGAAATGTTATATATATATATATATATATATATATAGTCATCCGCAGACAGATCTGTTTCGCCGTATCACAGCTCACCAGTCCGGTTAGACTCCGATTGCTCTTTCACCCAGGATTGAAACCCGACTAAAATGGCGTCAGTCGGCGACTCTACCCCTGGGCTATGGGCGTTCGGTGGAAGTTGGCAGACTTTTTAGCACATATCATTATGCGCGCCCAATAGCTAGAGCGCTCCAATTCATTTCACTGAATGAGCGATATATATATATATATATATATATCCAAGTTAAGAGGACCCAATGTTTTACGATTTTAAGTTTCATGGCATTTATTTTTTGATAAACAGTGCTAAATGCAATAAATATTTTAGAGCATAATATAATAATATAATAATGAATTAAAAGTACATTGCGACACGGAAATGTTTATGTCTTGAGATAGAATCTCGTCATCAGGCAATGTTGGATGTTGGTTGTGAAAATGATTTACTTTTTGTATGTTAATCATAGAAATTTCTGTGTCGCAATGCACTTTTAATTCATAACTATATATATATATATATATATATATATATATATATATATATATATATAATTTGATTTTTCGGATTTGCAGAAAGAGTTTGTAATTTTTACAACTGCCGAAATAAATTCTGGATTTATAACTGTTTTATGTATTAAGATTTCTTTTCTACATTTCATATTGCTCGGAATGATATTCATGTAGCTGTCTTTGTACGAGCTTTTTTACGAGTCATTTTTCCTATATATGTATATATATATAACGGTCTTTATTATAATAGAGAGGTTTTATATCGATGTAATCATCACTATTCGACGAAACAATTATTGAAAAAAATAAAATAATAAGGTACAGTTAAAGAGCGAACACGCGGCAAGAGGTTTCAGAACTGGTAGTAAAGAGAACGAACCAAGCCGACGCTACCACGGTACTGTCTCCCTAATGAACAGAGCCGACGCTGTTTCGCTATTGTATTTCTTCCCATGAGCATGACAGGATGACAGGAAGGATATATATATATATATATATATATATATATATATATATATATATATGTATATATATATATATTGTGTGTATTTTGGCAGCAGTTTTTCATTAATGCAGGTTTCATTGAATAATATAGACAAGTTTTGTCTATTAATTTTGTGTAGGATCCGTTCATACCGTCTGATATACTTGATGGTGATATCGTTGAAAGACAATAAAAAATCACAGTAATTGTTGATTTTTTTTATCGGGTCTAAGGTTTCGGTTCACATAAGCCATTATCAAAGAGTAAATATCAACACACAGTAGTTTGTGGTTGGAAAGATTTATGAATTTATCTAATTTTTTTGGAAGAGTGGTCGTGCCATTGTATAGTGAATTAAGTTTTTTGACAATTTTAGCACGGTGTTTCAGATTTTACGGTGATTTTGTATAGTCTGAGTATTATTTCTTCTAGTTGGTTTGAGGTAGTTATATCTTTCAGTTTAGGGTGTGATAAGCTGGTTAATATGTTTAGTTAACTGGTATACAGGAGTAGGAATTTGGGATATGATAAGGCGGAGAGGATAGTTAGGTTTATGAGTTTTTATGGTTCCGTATACATATATATATATATTAAGAAAGTGACTGAACACGTAGATTTTAAACCCACTGTTCAAGCATTTACTTGTATAAAGAGTGCTCGATACAGAGTAGAGCTTTATATTGTAATAGTTGTTACAGTAGTTTATAAAAGCATAGTATCACTACACAAAAATTTTCATGTTTCGGAGCTAAACTACTCCACTTCATAAGCAATTGTAACAACTATAACTATAACTATATATATATATATATATATATATACAACGGTCTTTTTTCTCATACAGAGGACTGCTTTGATGTTCATCAATTCATCCAAAGTATGGCGAAACCCTCATTAAGAAGCATGCGGTCACTGGAAGAGAAAGAGAAAGAACACACTTTAAAAGGAACCGGAAACACAAGAATAGTTTAAATTTCAAAGTTTAGACAGAGTCGTTAAAATTACGGAGTTGAGTCAAATTTAGAAAGAATCAGAAATTCAATCCTAAACAGGAATCAAGCGATATGGCGAGCTCTTCTGTTGAAGAAAAAAAAAAAAAAAAAAAAAAAAAAACGTGAGAAACTTGAATCGCGTGAGAGATTAATATCAATGAATTTGAAATGTCAAACTGAATTTGTTATAAAGATTTTAGGGCGTTTTACAATTCCTGAGTCTAAAGAAAACCAAAAAAAAAAAAAAAAACCCCAAAAAAAAACGGAAACGGATAAAAAATATGATTTTAAATGCTACTACTTACTACAATATAACCATTCACTTCAGAAGATATTCGACCAACGTTAGATGTGGTGAGCGCAACTCGGCGTCGGTTAATGGCTATCGAACTAATAGAATTTGCAGTTACGTAGTGAATTCGGTCGATATTGGTCTCGAAGCAAACTAAACTCAGCTTAGTAAATGACTACTTACGACAAAAGGATCAGGATGGAACCCAGTCGTAATTTCACCATCACCCACATACCAAAGATATAAGTCGATGAAAAGAAAGAAAGGGGTGGAGTGTGGGGAAACATAGGCTTGCGCTTTTATAAGTTATGTATAGTAAATACTTAGTAAACATATTGTAGGCATATAAGATGGTCAGAATTTTAGGACTGAGTGTTTTTGCTTTGTTCAGTTTTATTATCGTGACACATTAACCTATAATAGATAATAATCAGATCAGGAGGCTAATCCGACAGAAAGGCTAATACAACCAAAACTCCAAAGAAAGCCAATGGAGGTCGAATTTGAGAAGGAAAAAATAAACAAGAGAGAGACTAAAACGGGAAATGATAGTTGATTTTCTAAGCGCCGTTTACATGTGGCACAAGGACAAAAAGCATAGGGCACCCCGTGAGAAGCGAACTCACTTGTAATGATTCTAGCGAGACAAGCTTGCTAACCATTACACCATACCGAGATAGATAGATACGAACAGACTTAGATAGATAGATAGATAGATAGATAGATAGATAGATAGATAGATAGATAGATAGATAGATAGATAGATAGATAGATAGATAGATAGATAGATAGATAGATAGATAGAGATAGATATACAGGCTTAGATAGATAGATAGATAGATAGATAGATAGATAGATAGATAGATAGATAGATAGAATTAGATAGATAGATAGATAGATAGATAGATAGATAGATAGATAGATAGATAGATAGATAGGATAGATAGATAGATAGATAGATAGATAGATAGGATAGATAGATAGATAGATAGATAGATAGATAGATAGATAGATAGATAGATAGATAGATAGATAGATAGATAGATAGATAGATAGATAGATAGATAGATAGATAGATGTTCCCAGTTGGTTTGAATTTGAAAATAAAGGAAGAGGATATGAAACATTTATGAATGCTATGCTTTGCCGCAAAGCTGAACAGCCCCCTAAAACGATTCTCTGAAATTGGTGAAAACTATCTTGCTTCATAAAAAAAATGAAGCATTCTTAGACGGATCTAAATCAGGTGATGATGTTACTCCAAGAATCATCCGTATGTAGTAAAGCTCTCTACCAATTTTATGAAAATCTTGGGATCTGCTATTTCTTGAGGAATCCTAGCGCTTCTTGATAAGCAAGAATATGAAGAATTCTGAATAGACTTGACGATAAACTGTAAATAGTAATAAGCCAGCTGCTGAAAATATTGAAATCTCTAAAGATGATTTTGATTGTCGGGATCAACTTTGTTCAAGGAAACCTGGTTTCTTTGTGATGTTTACACAAACAAGGTTTCACTTAAGCTCGTGAGAATTACTGGCCAAGATGTTGTGACTGGAAGATGATATCCCGATAGGCAAAAAGTGTGTCAATGTTGATGAAAGAGTGGGAGGAAGAGAAGGAAAAAGAGAAAGGAGGAGAGAGAGCGGGGAGAGAAAAGGAGAGGTAGGAATGGAACGAGAAAAAGAGAAAGAATGTCGATAGCGAGGTGAGAAAGAGCTATAGAGAGGGGGATCAAGGAGAGAGTAAGATGTAAAGAAGGAAGATAGTGAAAGAGGGAAAGAAAGAGAGAGAGAAAGAGAGAGAGAGAGGTAAAGAGAATGACAGATAGTGAAAAGAGAAAAGTTAGATATAGAAGTGAGAGAAAGAAAGAAGAGAAAAAAGGAGAGAGAGAAGAGAGAAAATAGAAATGGATAGAAGTAAGACAGGGAAGGAGGAAAGCATAGAAAGGAAAGAGTAAAAAAGAATGATAGAAGTGAAAGGAGAACAGAGTGAGAAGGTACAGAGAAGTGACAAAGAGAGAGAGAGAGAGAGAGGGAGAGAGAGAGAAAGAGAGAGAGAGAGACAGAAAGAGAGTGAGGGGTGAGAAGGAAAGAGAAGGGATAAAAGAGGGATAGGTAGAAGTAGATAAGTAAAACAGAAAAGGATAGAGCGGTGAAAGAGAGGAAAAGAAATAAGATGGAGAGAGGATGAGAGAGAAAGAAGAAGGACAAAAGAGAATAAGAGAGAATAAAAAGGTGGAGAGACAAAGAGAGAAAAAGGAGTAGGGGGAGAGTGGTTGTAAAAGAAACAGAAAGACGAAAGACGAAAGCAAAAAAGAGCTTATGCCTGATTTCTGCATGAATTTCAATGAAAAGAAATTATTATAAAAATACAACTAGTTACACACGGACATCAGTTAAATTCTTTATTAACTAGCATGTCAATGTTAATGTTAACCGTTTCCTTATAAGAGAATATTCGCCAGTCATTGACCAAACAGCCGGTACTACAGCCGGTTAAATTTTATAAACTATTTCTCTTAAAACAATTTTTCAGAAAAACAGGTTTCTCATGTTCCCTGTTTATAGCTTTTTCCAATATTGACGCCCCAACGCAATCTTATGCTCGATGTAGAACATCTTGATCGTGTCATTATTTTAACATCGCATTATAGGTGATACCCATTCTAATTGTTTCTGCTGTTGAATGTCCTCAAATAATGAGATTTCTATTATTTGGTAAAGTCCTTTGTTTGTGATTGTGTAGCCCCAGTGTACACTGTTATAAAGCTGAATGTCACATCTTCTCAGTCACTTACTGAAAACACTCAAAATCCGCTTAGCACACATACAATTTTGGCTTCGAATTGAATTCTGTCTCAGAAACCCATTAAAACAGGCCCGTTGTTTGATTGGCTGGCAACTGGGTCCCACCCAGTCACAGTCAGGTTAGCCAAATGCAGACGACAATTCTACTCCTGCAGCTTTCTCTCTCGCACTTCCCGCCTGTGGAACTCACTCCCGTATTCTTGCTTTCCTGACGGCTACAACCTCCAGAAATTTAAATGCAAAGTTAATACTCATCTAATAACCACTGGCCTCTAGCTCTCTCCCCTCCCCTGTATAACCTTCCCTTTCTCTCCTCCTATGTATCTGTCATCGCACCTGCTTTCTATTGTTCCTTTCTAACTAGCTTGTACTCCTCACTCTTTTCTAATTAATCTTTTTAAATTTATGTAACCCCCTGCACATCAGTGGCGTTTCCGCCTTGCTCGGGGTGAAATGATTACAAAAAAAAAAAATAAAAATAAAAAAATAAACGTGTCATGTTCTTGTCTGCGTCCGCACAGCCGAATCGCTAACTAACACGACAAATGTCTTTTTTCCTCACACATATATGTGAAAATATTAATCAGAGGACGAGAATACTGGAAAATATACCCGGAAACAAAAACTGATAAATCTAACATGCCTACGCGAAGTTTGGTTTCGCTATATAAATTGCCGAGAAAGTTGAATTCGTCAGAAGGACTTACAGGCTGTTATGCGGCTGGCCCATCACTAACACCCTTGCTTTACCTTCCCACTCATCGCCACGTTAAATCCTCACCCCCTTCATCAGACATTGTCGGCAAGAAATCACAATTATTACTACGGGAGAAAAGAGAGAACATCACAGAGCTACCGACTACCCAACTGACTGTTTGAGCGACACATATTTGTTCCCTTTTCCTCTTCTCTCAACTTTTCGTTGCCTTTTTTCTAAGAACAACCGCTTTGGGAAACCACACATACCCTCGTGAACATTACATGCCAGCCTAAAACAAATTCTCGTGAACAGACGGCTAGCCTAAAGCAAATCCATACCAACATCTGACGCCAGCCGGCTAAGATTTATGGACAACCTAATTCGTAAACCGCTCGTCTATATTTATCCAATAAACGAGATAAATGTATCCATCATAATTCTTATTGCAAACACACGCTTGTTTATAACAACACTGTTTTAAGAAGGATGGTCCTCTTTAATACCTACTGATGTACCTGTTTATGTAAAGATTCATACTGCTATTGAAGAACTGTGTATCTGTTCTCTTTGTCTAAAATCGAAAATTCACTCCCTGATTCTCTCCTTAGAACCAGTGTAGTATCTATCCTCTCTTCCTCTTAAAGTTATAAGTTCTGAGGTTCCCGCCTTCTTTACACTAAAGGGGAAGGGTTTGTAGATATTAACACCATCGTGATAGTTGTCCTCCGACAACTGGGCAATCAATTCTTGTCCTTGGTCCTTATATAGGCGTATGAACATTCTAAATTAAAAACGACCCTGTGTTATATCTTACCATCGTGGTGACATCCGTAAATATTAACCAGTGTTGTATGTGTACGGAATTTAATTAGGAAGAACGCTTAGATACAAAATTTAATTTTGCTAAATACCTGGGGGAAGGCATGAATCCATATCACCGCGGTTTCTTCCATTACTAGATCATTCGCCCCCTAAAGCACCGTGTCCTTTTTAAGACATTGTGTGTGCAGTGGATATCGGCTCGGAACAACAAATCGGGAAGCCGAGTTCGAATTCAAGTTGAATTCCTTGCATTCACTTATGTGCAAATACCATTGGGAAAGATATTAACCCATCTCTTCCCTACAGTTATGGGTTAAATAACAGTGGTGCAGTGGATACCGACTCGGAACGACAAATCAGAGATCCGAGTTCTAATTCCAGTTGAATTTGTGGCATTTACTCACTCACAAATACCCTTAGGAAAGGTATTAATCCATCTCTTCCCTTCAGTTATGGGTTAAATAACAGAACAGATTGGGTTCTATAACCTTGGCTGGCAACCAATCTACCACAGAAAGTAATGGCAACCTACTGTGGGATAATCTTCTGCCCAGTCAGTCATGTCTTTTTCGAGACATGATCGCCCAAAACTGACTGACTGAGCGAAGAAAACGGCGAATTACCTCGTCCAACCAAGCGACGACAGATGACGGAAAATATAGCAAAGAAGAAAAAATTAAAGAATTGGTAGCACAAAAAGAGCTGCTTAAAGAAACTTCTCCCTGTCTGGTGTCGCTAATCAGAAAAATCGTTCGGTAAATAAAAGCCATTGCTTTTGCCTACCGAGGCGGGACTATTTTTGTGCTTGTTAAGCGAATGTGTGTTTCTGTTCTTGGTTGGATGGTTGGATTTCTGATCCCGTTTTCATTACAATGTTGCCCGTTGGACTCTTCACAACAATTTTGCGATCGAACTTAACGTTGGCACACATATTTTTTTTTCTTTCTTGTTTGTTTCTACTAATCCTATTGGTTGATACCTAATTACAGTCAGTCAGTTAAGTGCCATACGTGATACACGCTTGGGCGATCACGTCTCGAAACAGACATGACTGACTGGGCAGAAGGTTATCCCGCAGTAGGTTGCCATTGCTTTCTGCGGTAGACTGGTTGCCGACCAAGGCTATAGAACCCAGTCTGTCCTGCTATTTAACCCATAACTGGAAGGAAGAGACGGATTAATACCTTTCTCAAGCTCTATAGCTGCCTTTTCTTTAATATCAGTAAGCATAATTGTTCTTTATTTTATTTATGGTTCTGGAGTCAGTGTTGTCTTCCTAGATGGGTTGTCATTCAAATGTGTCGTCCCAGGCATGTCACAATAGAAGAGAGAATTGATTTTCTTAGCGCAGCTTGGAGGTATCTTCTTCTTTCAGGACGTAGGCGATCATTGCCTTCCTCGTCTCCCTATCCCTGGCGGCTCTTGGTACGCTTTCTCCTGTAACATCTCTCAGCCGCCGTTCTGTCCTCCACCTGCTCAGGCCCTTCAAATATGTTATCCGCTGCTTTCCCATGCCTCTTTTCCCCTCTATCTGGCCTGTTAGTATCAGGTTCTCCAAGCCCTCCTTCCTCAATGCATGTACCAGGAACTTTAGCTGCCTCTTACTGATGCTCAATATTAATTTCCTTTTCGTTTCCATTCTTTCCAACACCTAATCATTGCTCACATGCACGGTCCATGATATCCGCACCATCCTTCTGTAGAACCACATTTCATCTGCTTCAAGTTTTCCCTTCATCTTTGTTGATATTGTCCAACATTCACTGCCATATTGAAGAACTGACATCCTATAACAATCTAGTACTCTCTGTTTCTAGTGAAAGTTTCCTGTGTCTTAATACTTTACTCAGCTTCTGGAACGCGTCCTTCGCCATGCCAATTCGCCTTTGGATCTTTGTGCCGAACTTTCCGTCTTCGGTTTGAACATTTCCCAGATATTTAAATTTTTGTACCTGCTTGATTTTAATACCCACCGCCTGTATTTCGCATTTTGGGATTCATGTTGTCAAGGCACCAAAAGTGAGCGTTCTTAAAGCAGTTGCCAGGAAGATATTTGTAGAACAAAGTCGAAAGTAAGGATCGAACTCACTACTGAGTTATATTAGGTTCTATCAAGGCAAGCTTGCTGCTAACCATTACACCACGTCGAGGTGCCCGCAGTGGAAGAAAGAGTCTGTAAATGAAAACTTGTTCAAGTCACTGTTCCTTAACTACTCTATTACCCAGCCTTTTTAAGAATGGCACACCCCGATTGGACGTAGTCAATCATGGCATTTCACAGATTCCTTTTCTTTTTTTTTTTTTAATTTTCTGTGAATGATTTGTTGGAAAAGAGGGTGGAATGGTTTTCCTGTTTCCATCCCCACAATTTAAATACAGATTTAATTTACTAGACTGATTGTCACTTAAGAGTAAAGAGCCCAAGCTATTTTACGAAATTACCTATAGTTAATATGGATTCATGCCTTTATCAAAATCATTAGAGCGAAAGTAAATGCAAGGGATTAGGTTGAATTTCGAACTCGGTTCGACGTTTTAATTTTTCGAGTTGATAACCGCCACCTGACCCACCAAGGAATTAGTAATAGTAAAATGTTATTATTACCGATGTTAAGGATATAATGTTTAAACATAAAAGTAATAATGAAAAAAAGGAAAAATGTTATGTAGATTTTTCCAACATAAACTTTCCAAATTTTAAATAGATTTAGATTTAAAAAGATTTTTTAAAAGTTTTAAATAGATTATAAATTTTTTAATGATTATATTATACTTAAAATGATTTACTTAAAAAAAGAAACTTATAAAAGGGAGGCAACTCTAAAAAATGATTAATATAGTTACCTCCCATGGATTGTATGCCAACTACTAGCACTTGAGTCTTGACTATTTTTGATTGGTTGTAGTGGAAGCAAATAAACAACAATGATTCTTAAAGAAAAAACACATTTATTTGCAACCTACAATTAAGAATACAAACAAAACTTGCACAAATTTTCTTTATGATGAAGGATCAGCAACAAAAACTGGGAAAAAAATTACAACTCGGTGAATTAAAAATGACGAAAAGAGAAAACAATAAAAGCAATAAAAACAAGGCTGCAATAACGTTTGAATAAAAACGAAATGATCCACTTGCAATTGCCACACAAGCGTCTCTGGGACTAATTATTTTTCAAGTCCTTTTTTACACAATTCTTTCTTAAGAAAATTTCTCTGAGATGCTTTCGTTTTTCTGATGTCTAATTTTGTGATAATTTTCATTGGAATTCCAATTTCTCTCGTCTCTCTCCGTAGTTGGCTGGTGAAAGAGCCTTCCTTGTGTTCTCTTGATATCAATGCCTTCTTTGATGTTGATCTGTCTTCTTCCATCTTCTTGTTAAAAGGTCTTCTGCTCGCTTTTAAAAGGTCTTTATCTCCTGTCTAATGTCTTCTCATTTTATCTATTGACCTGAGCCTATTTTACACAGAATATTTAGGCTCTTTTCTGCCTCACCATTCAGGATGTTATCAGAGTTAGGTCAATATATACGAAAAAATAATTTCCACAAACTGGAAATATATCCTCCAAATTTTGGCGGGTTTAAATCGCTGAGACGAAAATATATTCATTTGTAACAAATTTTACGCAAACCGCCTGGCCTACATAAAAATACAAAAGAAGGTGCATTAGAGATAGATAAAGAAATTTAATGCAGCCATAGCAACACACCAAGACCTGCCTTCGGTCTTTCTGCAGACTTGAAAGGTAGTGTGATTATAGCAGAAATCGAGTAAAGATGAAAATGGCAATAATATTAAAATATATATATATATATATATATATATATATATATATATATATATATATATAAAAGTGGGCCAATATCCTCACTAGAAAATATGCAACTTTTACGGAAAAGAAACTGGTATGAACATTACCCAGACCCGGTTACAGAGGTAGGTCCTGTAACAATTTTATGTAGGTACCTACAAAAAATTGCTAAAAAACAGCATAAAACAGCACAGTATGAATAAAAAAAAAACAAAAAAAAACAAACTTGATAAAACAAACTTTTCCATCAAAATGTTTATATTATTATAAAGAGGGAAGATCAAAATAATTTCTAATTATTTAAAAAAAATTTTTAATCCCATCTAACATTTTCGAAATTTTGTCAGAAATTTTTGTTTTGATTTGAGTTAGCAGTTAAACAAACATTACGACTGTTTTACAACGAAAAACGTAACGATTGCAGCACCCACTTTTTTTTTTGGTGACAAACACATTAATTTGGAAATTCTCGCAAAAATCAAATAATTGTCGAATTTTAATGAAACTTTTAGTACCCATTCACAAATGAATGAAATTATTTTTTGAAATTATTATTTTTTAAAAATCTTGGTAAAAATATATTTTTTAAACTCTGTTGCCCCCACTCCACGTAAGTCCATGAAATTTTAATAAATTTTGATTGTTTGGTAAACTTTTTTTATTACTTAAACGCAGGAAGCATTGGGGAATATAAATCATCTATTTTTTTGTTTTAAATTTAACATCACTATCCGAAAATCTGCTCCGAAAACTAAAATAAAAAATGCAATAAAACTCTTATATAATTTAATTTGATAAGTTTTTAATTGCTGGAATAAATAATAATAATTAAGGAAATTATAGTCTGAAGAAAAAAAATTTCGATTTCTAATAAAATTTTGAAAAAAAAGTATTTCATTTTTTTTCATATTATAATAATTCATAAAGTTTTAAAAATAAACATTTTAAAGAACTGCTGCCTTTATTTTTTAGGTTAAGAATTGATAATTATATTGCCTATCGAAAAGTGAAAAGTTTAATAAAACTCGTTTTGCACAAATATTTTTAAAATAATTTAAACTTTGTTTTTTCGTGCATTTATTTTTTTATTTTTTTTATTTTTTGCATGGTAATTTCTGTGTAAATTAAAAGGTCAGAGTTTCCTCCTTTACGCGAAAAGAAATGAGAACAATTTTGTTGCTTATAAACGCCGTACTTTTTTTTTCATCTCTAATTAAAGAACCTGTCAACACGATCTTGATTTACGACGCGTACAGGTCAAAAAGTTCGAACTTGTGATTAGGAAATAGTTTTATTTTAAATTTCACGCTATAAATAAATAATATTTGTGTAAATCAGGCTAATTTAACATAAAATTTGCTAATTTTCCTAAAATAATGTGTCACAGATGTTTATTTGATTTTTGCAAGATTTTTAAAACCGAGAATTAACTTTTGTTTACAAAAAAGTGTCTATCACTAAAAAATGACGGAAAATTAAAAACTGAAAATAATCTCAAAATGTTATATTCCAATCAATATAATTTCTGTTTCAAATGAACCAGAGTATTTTGCTTACTGGAAATAGTAAATTTAATCATTTAGCTTTCAATTAAAACTAAAATAAAAGTTTCAAGAAACCTTTTTCATTTTTCAAAATTTAGTCTAAAAGTAACTATGCTGTTTTTTCGTGATTTACTGGAAGTACCTAATTTTATGGGACTTTACAATCCGCACAGGTAGAACAATCAAAGTTGATCGCCCAGACATCGTTATTAAAGACCACAAGAACAGAATATGCTTTGTTATTGACTTGACAGTCCTTGCAGCTTGTAATTATTCCGAAGATCTTCAAAAACTATCAGAATACAAAGATCTTGAAGTGGAAATCTAAAAAAATGTGACAGCCGAGGAATCAATAATTCTAGTGGAAGTTGATTCAGTAGAACATGTCATGATACCATTTCTGACATTAGGTCTTTCGTTGAAACCCGGAAAGAAATGAGTATACATCAGAAATCAAAGGAAATAATAATAATAATAATAATAATAATAATAATAATAATAATAATAATAATAATTTCAATTTTCAATTTATTTACCCATTAACAGCCTCTTTAACGCTTAATTTAATTTTTTGTGCATTAAATTGTTTGGGCTACATAACATATATTTAGGTCAGTTTATCCGTAGAAATCTAAAAACCATGGCACACATCAATAGTTCCAGTGGTAGTTGGAGCCCTCGGACTGATTGGAAAAGGTTCCGATAGACTCACTGAAGAGATTCCACGTAGCCCATGCCTTAAAGAAATTCAAAAAATTATACTCACAAGTACAGCTCCCATATTATAAAGAGTTTTGTCTGTGTAAAATGTACGTAATCAATATAAGATGTCATTAAATCCTTTCTGGCCTTAGGTCTCTGGTTGGGACTCGGAAAGAAATGTGTATACAACAGAAACCCGAGAAAGGAATAATAATAATAATAATAATAATAATAATAATAATAATAATAATAAGCTTTTGAATACCTAGGTGTAAAAAGCTTATAAATACCTAGGTGTAAAAAAAAGCTTATAAATACCTAAGTGTAAATGAGAGTGAAAAAATTCACCATAAAAAATGAAAGAAATAGTGCGTAAAGAGTGCTATAGAAGGCTACGGCTGATATTAAAAACTGAATTGAATTCTCAGAACAGAATTATATCCATTAATAGCCTTTCCATTCCAGTTGTCCAATATAGTTTCAACATCTGCACTCTAAACGACATCAAGCGAATGGATTCTAAAACAAGAAAGCTTCTTTCTAAGCATAAGATGCATCATCCAAAGGCTGATGTAGACCGTCTATACATACCCCGTAAAGAAGGTGTAAGATGTCTTATTCAGCTAGAATTGTCATACAAGACAACAACTATTGGTATACATAGAAACAACAAAGGACTGGATGATACAATTAGTCAAACAACATGAAAACAGAAAGAAAATATTCAATAATAAAAGAAGGCAGTAAATACAAACAAGATTTACATTTAGTAGATTCTGTAGAAAAGCAAAACAGAAACCAAGAACAAACTATTGCTGCAAAAAATATGAAAATGAAAGCCAAAGATAAAGCTCTTGAACAGATAAAACAACGCTGGCAAGACAAACCTCTGCATGGCCAATATCCAGAACGTGCTAATAAATCCAATGTTGATAAAGTTAATACTCATCGATGGTTACGTGCACCTGGATTAAAGTCTGAGACTGAAGGCTTTATTTTTGCAGCGCAAGACCAAAGTCTAGGAACTTTCAGGCAAATATTATACATAATAATGTGGATCCAAAATGCAGGTTCTGTGATAAACACCAAGAAACAATAGACCACCTAATCTCAGGTTGTTCTGTGCTTGCCCCAAACGAATATAAACATCGTCACGATAGAGTGGGGCAATATTTACATTGGACAATGTGCAAACACTATGGAAAATCTGTAAACAAACACTGGTATGAACATCACCTAGCACCAGTTACAGAAATAGAAGATGTCATCATTCTATGGGATTATACCATCTACAGAGACAGAAAAATTGAAGCAAATAAGCCGGACATTATTGTTAAAAACCAGAAAGAAAATCTTGTCTATTAATTGATATGGCTTGTCCAGCGGATTGTAACAACAACCAAGGAATTCGAAAAACTGTCAAAATATAAAGATCTAGAAATTGAAATAGAAAAAATGTGGAAATTGAAAACAAGAATCGTACCAGTGATAGTGGGTGCACTTGAAATGATAAAAAATGGAACAAAGCAACACATTGAAAGAATCCCTGGAAACCCCAGGCTAAGAGATATACAAAAATTGTCTTGTTAAGTACAACCAACACACAATGGAGAACTTTGTCTATGTAATGCTAGGAATGTTAGAGGAGATAGAAAATACATGAAATGGAGCCATAAAAACACACCACGACCTGCCTTAGGTCTTCCCGCAGACTTGGTAAATAGTGAGACCAAAGCAGAAATCGAATTATGAGGAAAAATTACATAATAATAATAATAAATTATCTGAAAGGTCAAGTTCCAGTCTAGCATTCATTTTCTCGCAAATATGCTTGGAAAAATCATGAATCATTTTCATCATTCTCATTCCTGACTATCAGTTAAATAGCAGAGTAGACTTGTGTTGTAGAGTGGCTGACACTTCTGCAGCACTCTCATTGATGGAACTGCCCATCGTCTAAAATGGTCTATTTAAGAAAAGACTAGTAGCATTCTAGGCGTAATATTCGAGTGTCATTCGAGTAATATTCGGACTGATTACTTCGGCGACTATTGTGATCTAAACCCTTCCTCTCTGTGTTGTAAGTTCTGTCTTGTCTGTCATTGTAACTATTGAACTGTTCTATGTATATCCGTTTAGCACCGGATATTGGGCTGAATAATACCGCAGCGCCCTTTCTCTGCGTATTGTTTTCACCTCGACTTGGTTTTCTACTTTGGGCTGTTAACCAGTCTAGAAGTACTACATTGTATTCCAAAATCGCGGAGAAGACAACTAATGCACTACAGGAATATTTAAACGGATAACAGGAAGGAGTTAATGTTTAAAATACAATCATTTAAAATTCATAATTCCAACCTTAAATGGAATAGAAAGATGCTTTGAAATGTCGCCTTTCAGAATATATATCATAGTTTTCAGTCACGTATGAAACAAAATTATGTATTAAAACGCTATCTATCGAAAAAACACTACGAACTTTTGTTCCAACCCATTATTTATCAGCCGCTACTATTTTATATAGCAAAGGTTTTGTTTTATATTTAGGTTGTTGTCAAAGTTTCTTGCATTTTTGTTTGGCATCTTTTGTTAAATTCGAGGTGTCATTATGGAACTTTTAAGTATTTTTCATTAGTTATTTTAGATTCTTACCGCACTCTAGGCGACGATATAGTCTACTTACCTCACACCTGCTAACGACTACTCGGATGAGGGTAGAGTCATTCGTGCCAACGCCTTTCATGGATTTATACAGGCATTCGGCAAAAAATGTATGGACGTCTTTTACACTTTTAACTGTAAAATAATAAAGAAGAAAACAGAAATAAAACACTAAATAGAATTGCTTCTAATGTTGGATTTACACAGTAAGAATGAATGTGCTGCGATGGCTGAACGGTTATATCAACATTAAAATGTAAACCGCGAACAGAAGATCAAACTCTAATTGAGGCGGTGTTTGTTCGCATCACACTAATACTCTTGGAAAAAGGAAGAATTCGCGTATTTCTGTGTTTCTTTTTTTCTATCATCTATGAAAATATGCTTGACGGAATTAAAAAAAAAAAAAAGAACTAGTCGACTTGGACAAACCACTCCCTTATAAGCCCAGGCAATAACAGCAAAAAGTTGCTACCTCTTAACAAAAACGTTTAGAAAAAGTTCACTAAACAGAATATACAAGACGATTTAAATTATAGCTTGATTAATACTAGTTTTGGTAGAGTTAGTTCTCTTATTATTGGTATTGTTGTTGCTATAGTTAATATATATATATATATATATATATATATATATATATATATATATATATATTGTGTATCGCTATGGTGTCTTTGTGCTCAATAGGTTAAAAAACGGAAGGAGTTAATCAAGGCTAGTAAAATAGAATTGTGCTCGCCTGGTGAAATGTTGATAATTAAGAACTTATGGTCATCAGCAAACGGAGGAGCCCAAAATGCCAATTACAGGTTGGGGATACTAAAATCAAGCAAATACAAAAATTTAAGACTTGGGAAGTGTTTCAACGGAAGACAGAAAGTGCTACATTTATTATACTGAGCACTGTTCATAATAATATATGCCGAGGCACTCAAAATAGCTTGAGTCTTCTTCACCTGAATTTTATATATATATATATATATATATATATATATATTATCCTACGTCTATAGCACGACTCAGAGTTTCATGCACAATGCAATCATCAGGTGCACATACAACAAAATCCAGTTATTAACTGAAATATCATTGCAAAAAACAAATCTTATAATGGAATAGAAACTAGATGTAACTGATGCCTTTTAGAAACAAATTGTATTTGTAAATCACCTAAATAACCCTAATTTACTAAACAAAAGAAGTGAATTGATGACCATATGCAGACATAGAAATTTTATTTTTAATGACTCATTTCCCGGAAGTCAAAAACTACAATTGTTTCCCCTAAACGTACTCATGTGCCTCTAACAAGATTACCCTTTAATGTTCATTTAACTTTGATGATTTTTCTTTCCAAATTCATATTTAAGTTTCGGGATAAACCAAATTAAGTTATACGTTTAATAAATTAAAAAGAATGTCACCTCAGATTTATAATTTATAACGAACATGAACAATGTGAGAACCAAAAATAAATATTCGAATCTAGAAACGGTCAGTTCATAATATGCACCTAATGATTGCTCAGTGCATGAAACTCCGAGTCGTGCTACAGACGTAGGATAATATATATATTTATTAATATATACTTCTTGGCGCTATTATATTACATCGAACACTGTTTATTAACACTAGAAAAATATATGTGTGTACTCGCGTGTATATCCATATGTATATTTATTGGTATTCATACATGTATATATAGGTGTGTGTGTGTGTGTGTGTGTGTGTGTGTGTGTGTGTGTGTGTGAGAGAGAGAGAGAGAGAGAGAGAGAGAGAGAGAGAGAGAGAGTAAGGAAATTAAGTGGACGTCCAGGTGTCAACGTCAAAATAAATCCGTGCTACTATTGACGTCAGAGCTTCGATCTACGTCTTGCATTGGGCATTGCGCCATTGTTGTCATCAGTCAGTGACGAAAGCAAACTTATCTTTTCCTTTTATACGTGTTTCTCGCACACAATTTCCCAATGGGTTTCCAATTTCGGAATTTTCGACGAGAATTTAGACTAATTAATACCTTTTGGCACGTGCTGAAACATTCAATTAGTTTCACAATTAATTAAAGACATTTTATACATTTTTGTTATTGAGAACACATTTTTACACAGATTTATTTCAAAACATCTATATATATATATATATATATATATATATATATATATATATATTGATGCATGTTTCGTTAAATAATATAGACAGGTTTTGTCGATTTATTTTTGGTAAATTTTTTCATATAGTCTGATACGCTTAATAGCATTATCGTTGAAAGAGGAAAGACCATCACAATATTGATACATGTTTTTATTTAATCCTTTCTGAGGTTTCGGCTTACATCAGCCATTATCAAAGATGACAATAGTGTTGGTTGTAACGAGCAGTTCGCAAATGAAAGATAGTAGTAGTCGACTATTTTGTTTGTGTGGAGGATTGGCGAATACGTGCGTGCATGCTGGAAGCGAAAATCGCACTACAGCTTGTGTGGCGTCTAACCAATCGCTTCTGTCATCTATTATAGGCATTTAAGAATGTTTGCGGATATTTCGTAATTACTTTTGTTCAGGTTAGGTTTCAACTGTTTTATGTATATGGCTTCGAGTATTTGTAGTTTTTGTTTATTGTTTTCATGTTTAAGTATGGTTGTGTTTTCGACGAGGATTTCGCGGAATTGTGTATGTGGCCTGGTATGTTGTTTTAAATGTCTAAAGATGTTAAAATTATCATTTAAATGTAGTGTCAAACGTCGTGAGAGCGAGTTTGTAGTGTGACCAACATAAATATTGTTTAATCCGTTGGAGATACAATCTCGCAAAGGGCACTTGAATTTGTAAACTACGTGGATTTTTTTTTCAAATTGCTAACCGGGGTAGAAGAGTCGTTGCGAATGAGTGAGTTGGATATACTGGATTCAGAGTAGTGCATGATTAACTTAATTTTTTTGCTAGGATCTCTTGTAGATATATTGGTATTTATTAATTTCTTTTAGTATATTTTCATCTTGTTTATAGTTAGTATGTATTTGATTGTGATATAGGAAAGTAATATGTTTGAGATTAGTTAAGGTAGCACTGTGCTTCACCTGTTTGGTATTGAGACTTCTAAGAAAGCATCTTATTTGTTCATCAACTATATAGTTTGGGAAGCTATTATTAATAAGTGTTTGTTTTATATTCTTTAGTTCACTGTAGAAAATCTGTTTTGTGGATGAATTAGTTTCTGCACGGTGTATTAGATTTTTATAATTGCTATTTTGTAGAAATAGTAATATGGGCATTCGCTCTTGTAGTTTGTAGCTTAGAGAGCTGGTTAATATTTCTTTGATTCGGCCTTGTGCCAGACTTAACCGAACTCCCTGCAGCTTACAAGTTTTATGCAGAATATATCATCATCAGAATTATAATCAGAAAGTTTTCATTGTTATCAGAATGTCGTTTGTCGGTTGGAATGTGTGGATTAGTGTAGAAGAGTGGAATAATAAAATATACATTTTGAATGTTAAAATAGAAATTTATTAAAAGAAGGAATAACATAAGTTGTGGAAGTTAATATTCAGTTAGAAACATTATTAAGGGATTAAGAGTAGAGTTCGTACAAAATGTTCTAGTAGTAATTGTTGAAATAGATAAGGAGAAAGAGAAAGAGGACAATGTCTGGGTCGTTTGAAGTTTGAAGTTAAATTTTAGTGATGTCTTTCTCTCGCTGCTCCCATCTCTCTGACTCTCGAGGTCATTTATATAGTCTTTTTGAATTTCGAACTAGATCGCCAAGTCCTTCCAAGTCTTACAAGTCGCTCCTATTGGTCAACAATCATTTTAACACCTACTTGCGAAATCTGGGTTCGACTTTTTCTTTAAGCACATGGTCAAACTTTTTTCTATTTGTGAAAACCAGGATTTCACACATCGTTGTGAATTTTTGTAAAAGTGAAGAATAGAGTTGATTTTAATTAATTTCTTATCCGCTACAGTTAAGTGTTCATGAACTTATGCTGGTAAGTTTTTTGTATGGTGAAATGGTAAATTTGTTAATATTTGTGTTTATCAATATATCGAGGAAGGGAATTTTGTTATTAGTGTTAAGTTCATACGTGAATTTAAGGACAGAATTATTTTGGAAACGTTTTTGAAGTTGAAGTATTTAGTCTGAGATTTTAACTAACATAAGGATATCATCAACATATCTTAGGTAAATGGATGTTTTTTTTAACTTCTGTAAATATATTATTTTCGAGGTTCGACATGTAGAAATTGCTGAATGTCAGACCCAGTACTGAACCCATTGAGACACCATCACGTTGTATGTATATATTATTATTATGATCTAAGAAAGGGACTTCATGAGTACAAGTTAATAGTAGTTTCCGTAATATATTAATTTTAAGTGGGGGTAAGGATGAGTTACTGTATATATTCTTAAGTCAATAGTTTCACAAAGCGGGACATTGGTAAATAACTTTTCAACATCAAGTGAAGTATGATTTCGTTATTGGGTTTTTCACTTTTTAAGATTTGGATTACTTCTAATGTTGACTTAACACTATATTTACTAGGAAGGTAGGGAGTAATTAGTTGGTTAATGTATTTTGTTAACTGGTTTACCTGAGCTGGAATTTGCGATATGATAGGACGGAGAGGATAGTTAGGTTTATGTGCTTTTATGGTGCCATAAAACGCTAACGGTCATGTCACGTTGAATACACCGGTTCCCGCTCGATCACCGAAGTTAAGCAACGTTGAGCCTGGTCAGTGTTTCCGTGGGTGACCACTTGGAAATACCAGGTGCTGTTAGCGTTCGCGGATGTACGTTGTGGTGCGGTGGATGTCGGCTTGGAGGGGGAAATCGGTGAGCCGAGTTCCAATTTCAGTCGAGCACACTGCACTCACTTGCGCACTGGTACCCTTGGGAAAGGTATTAATCCGTCCGTTCCCTCCAGTTATGGGTTAAATAACAGGGTAGGACCTGGGACCCTGCCCTTAAAACAGATCCCAATGAGACTTGCTCCGTCGGGGAGGAAGCCCGCTCAACCCGACTAGGGTGAATGCGGCATACATACATACATATATGTAACCAGGTCTATAATCGCCAACAATTTTAGGGAGTTTTAAAGAGTTCTGTTCGGCATTATTAGCAGTAATGAATTTATTAAGCTTTGATTTTAGTTGGTTGGTCGGATTCTTGTTAAATTTTTTAAACTTTATGCGATCGTGGTCGAGTTTTTTGTTGTTTTTTGTTGTAATCAAATTTGTTTAGGGTGACGAAAATACTTTAAATTCTGGTACTTTAAATTCTGGTACTTTAAAGAACTCGCAACGATCCGGAATTGATGCAAACTTAACTGAGAACAGTTAGTTAAGTACCATGCGTGATACACGCTTGGCTGATCATGTCTCTTTCGATTCATGACTGACTGGGGAGAAGATTTTTCCGCAGTAGGTTGCCAACCAACAGTATAGAACTCAATCTGTCCTGATATTTAACCCATAGCTAGAGGGAGGATTAATGGATTCATACTTTTCCCAAGGGTATTTGCGCGTACGTGAATGCAACGAATTCAACTAATTCAACGAATTCAACTAGAATTTGAACTCGGCTCTCCGATTTCTCGTTCCTAGCCGATATCCACTGCTCCACAATGCACATTAACTGAGATACAAAGGTTAATATTTGTATAATTATGGTTCGTTGTTTTAGTTTAGCGGCAATCGACATCTATGGGTCATTTACTGCCAAAATCTAAATTTTTTTACGCAATTTTTATTTATTTTTTGACAAATTAATGGTCTTGGTCATATAAGTTTTATTAATTAACACATAGTTGGGGGCAAATCAGATGGTTTCATAGTTTCTCCAAGGATTTTGCAAGTAAGTGAACATAACGAACCCAACGGGATTTGGAACTCCGATTAACAATTCCGTCCTATTTTCTATTACATCACCCGCACATCCAAGCTTACAGCACCTGGTGTTCCTAAGTGGTTAGCCATATAGGTAATGACCAGCTTCAACTTTGCTTAATTTCGGTAATCTCACAGAAACCGATGTTTCGACGTTATATGACCGCAAGTTTTTAGTGTATTGAAATTGGATGTAAAATTAGTTGTGACATTTTTTTTTCTCATTCCACTTGTGCCATTTTTACTTAAGTTCACTAAGTTCAACAATGCAGTGGACATTTACTTTGAGAGTTATACAATGAGTCAGTTACTGTTAAGAGTCCTAGAGGAAGATGGGATGGGGGGGGGGCAGCCCCGGACTACAAATGTGAGTGGAGGCGGCATTTAGGTGAATTAGTGTAATGAATTCTTCTTCCTTTATTTTCTGCGTTCCTTCAGGACGTAGGCAATCATGGCACTCCACATCTTCCTGTTCTTTCCAGCTCTTAATAAGTTTTATCTGTTTGTTATTTCTCCCAAACCCTGATTTGACATCCATTTACTCCACCTCATCAAGTATGTTTCGTGTTGCTTTCCTCTGTCTCTCTTCTTCTCAATTTGTCCTGTAAGTATCAGGTTTTCCAAGCCCTCTTTCCTCATTACGTGTCCCAGAAATTTCAACTACCTCTTCCTGATATAAGATTTTTTTATGAATTTCATCTTCTCCAAAACATCGTCGTTGATCGCATATTAACGTTTTGGTATCCTCAGTATCCTTCTGTAGAACAACATTTCAGTTGTTTCAAGTCTCTTCTTCATCTTTGAGAAGATTGTGCAGAATTCACTGACATGCAAGAGGACAGATATCGCGTAACCATTCAGTACTGTTTTCTTTGTTTCTAACGAAATTTTTCTGTCTCTTCATATTCTGCTTAGCTTTTGGAATGCATCTTTGGCCACTCAAGTACGTTTTCTGATCTCAATTTCGTTGTCTGTTAAAACATTTCCCAGATATTTAATTTTGTTTGATTTTAGTATCCCTGATTTGTAATTTGCATTTTGAGCTCATCCTTTTGCTGATGACAATGCATTTTGTCTTCTTGTAGTTAATACTTAGTCCTTTCTTCTCGATTTCCTTCGCTACCTTCTGTAAAACTTTTTCAAGTTTTCTTTCCGTGTCTACTTTCAACACTGTGTTATCTGAATACTAGCAGTATAGCACGGCGTTGCTCGGGTGTAATGAAAGCTTTAAAACTAATCAATGGTCCTGGAGCTCACTTTTTGGATGTTGGCACGAAAGACTAAAAAGCAATAGTTGTTTCCAGTTAAAGCGAAACCGTAGACTGAAAGAAAAATGAATGGATGTAAGTCAAATTTTCATTTCCTGGTATCGATATCAAATAAGTTTTTTTTGTTGTAAACTAACTTTTGAAAGCTAAATAAGTCCTCTGAGTAAATGGTATCATGGCTGAGACTAAGAACTACAATTATACCTATTTAGAGCCAAACCCGAAACAAAAACTAAAATAAAAGGGCTGAAAAAAATACAGACAGACAGGCAGATAAACAGACACACACACAAACATCTTGCCTATTATATATATATATATATATATATATATATATATATATATATATATTATCGATTTTCTGCACACAGAAAGATCCATTTATAAATAAGTTTAGATCTTATGTTGTTAAGATTGTGGCCTCCAATAATAAACCGTGTGGCATCAAAATTAGTTGTGCCTGTTTTCATTTCTCATTCTAGTTAAGTAGATTCTGATGTTGGGATTTAAGATCTTTGCATGACAAATTACCATATTTGTTGCTGGTGCTTGTTTTGTTTGCAATAAAATAGTAGCCAAATTTGTAAATCTTTGTTTATAATTTGTAGCTACCCATTGTGGTGCAGTGAATATCGACTCGGAACGAGAGATCGGGCTGCCAAATTGAATTCCTCGCATTCACTTACGAAAAAATACCCTTGGGAAGGGTAATAATCCGTCTCTTCTCCCCAGTTATAGGCTAAATAACAGGACAGATTGGGTTCTATAGCCTTGGCGGGATAATCCTCTGCACAGTCTTTCGAAACATGATCGCCCAAACCGTGTATCACGTATGTCACTTAACTGACTGACTATTTATAGGAGGTGACAATGTCTATGACCGCCTCGGATGGCACAAGCGTAGCGTAGCTGCTTATGATTATAAATATGAAACTAAAAAATTATCTCTGATTCTTGCACTAGTTAATATGGTTCACTCTGGAAGCTAATTCTCTTCCATCTGAGAATTAGCTTTTTAGAGTTTACTGAGACGGTTTTTGCTGAAAACACAGCAAATAAAATTTTGGTTTACTTTGTAAATCAGTTTAGATGTTTGTGCCTTTTTGCTAATATTTTTCCAACGAAGTGAACTCCTTATATTTAGCAATTACCTGACCAATCTCTAGTAATAGAAGATGCAAGCCAAAATCAGTTTATAAATGGCAACTTTAACATTTTCACTTGAAAGAAAAGTAAATATAATAGATAGATAGATAGATAGATAGATAGATAGATACTTACAATTCAATAATGAGTTTGATCCTCACTGGGTGTCCCATACTTTCGGCCTTGTGCTACATATAAGTTGCCCTTCGATAGATAGATAGATAGATAGATAGATAGATAGATAGATAGATAGCATTTAGATAGATAGATTTAGATAGATAGATAGATAGATAGATAGATAGATAGATAGATAGATATGAGCAGATTTAGATAGATAGATAGATAGATAGATAGATAGATAGATAGATAGATAGATAGATACCAACGGGAATTAGAACTTGGCTCTCCGATTAACAATTCCAAGCCATTATTCATTACACCACCCGCACATCCAATTTTACAGTACTTGGTATTCCCATGAAGATGCCGAGCAGGTTCGACGTTGCTTATCTTCGGTGACCGTACAGGAACCGATGATATCAACGTGATGAGGTCGTAAAACGATGGCTGGGTGGGAAGAGAAAAAGAATGAGAATGAGACCGAATAAAGGCTAAAGAGAAGCTGTGAGAAAAAATAAAAAAAGGAAAAAACGAGAAAGATAAGCTTTGTTCATTGACCGATTAACTGTGGAGCGTAAAAAAAAAATGTCAAGATTTTATGATGGGGGTGGGAGGTAAGGATTTCCACGACGCAAATGGCAGTCTGGATTAACAAACGCAATTTAAAAATCCTGACGTTGATCAATCTGTAGTGTAGTGGACATCGGCTCGGAACGAGAAATCGGTAGATCCAAGTTCGCATTCCAGTTGAATTCGTTGAATTCACTTACACGCAAATACCTGTGGGAATGGTAATAATCCGTATCTTTTCCCTTCAGCTATGGGTCAAATAACAAGACGGATTGGGTTCCGTATCCTCTATCTCCAGCTATGGGTCAAATAACAGGACGGATTGGGTTCTATAGCCTTGTTTAACAACCAGTCTACCGCAGAAAATAAACGCAACCTATTTCATGGAAAATCTTCAGTTAGTCATGTGACCATGTTTCTTACGAGACATGATCGCCCAAGTGTGTATCACGTATAGCACTTAAATCACTAATTGACTGGTTGATTCCGAGAACTTTCAGCAACTTAGTAAATCTTTTTAAAATTCCTTTTAAATGGGGTTTATATTTTCATAGGAAATATTGTTATTAAGTAAAACTATATTTAGTAATCACATATTGTAAAGTTTATTACAATCTGACGACCCCGAATATTTTAAAAAGAATTTCGATTTGTTTAATATACGTGCAGAATGTTGTTTCGATTTGTTTATATAAGTACATAATTTCTAAGTATGGATGTTCAAATCTAAGATTATCATTAAACGGTCACGTATTATAAGGGTCGTCTCCACTTAAGGAAAAAAGTCTTATATAAACTATGAACATGCTTGGCGGTCATTTGGCTGTCAACAAAACGATTAACACCTCAGAAAAACAAAACGGGGTTAAGAAATGCTTGTATGCAAAATTTTATACTATATGTAAGAAATGTTTGTTTCAAATCCAATAATTTTAAGATTAAATTTGCTAATTTTTCTGAAATAGCGTTTTATAAATATATATTTTATTTTTGCAAGATTGTTTGAAAACGAGAATTAACCTTTGTTTACAAATGTGTCAAAATGGCCGATTTTATCGATTTTATTAAAAAAATAGATTCCGAACAATATAATTGATGTACATATTTCTCTCCGGTATTTATCTTACATATCTATACGTCTCTTGAGATGAAGCTGGCATCAATGCTTTCATCCTTGCCAAAAAGTTACGACTTAAACTTCATATTTTCCACTGGTTTTTCATTGCTTGCTTGGCCGCTATTGCTCACATGAATCACTTCTTCCGGTTTTATCGGAGCAACGCGTCTAACCATAAAATGTGCCTTTTTGCCTCTGCTCGTAATGAGTGAAAAAGGATCCTAAATGATGCTAATCTGTTGTTTGCTGACGGAAAGAAGCAGCGTATAGCATCCCGCAAGTTCGGCTCGAAAAACTACTGGCGGCTCTGTAAAAATGTGTTAAAAATACAGATAAAGAAAGAAAACAAGGATAAAGAAAGAATGAAAGACTAGTAATTAGAGTAAATCCAAAGAAAGAAAGAAAAAAGAAAGAAAAAAAAAGAAAGATAAGGACATTTCTTCTCATCCTTCGCTTATATATTTGTGTTTGGAGACTTTAATGTCCACCACGTCAAGTGGATGGAAAACTGTCACAGATCTTGCTGAACTTTTCAATCACTTAATCCCTTACATAAGTGGCCCATCCCTAGAATATTACTGTCATATCCTTTAGAATGTCCCTACTATTTAATTTGATCTCTTTTATAAGATCCAGAGAAGAATAAGTAATATTGTTGGTCTTCATCTGGCAGTTCGGCTTCAGTCACTTTTCCACCGCCGTATTGCCTACCTGTGCTTTTTTAAAAGAAATAATTTTATGGTTATTGTTCGGATGAGTTCTTTGTTCGGGTACCTAAACTTTATGAGCGTAAGCACAATACTAGCTCGAATGGCGTCAAGATCCCATCAATTTACTGTTGAGCTAGCTAGATGTAGTCGTAAGTTCTATGATAACAGTTCATTTACTCGCACTTCTCGCTTGTAGAATTATCTTCAGGTTATATGCTTTGCAGCAAACTTTAATCTGCAAAATATGAAGTGCAATGTTAATCGCTTTCGACTGTCCTCCTGATTACTCTCTCCTCTTTCTGCTCACTGTTAATGTTTCAGTTTGCAATTCTTACGTCTTAGTAGCTTTACTGCCTTGTCTGGGGTGATACTGATAAAAAAAATAATAAGAGTAAATGTGAAGAAAGAAAGAAAGAAAGAAAGAAAGAAAGAAAGAAAGAAAGAAACGCATGTAATGGGAAAAAATGCATATTAAAAAAGAACGAATGAAAGAATGAAAGTAGGGATAAAGAAAGAAAAAACGAGGATAAAGAAAGAATGAAAGTCTGGTAATAAGAAGAAATGCGAAGAAATAAAAATAAAGAAAACAAAAGAATGACAAACTGATGTAATAAGATGAAAAAATTCGTTAAAAAAAAGAAGAAAACAAAGAAAGAAAGAAATATGAGAAAATATGGATAAAGAATGAAAGAAAACGAAAGAAAGAAAGAAAGAAAATAATTAAGAGTAAATGCAAAAGAAGAAAGAAGAGAAAGAAACAAATAAACAACGAAAAAAGAAAGGAAAACAGAAATACATGTAATAAGGGAAAATACAAATAAAAAAGAAAGAACGAACGAAAGAAAGAAAGAAAATATGTGAGAATATACAGATAAAGAAAGAAAACGAGGATAATAAAAGAAAGAAAGACTAGTAATTAGAGTAAGTCCGAAAAAAGAAAGAAAGAAAGAAAGAAAGAAAGAAAGATAAGTCCATTTCCTCTCATCCGTTCGCTCATATATTTGTGTTGGGAGACTTTAATGCCCACCACGCCAAGTGACGGTAAAACTATGTCACAGATCTTGCTGGTGTCCATACCATGAACTTTTCAATCATTCAATCCCTTACGCAAGATATGGATTTCCCTATGCGTTTCTCTAATAACCGGAACTGACTCACTTCCAGATATCAGTTTCATTTCTATCCCTCTTGTCATGCAGCTTTGCTCTATTGGCAACTCCGATCATGCCGTGGTTTTCGTTAATATCCCCTTCCACTTCCTCTCCACTCCAGGAACATTCGACTAGCAGAGTATCTTACTGCTCCCAAAAGGCAGACTGGGAGTCGTTCCACGATTTCCTGTGTGACGTCCCTTGGAACAAAGATTTTAGTCTTCCCGTTGAAGACTGTGCATCCGAGTTCTCCTCTTTGGTTAAAGCTGGCATCGATGCTTTCATCCCTGCCAGGAAGTTACGACTTAAACCCCATTTTTTACCCGCTGGTTCTCCACTGCTTGCTCGGCCGCTATTGCTCACATGAATCACTTCTTCTGGCTTTAGCGGAGCAACGCGTCTGACCATAATAGGTGCCTTTTTGTCTCTGCTCGTAATGAGTGGCAAGAGGATCCTAAATGATGCTAAGCTGTTGTTGCTGAAAGAATGAAGCAGCGTATAGCATCCCGCAAGTTCGGCTCGAAAGGCTACTATCGGCTATGTAAAAATGTGTTAAATAACAGCAAGCCCTCAATCCCCTCTTTAATCAATAAATTTGAGGTCCTCACATCTTCAGCGGACAAGGCCGAGTGCTTTGCTCGTAGATTCTTCACCAACTCAACATTTGATTCATTTGGGGTATCCGTACCCGACTTTACACCTAGACCTGAGGCTCAATTGAATGAGGTTCACATTGCCCCCTTGCTAGTCTCTAACATAATTTCAAAGCTTGACCCCCATAAGGCGAGCGGAGTTGACGGAATCCCAATCATTGTTCTGAAGAAATGTGCCCCCCTGAGTTCTCCTTTGTCCTTTCCAAACTCTACAATTACTGCCTCTCCGCTTCTTGCTTTTCTGCCTGCTGGAAATCCTTTTCTGTGGTTCCTGTGTTTAAGAACTCTGGAGAACCCACCGACCCCTCTAATTATCGCTCTATCAGCCTCCTGCCCATTTTTGGCAATGTGTTCGGGGATATTATCAATGCTGAAGTGGTTCAACATCTCACAGCCCACAGCCTCTTTTCCGATAAACAATATGGTTTCCGCTTCACAAAGTCTACTGCTGATATGCTAACGACCATCACAGAATATATATACCAGGCTCTTGATAAGAACGGCGAAGCTCAAGCTGTTGACCTAAATATCTCTAAAGCATTTTGACAAAATCTGGTATGCTGGTCTTCTACGCAAGTTACAGGAATATGGTATAACTAAACGCTTGCTTGATCTAATCTAGTCCTTCCTTTCAATTCGCGTAATAAAGTTATTATTCAATAGGCGTGCTTCCAGATACTATCATACGAACGAAGGTGTCCCTCAAGGCTCTATTCTAGGTTATACGCTTTTTTTTATCTTCATCAACAATCTCCCGATCCCAAGTAGGCATCTATACTGACGACACCACCATTTACTCCCGTCTGCTGACAAAGCAAACTTCGCTGCTGATCTTGAAAAGGACCTCCGATCTGTGGTGGACTGGGGTAAGAAATGGCTCGTAAATTTTAATGCTTCCAAAACGAAGATGCAATTCTTCAACCACCCCAGACAATCACTCTTAGCCCCCATCAGTATTGATCAGGCTAGTCTCCCCAAAAGCAAAAAACGGCTCCTCCTTGACCTCTAACTCTCTCAGCCGACCTCAGGTGGAATGACTACATTGAATCCATAGCTAAATCTGCTAGGAAAGTCGATTCATTGTGTAAGGCCAGGAAGTTTTTCTCGTTTGAATTCATACTGCACATATATAAATCTACCATCCGCATGTGTATTGAATACTGGTGTCACATCTGGTCGGGTGCCTCTGCTATTAAACTCGGGGTTCTTGACAAAATCCAGTGGAGTATCTGCAATGTAATTGATCCCAACCTGGTAGCTCAATTCAAGTCACTTTCTCACCAACGTAATGTGGGTTCCCTCTGTCTCTTCTACAAATACTTTCACGGCTTTTGCTCCGATGACCTTAGCTCCCTGGTGCCCACTCTGCATGAATTTACTCGTGCTACTAAACTAGGGAATAAGCCAATCAAATATAACCGCGACTTATACTCTACCAGCTTCTTTTCTCGCACTTTCCGTCTGTGAAATTCCCTTCCATATACTTGCTTCCCTGACAGCCAAAATCTCCAAGAATTTAAATGCAATGTCAATTCCCATCTCTTATCTCCTTGACTCGCATCCTTTCCATGATAGTCCGTGCATTATGTTCTTTTCCCCGTCCCCTCTATTCATCAGCCCTCTTCACACCAGTATTCTCACCCTTCTCTTATCCATTCTCTGATACCCCCTGTAACTGTAACTTGTTCCTCTTTTTCATCACTCACCTCTTATGTAACCCCCTGCGCACCAGTGGCAGTACTGCTTGCTTGGAGGGAAATGATTATTAAAAACCCAACAAACTCATGCAATAAGAGAAAAAAAAATGAAAGAACTAAAGAAAGAAAATATGAGAAAATACGAATAAAGAAAGAAAGAAAACGAGCATAAAGAAAGAAAGAAAGAAAACGAGCATAAAGAAAGAAAACGAGCATAAAGAAAGAAAGAAAGAAAGAAAGAAAGAAAGAAAGAAAGAAAGAAAGAAAGGAAGGACATAAAGAAAGGAAGAAAGAAAACGAGCATAAAGAAAGAAAGAAAGAAAGAAAGAAAAAAAAGAAAGAAAGAAAGAAAGTGTTGTGGATTCCGCACAAAATAATGAAAAACAAAAACAGATACGAGACAGAAAAGTAGGTTATATTGAACGTAATATACAAATTTGAACGCAGGTTAGTAAATCCAGCAATACTATTAGTAAAAAATAAATATATACAAGTCTTGAAGTGAAGTCGTTGGAAATAGTATATCCATGTATATTATTCTAGCTGAGTGGAGCTCAGAGCTAGTCTGACTTCTGATGCAGTAATCTCTGGGTAACTTCGGTATCTCTCTGTAACTTAGGTATCAGTTCCGGTACACTCCGATAACTCTCGCGGATCTCTATAACTCTCAACTGCTGTTCCCTCTATGGCAGGAGTATATGTATACTCAGTCGAGTCCATTATCATATACAAAGAGGAGATCCTACAACAGAAAGAAAGACAAGTAATAAGAGTAAATGCAAAATCAGAAAGAAAGAATGAAAGAAAGAAAAAAGAATGAAAGATAAAAGAAAGAAAGAAAAGAGAAAGAAAGGAAGAAAGTATCAGTGTAAATGCGAAGAAAGAAAGAAAGAAAGAAAGAAAGAGAAAGAAAGAAAAAAAGACAGGTAATAAGAGTAAACGCGAAGAGAGAAAAAAAACAAGCAGACAAAGAAAAAAGAAAGAAAGAAAGAAAGAAAGAAAGACAGATACACATGTAATAAGAGAAAAACGCTGATAAAAAAAGACAGAAAGAACAAAAGGAAAAAAATAAGCGAGAAAATACGGATACAGAAAGAAAGTCATGAGGAAAAAGAAGAAATAAACACGAAAGGAAGACAGGCAGAAACTAGAAAAGTAATTAGTAAAAAAATGTAAAAAACACGTGAAACATGAATGAAAAAGCTGATATGGAAAGAAAGAAAGAAAGAAAGAAAGAAAGAAAGAAAGAAAGATAGGAAAATATGAGGATAAAGAAAAACTGGTAATGAGAGAGAAATTCCGGATAATGAAAAACGGAAAATGAAATATGTAAGAAAATTCGGATAAAGAAAGAAAGATTGAAAATAAAAAATAAAACAGCAAATACGGAGAAAGAAAGAAAAAAAAGAAAGAAAGCAAAACGGGTAATACAAAAGAAAATGCGAAGAAAGAAAAGAAAGAAGGAAACTATGCGAGAAAATACGAATAAACATATAAATAAATAGATAAATGTAAACAGATAATGAGAGAGAAAAAGAGGACAAAGGAAAAAAAAAACAAAAGAAAGAAAGAAAACTTAACATTACTTGTATAAGCCTCACGCGCTATTTTAGATCTCTGTAGAATGGCAGACGAAAGATCCGGGAGAGAAACAATGCATGTTTCGCTCACTTCTCATAATTGATGCACGTAGGAGTGTTCATTAAAACAAAATGTTTTCACTTAATATAAACAAGAGCGATTTGGTTGTTGATTAACTTGCGGTAAATAAGACATTTGTCTACACCGAATTTGGCACCGATATTTCAAGAATTTCCTATGTTAATGATAGGGAAGGGTGACCGTCGTGGTCACCCTTCCCTATCATTAACATAGGAAATTCTTTGTAGTGTAATCGAATTTTTCTTAGCTCTTCATTGTTTGTGCAATCAAACATTATCTCGTTGGAGTGGCAACCGAAGATCGTTGAACATTTGCTCCGAACTTCTAGGTAGCAATTCGTATGTATTCATCTGTACATGATACAAAAGACCGGTAATAGGACAGTTGCGTACCGGATATTTGCATCCCGGACAGTTGTGTACCAGACATTTACTTACCAGGATATTTGCGTCCCTAGACAAATGCGTACCTGGATAATTGCGTACCTCAGATAATTTGTCGAAGTCTTTAAAGGCAACCATAAGTTTTGAAAAAGCATTGGTAGGATTCGCAAATTTTTTAAAAAAGAAATAAAATAAAATAAAATTACAAGTTTATTTTTGCTATAAATGCAATGACAGTGTTTAAAAGGAAAATATTTCAAAAATTGAAAATTATTGTAATTTCACAAATTTTAATTAAAATGGATTAATGTTTTGAGCTATCCCTTTTAAAAAAAATTATCTTGTTTTCATTTACGCTCAAATACCCTTGGGAAAGGTATTAATCCGTCTCTTCCCTCCAGTTATTGGCTAAATAACAGTACAGAATGGGTTCTATAGCCTTGGCTGGCAACCAGTCGACCGCAGAAAGCGATGACAAACTACTGCGGGATAATCTTCTGCCCAGTCAGTCATGTCTCTTTCGAGACATGATCGCCCAAAGCGTGTTTCACGTATGGCACTTAACTGACTTGTTTTCAGGAGCCTGTTTAACTAATAAAAACACGATTCTTTTATTTACAGTTTTATTTTTAATAGCAGAGTTGTTATGTTAACTATCTTTTTTTTTATAAATAATTAACATTTGGTTTGTAATTAGCAACTTTTAAGAAGATATGGTAACTTCAAAAAATTACCAGAGGTACGCAATTATCCAGGGACGTGTTTGTCTAGGGACGCAAATATCTTTGTACGCTATTGTCTTGTATAGTCAGGGGTGCAAATGTTCGGTACGCAACTGTCCGGTCATTTAAAAGACCATATCATAAAGAAAACTTTCATATATATTAAAAAACTCCCTTTTAGTAAAGGAGATAAGGAAATTGAACATAGAATAGGCTGTGTTATGGGTACTTTAGCTCAATGCCGCAAATTGCTACAAAGTCCGAAACGCATCTAAATAATGGAATCATGTTCATAGTCTCGTCAGGTCAAAAGTTTAATATCGGTGTCAAACATGGCGGCCAACTTTTTTCAAAAAAAGTATAAACTACTTGCTACAAAAAACTGTTTCCTTGGATCAAAGACTAAAAATGTCTGCGAACAAATGTAGATCTCAGAAAAGACTATCCTTCATTGGATAGCATAGAATGGCGATACGGAATCAAAGAACTGTAGCAGAAATCACCTCACTTGAAGACTTTCAACAGCCGCAACAACTAAATTAGATATCACATGTAACTGGAAGAGAAAATGACATTATCAATTTGTTGAATTACTTCGTCACTTCCAAAAAAAACAAAAAACAAAAAAAAAACACACAGTTAGGAAAGAAACTTTCATCAATTCATTCTTTTATAAGAAAATCCATTTATCCTCTACGCCACCAATCTCATCATTTTATTTATTTCTATATTCATGCAAATGTATAAATGCTTTTCTTGTATCTTATGATGTAAATATTTGTCTGTATATCTAAACTTATTTAGAAATGGAACTTTGTCCGAGTGTGTGTCTATGTGTGTGTGTGTGTCCGTTACCTATAGACTCCGAAACGGCTGAACCGATTTTCTTGAAAATTCACACAGTTGTACTATAAGCATCTGCGAGTGTTCTTAGCTAGGTTTTGTGTCGAGGTACCCCAATAAATATCAAAAATCGAAAATCGAAAAAATCAGGTTATAGAAGGAGTGGTTCGATTTTAATCAAATTTAATAAACTCATAGGGAAAGACATAAGAAACGATATTCAGAAGTTTCAAGGTTGCAGTTCTTGCAATTGTGCAAAAAATCGATAATATAAAAGGCAAGATGTCTGTGTGTGTGTCTGTTTATCTGCCTCTGTGACTATATTTTTTTCAGCCCTTTTATTTTAGTTTTTGCTTCAGGTTTGGCTCTAAGTAGATATAATTGTAGTTCTTAGTCTCAGCCATGGTACCATTTACTCAGAGAACTTATTTAGCCTTCAAAATTCAGTTTACGACGAAAAAAAACTTATTTGATATTGATACCAGGAAATCAAAATTTGACTTACATCCATTCATTTTTCTTTCAGTCTACGGTTTCGCTTTAACTGGAAACAACTATTGCTTTTTAGTCTTTCGTGCAAACGTCCAAAGAGTCTGAACTCCAGGACCATGGATTAGTTTTAAAGCTTTCATTACACCCGAGCAACGCCGGGCTATACTGCTAGTACTAAGATATATACAGGAGAGAAAAAATAATGGAGACACTATAAAATTTCAAGCAAACTTATTTTAGTATTGGATAGAACCGGCTTTGGCCGCCGTAATTACAGCTTGAATTCTGCGTGTTCTCTTACTCTATAACCTGCTACCTCAAGTGCCCCCCGAGCTTTGTACAAGGTGAACCCCATTGATTATATATATATATATATATATATATATATATATATATATATCACAACAATGATCTAACATTGCCTGATGACGAGGTAAAAATGCCGAAACAGAAATTTCCGTGTCACAATGTCAACTGTATTAATTTTAAATAAAAAGAAACAAGTTTAATTATGTTCTATAATATTTATTCTATTGACCATTTTGCTAAAAAAAAAAATGTTAATGCCGGAGAACTTGGAATTGTAAACTGTTGGTTCTCTTTACCTATATATATATATATATATATATATATATATATATATATAGGTAAAGAGAACCAACAGTATATATATATATATATAGTGTGTGTGTGTGTGTGCGTGTGTGTGTGTGTGTGCGTGCGCGCGTGTGTGTGTTTGTGTGTGTTAATAAATACAAAAGGAAAACTTATCTTAGCTGATACGTTTCCTTCCCTGAGGGTCTTTATCAAGACACGCGCATCGGCTAAGTTTTCTTTTTGTCTTTATTCATATTGTCCTTTTACAGAAATACTCTATGTTAAATTTTTCACACACACACACACACACATATATATACATATATATATGTGTGTATATATATATATATGTGTGTGTGTGTGTGTAAATATATATATATATATATATATCCGAGTGAATACAGAACGAAGAAAGAATTCTTACAACGTCCAAAATATTAATTTAAAACAGTGCTCGATATATAATATATAGAGCTGTGAATATTTATTATGAATTATAATTTAGAAAATGTGTCGCCCAAGCGTGTATCACCTATGGCACCTAACTGACTGACTGACATAAGTTTTCTAGATATATATCCACGACAAAGATACGTTTGTTTCGACATTGAAGATTCAATGTCGAAACAAACGTACCTTTGTCGTGGATATATATAGAAAAATTATGTGCATGTTCTAAAATATATATATATATATATATATATATATATATATATATATATATATATATAATGTATTGACGTTTTCACATCGTCGTCGGTTTGAATATTTATAAACATGCATCAAATTTAATCATGTCTCTCTACAGATTCCTTTCTTTTTTTATTATCTGTGGAGAGACATACCTTGTTTAACACAGTGGATGAACATTCCATTGTTATATAAAGGGCCAAAGAGTCCGCTATTTAACCACTACCTAGGAGGAAAGGGTAAATTCATGCCTTTCCCAAGCCTTAGGATGAAAGTGAACGCAACAGGCTAGCCCTGAATTTGAACTCGGGTCACCGAATGCACAATTCATGTTGATATCCATTATACTAACCCACAATTTTTATTATTTTACGACTTAAGTATGAAATAATCGCATGTACAAAAATTCATTTCTTCTTAATGTCTTCGCAGGTATAAAATCGCCATTACAAAAAGCTAAGGTATGTTAATTACTACTTCCCAGAAATTAATTGGTAAAGGATCGAATAACATAAAACAGACACTTATTTGCATAGTTTTCAAAAATATGTCTAGGAACACATAAAATTAACAGAAACTACAATTCTAATATAATAAAGAAAAACAGCAAAAATAACTTATTCGATTGCGAAGGATACATTCTGGTTAGAAACAAGATTAAAAAGACATTAACATCGCTACATAATTATTGTAATAAATACCTGCAATTCATAATGCATTATTAAAATATTTTAAACATCTCACCTAATCATTACTAATAACACTGGATCCCAAAAGTTTTTAACATCATAATATAAAAAACAAATGTTGTTTATGAATTCCTGTGTTTCTTTTTTCGATATTGCGTTCTAACACAAATAATCAAGAAATGGCATTACAACCACCACACTCGTTGTAGATTAACTTGACGCATCGAGACTAAGTACAATTCACACACATATTGGTTTATTCAACACAAACAAAAATATGGTTATTAGCATGACAGATCTGTAAGGTTAAAAAGATGCTTATTTCCCATTTGTCGAGATAAATTCTGCGTGGTCTCTTACTCTATAACCTGCTACCTCAAGTAGTCCCCGGGCTTTGTACAAGGTGAACCCCATTGATTATCTCTCTCTCTCTCTCTCTCTCTCTCTCTATATATATATATATATATATATATATATATATATATATATATATCACAACAATGATCAAACATTGTCTGATGACGAGGTAAAAATTCCGAAACAGAAATTTCCGAGTCACAATGTCAACTGTATTAATATTAAAAAAAAAAAGAAACGAATTTAATTATATTATGTTCTGTAATATTTATTCTTTTGACTACTTTGCTAAAAAAAAAGTTAATGCCGGAGAACTCGGAATTGTAAAACTGTTGGTTCTCTTCACCTATATATATATATATATATATATATATATATATATATATATATATCCCGTGTGTTTGTGTGTGTGTGCGTGTCTGTTAATAAATACAAAAGGAAAACTTATCTTAGCTGATACGTTTCCTTCCCTGAGTATCTTTATCAAGACACACGCATCGGCTAAGTTTTCTTTTTGTCTTTATTCATATTGTCCTTTTACAGAAATACTCTATGTTAATAATGCATTATTAAAATATTTTAAACATCTCACCTAATCATGACTAATAACACTGGATCTCAAAATTTTTTAACACCCTAATATAAAAAAAAAATGTTGTTTATGAATTCCTGTGTCTCTGTTTTCCAGATTGTGTTCTAACACAAATAATCAAAAAATGGCATTACAACCACCACACTCGTCGTAGATTAACTTGACACATCGAGACTAAGTGCAATCCACACACATATTTATCTATTCAACGCAAACAAAAATATGGTTATTAGAATGACAGGTCTGTAAGGTTACAAAAGATGCTTATTTCCCATTAGTCGAGATAAATTTACGTGATCACGTGACAAATGATTGTGACGTCACTACAGATAGTGACCCAAGCCAAGGCCTCCTATATTACTAAGGTCTAAGCGATGAAATGTTACGTCACGGTAGCAGAGTCATGAATCAGCATAGCAGTCTCTCGCTTCATGACAATGTTGATAATCACAAAGTCGTTTTTTTAATAAAGATTTTAAAACTTTTTAAAATGTAACAAGAAAAAAAAGAAAGACACATGTTTTGATTTATGCTGGTTTTATTAATCTTAATTAAAATTAAGAAAAACAATAATTAATAAGAAAATATAAACATTATTGTTGATTACTGACTGTCGGTCGTGTTTGTAAATAAACACAGTTTTAAAGACAAAACTTTTCGTTTATTCGTCTAAATTCTAAAAATTTAACAAAAACTGCTTAAATTTTCATATTTTTAATTTAATTATGAAAAATCACAATCACTTTTGTTTTAATTGCAAGAATTTTTCAATCAGAATCACTCAAATATAGCAAATGATTTTGGGGATGGATTCAACTGGCATGAATATTGTTTGAAGTAAGCCATTTTAGTTCATATTTTGCCTAATTGTTGCTTAATTTAAAAAAACTTTAATTGAAGGATTGGTTTTGTTTTTTAGCAGAAATTCCTTTAAGTGGACTTTAACTAAGTTAAACTTAGGTCACCAACAGTTTTTTTTTCCTTTCTTCAATTGGAATAGATAGACTAAACTATCGCCCGGTTTACACTCCACCCACGTCTATTGAACGGGTGAAGAGGCTTATCTCTTGTTTCCTGTTTAGGATGTGGTTTCCGGCTTTCTCTTTTCCAAACTTTTACTCTTATTTTTTTTCTTTTCTCTTTTTTTTTTTTTTCAATTGGAGTAGATAGACTAAATTATCGTCCGGTTTACACTCCACCCACGTCTATTGAACGGGTGAAGAGGCTTATCCCTTGTTTCGTGTTTAGGATGTGGTTTCCGGCTTTCTCTTTTCAAATCTTTTCACTCTTACGTAGCCCCCTGCACGTCAGTGGCGTTACCGCCTCGGGGTGATATGATTAAAAAAAACAACAACAACAAAAAACAAGCATCCATGCGCTAGTCACATCCTTTCAGCTAACAGCAACCGAGGAAGAATTTCTTTTTTTCCTTCTGTCAGTCCTGGAACATAAAAATCATACTCTGTTCCGTTGGGACATAGATGAAGCCTGTCGTACCCCTTTGGGATATAGATGAATTCAGCACCTCTAAATATGGAGTCATAACAATGGCCGAACAGAAGTATCTTCAAGATATTTTGCTTTGTGTTAGATATAATAGATATGTATTTCTCCACTTGTGGACGCTTGTTTGTATATAATGTATTATTTGTGAATGTCATAATATATAAAAGTCTCTTTGAGAACAAGCGTTCGTTCACTCGTTTCCACCTTACCGGTACTTTGGTGACCCAACTTAATATTATCTACTGACCCACGTGGGAATGGAAATAAATAAATATATCCCTTCAGATATAAGTAAGTAATACTATAAATCAATCATCGCAAAGAAAGAGTCAAAACGCGTGAAGAAATAGCATACAAAAGAAATAACTCACAATAAATGCAAAATTTTTCAAGGCAGACTTCAAAAATTAAAAAATAATTCGTATACAAACAGTTCTATATATGAGAGTTTTTTAGTTAATACACGGATATTTAAAACATTTCTAAAAACTAACAAAAATATCTTTCTCAATAAAAGACATTTAGAATATGTTTACAACTTAAAAATACTTTGTTCTTCAGTGACCCCGAACAAACTAACCATTATGCAATAACAGGCATAGTTTCCACTACATTTAGTTTAGTCTGGCACAAGGCCACAATTAAGAAGTACTTAGTGACAATCTATCTATCTATCTATCTATCTATCTATCTATCTATCTATCACGTTCATAGAAAGAGAGACAATAGCGTGGCAACATTGGCTCACTTCATTCTCTTTACTACCAATTATTAAACTTTACTGCCAGTTATGAAACCTCTTCCCACGAGTTCGCTCTTCAACAGTGCTTTATTATTTTATTTTTTGTAATAATTATGTCGTCGAATAGTGTAGGGTATATATATATATATATATATCCTCTCTATTACAATAAATACCGTTGTATACACACACACACACACACACACACACACACACACACACACACACAATTCTCTCAAATATTTTGGCGTCATTGTTTACAGCAGGAGTATACTCGTTAGTACATACTGATCAACAAATCACAAACAGTAAAATATGATTATTAACATAAGACATATTAGTAAATAATGCTAAAATTCTATAAATCAATAATTGTAAAAAATTCTATTCTTATAAAATAACCCACATGAAATACAATATCTTTCACAGCGGTGTTTAAAAATATAAAATGTAAATAATGTCTTTATACTGATGAATATTGTTTTTTGACTTGTATATTCCTTTCATATACAAACAGTTCTATATATGACGTCTTTTCTAGTCGACACACATATGTTTAACTTAAAATTATAGAGGATAGCCTTTCTACTTTCTCTCTCTCTCTCTCTCTCTCTCTCTCTATATATATATATATATATATATATATATATATATATGAACATGAAGAAATAAATTTTTCCCTATTGTAACTGATAATATTAAAGTTTCTGATAATGACTAAAGATGGTCGAAAGCGCTCGAGGAAGATCAACTTTGAACAGTTTCTCCTTAAATCTGGCAGACTAAACGCCAACTCCACAAAACCAAGAACTCGTTAAATGCTGTCATCGTGTATGCGCGTATATGCAGAGCAGCATGAAAGAGAATTACCTGATCCAAGCATGCAGTCGCTTCTGAAGCCCCATCAAAGTTTACTAAGGGTGATTTTATTGAATAAATTTATCTGTTTTTCTAAGATAAACGTTTCTACATCGTTTTTTTTTAATAAATTGATATTTTTCTATTGAATAATTGCTTTCTTAACATAATATGTTTTCAATTATCTCTCTCTTATCTCTCTCTATCATTCCCTCTCCCCTCTCTCTTTCTCTCTCTCTCTCTCTCTACATATATATATATATATATATATATATATATATATATATATATATATATAAACTTATTTATAAATGGAAATTTGTGTGTGTGTGTCCGTTACCTATAGACTCCGAAACGGCTGAACCGATTTTCTTGAAAATTTACACGGTTGTACTATAAGCGCCTGCGAGTGTTCTTAGCTAGGTTTTGTGTCGAGATAACCCTGATAAATATCGAAAATCGATAATCGAAAAAATCGAGTTATAGAAGGAGTGGTCCGATTTTAATCAAATTTGATACACTCATAGAAAAAGACATAAGGAACGATATTCAGAAGTTTCATGGTTGCAGTTCTTACAATAGTGCAGAAAATCGATAATATATAAATATATATATAAAAGTCAAGATGTTTGTGTGTGTGTCTGTTTATCTTCCTGTATGTCTGTATTTTTTTCACCCCTTTTATTTTAGTTTTTGCTTCGGCTTTGGCTCTAAGTAGGTATAATTGTAGTTCTTAGTCTCAGCCATAATACCATTTACTCAGAGGACTTATTTAACATGCAAAATTCAGTTTACGACGAAAAAAACTTATTTGATATTGATACCAGGAAATTAAAATTTGACTTACATCCATTCATTTTTCTTTCAGTCTACGGTTTCGCTTTAACTGGAAACAACTATTGCTTTTTAGTCTTTCGTGCCAACGTCCAAAGAATTTGAGCTCCAGGAACATGGATTAGTTTTAAAGCTTTCATTACACCCGAGCAACGCCGGGCTATACTGCTATTATATATATATATATATATATATATATATATATATATATATATACAAAGAGAGAGATAATTGTGGTGTAATGGATATCGGCTCGAAATGGGAAACCGGAAAGTTTGATATTCACTCAAATTCATTGTCTTCATTTACGTGCAAATTCCCTTGGGAAAGGTATGAATCCATAATTCTCCCTAAATAGCAGGGTAGATTGGGTTCTGTAGCCTTGGATGGCAATCAGACTACTCTAGAAAGATATGACAACCTACTGCGGGAAAATTTTAGACTTTCCCTGTTTTTTCTAAACTAAAAATTAAATGTTCTCTGTCTCACTTTTTCTCCCTCTTCCTCTCCCTCTCTCGCCCTCTTCTTCTTCTCTCTCTCTCTTTATATATATATATATATATATATATATATATATAATAAAAAGTGTGAGAGGCCGGGAACGTTTTATTTAAAGTGTATATTCATTGTTGTTTAAAAATATTATACAAGTTATGATTTTTTAAGTGTCCAAAATGATATTTGTGACGCTACACGTGTTTCGAGTCTAAGATTGACTCTCTTTAGGCGAATAAATGTATAATATTTTTAAACAACGTGACGCTACAAATATCATTATGGACACTTAAAAAATCATAACACGTATAATATTTTTAAACAACAATAAATATACACTAAATAAAACTTTCACGGCCTCTCGCACTTTTTATTCTATACCAATTTCTCTCGTTGGAACAACCCTAAAACTAAAAGAGGAAATACTCAAATTAAACGAAAAAATGGACTTCAAATTGAATCGCCACACAACCCAAGAAAACAAAGAAATGTAAAGAACAGAACAACTAGTGGAATATTTCAAAACACAATATAAACGATTTGATGAAATTTCCGAATCATACATACAGGAGAAAGCACACAAAATAAAGAAACAAAACCTGAAAATGTGGGGTAACTTAATAATTATAGTTTGCTTTATAATTATAGTTTGCTTGTCAACTTAACTATATAAACAAGGACTTGGCCCTCAGAAACAAAAGGAACCCGATATGTAAAACCACAAATTTTTTCGCCTGAAGAGAGTCAGTCTTAGACTCGAAACACGTGTAGCGTCACAAATATCATTATGGACACTTAAAAAAATCATAACATGTATAATATTTTTAAGCAACAATAAATTTACACTTTAAATAAAACGTTACCGGCCTCTCACACTTTTTATTCTCTATACCAATGTATCTCGTTGGAGCAACCCTATTTCCTTTTCATATATATATATATATATATATATATATATATATATATATATATATATATATATATATATCATTCCACTGGTCTTAAGATGGAAAGATATATTATATGAGACTGGCCGCTGAAAAGTCGAAGCAACACAAAGACGGCTCGACTCGTCGTAAACTTTAACAACTCATTTTTTTAAAAATTCTTCGCTGAATCCCTCTTGATCTCAGCATTCCCTAATGCAACCAGAAATCCTTACAATTATCATCATCATCATTATTGATCTTGTCATACCCCCCCACTTCTTAAGATAATCTATTTTCTTTAATGATTTATTTCTAATTCTAATTTCTACTCAAAATTTGTCCTTGCTACAGTTCAAGGGTGATAACTCACCCACTTAGTGAAATCAAACAGATATTTTGAAGTTTACATATTTCGTCCTCGTCTTGTTTTCCCAGTAGTTTTTCTTGTATTATTATTTGTTTGAAGATCATTTTAATAATCACTAATTGGTTTATTTCTCAAAAGTGAAATATGTTTTACTGTTTCTTCGGAAATCTCCTTTAGTTGTCACAGTATACAATCTGTTGCCAGTGTTGACCTGATTGGTTTTGATATAGGTTATATTATTTACAAGGATCTTCAAACTAGTAATACTAGGTTGTCCCAAAAGTTCGTAAACACTTGTGAAATGGCTTTATCTGGCCCAGCACGATCGAGACAAGCGATGGGTCTAGAAAGGGCAAGAGACACCGTCGGTTCCAAAACAAGATCGATTCGGTAAGAAAGTCATGTTGTGCGTTTCGTGGAACTTTGAAGGAATCGTGCATTTTCAGTTGGTTCCGAATGCTCGTGCCATCAGTGTCGAACTTTACTGTCAGCAACTTGAGCGGGTCTACGAAAAGTTGAAGCACAAGTACCCGGCTCTGATCAACCGAAAGTGCACTTTGATGCAGCAGGACAATGCCAAGCCACACACCGCCAGGAAGACCAAAGACAAGTTTGAAGAGCTGGACGGCGTTGAGGTTCTGCCACATCCAGCCTACAGTGCTGACTGTGTTCCATCAGATTACGGCCTTTTCCGCTCAGTGCAACACTTTCTGAAGGGCCACCGATTCGACTCGTTTGATGAAGTCAAGGAAGCGTGTCAAGAATTCTTTGATTCGAAGCCGGCTTTGACCAGATCTGAAAGCTTGCAGACCGATGGCAAAAAGTCTTGGAAAATGATGGTCTTTATTTTGAGCAATACTTTTTGTTGTTTTTGCGAGTAAAATTTAAATTTTATGCAAGTGTTTTCTAGTAACCTTAGATTAATTGGCGAGTAAAATTTCAATTTTTTGCAAGTGTTTACGAACTTTTGGGACAACCTAATACTATCAAATTGAGAGGGAGAGGATCGGTAGTCATACCGATCCCAGTGCAACCGACGATTGCCGGAACTTGGGCAATTTTGTCCCTGATCCGAGTGTACTCGCTCGGGTTTCCTGCATTAAACCCGGCCTTGTGTCACACCCAGTCTCAGTGGGGAGACTAGATAAGTACTACCACTCAAATGATCACAATTATGGGACACCCTATGAGAGACGAACCCTCAGCGCAGTAACAATGTTAAAAGTATGCGTTTGAGGGTAAGAGTAGGTGAGACGGTAATGGACGTGTGTGAGTGATATATCTTAATTGTTATTTGTCGCACCTTTATAATTCCTGTGTTTTTATTTTAGCGAGCTGATGTTGTTCATCATTTTACTGACAGTTTTCCCAGATATACAGAAACTGAAGCAGACAGAAATGTTCTAAAAATAGTCTAGTTGCCTCTCCTTAAAATGAAGCAAAATAAAAAATATCCTTTCAAAAGCTAATTATATCACATGTTTTAACCTTAGACTAAATATAAATAGACTTGCAAATGACTCATTTTTCTTTTAGTATAAACGACAAGTACAACCTACATGATGTGTTAGATTATTTCAGCCTTATATATAATGACTCTTGGAGCATGTATCTCCTCGTCTGTCAACATCGTGTTCGAAAGGTGGGTCACGTTCATTGGATGAATGACGGCTGAATAACAAAAGACATCGAGTTGGCCACGGGACACCATCCGGCAAGAAACTCTGAATTACGTTCCAACAATTCCTGCTACAGGGACATGAGACTCACAGGCATCGACCGAGGTAGTTAAAAACAGTTAGCTAGCAGACGACTGCAGCGGCTGGGGCCATACTGTTAAAAAAGGAGTCTTGAAGAGTGAGACAATACGAAAACCACAGATAATGATCAGAAGACAATATTAGGCCTTCTTTTCATATTCAAACTTCGTCTGCAGAAGCAACTTTCATGCAAAGATCGGACTGCTAAGTCACTACCGACGCTATTCACAAAATTACTGAATTTTGTCCAATCAGGGCACTGCCATTATCTCGTGAGTTAAACTGATGTCTATCACGTATAATAATTTCAACAAAACATTCTCTTAGTGTCTTTTTTTTAAAATTAAAATACGTTAGGTGTGTGAAAACTTCTAAGCTAAATTGCAACTCTTTTTACCAGATAAACATGCAGGTGAGCCCTGATAAAATATAAAGTGTGGCAGAAATGCCTTCCATATGTCAAAGGTTGACAATAAGACAAAGATAACTGCAATTAGAAAATATTTCACTGTTGTTGAAAGAAAGGGCCATGATTTTTATTTATTTGGCTTTTCGAATAACATTCCCCAAAGGATAGCCGCTTTTCGCCAAATACTGCTATAAACGATTTTTAAAGTTTCCCATCACCCGCATCGAGATATTCCATGTGGCTTTCTTTTACGAGCTGAACCTGTGGCTCTGAAATTTTCAACCAGTAGCAGTATCGATTTTCTATACGGAACAGCATAATTCCGAAGAAACTTGAAATGAGAACGGAAAGTTATCTGTGCTACAATTACAAATTCTTCTTCTTCTTCTTCTTCTTCTTCTTCTTCTTCTTCTTCTTCTTCTTCTTCTTCTTCTTCTTCTATGTGCTTTGTCCTTTCAGGACGTAGGCGATCATGGCCTTCCACGTCGTCTCCTTATCTCTGGTGGCTCTTAGCACGCTTTCTCATGTTACACCACTCAACCCCCTTTCCACCATCCACCCGCTAAGGCCAATCAAGTACCTTACTGTTTTCCTCTGACTCTTCTTCCCTCTATATGGTCTGTTAGTATCAGGTTCTCCAAGCCCTCCTTCCTCATTGCATGTTCCAGGAACTTTAGCTGTCTCTTCCCTATGCTCATTATTAATTTCCTTTTTGTTTCCATCCTTCCCAAAATCGCATATTGCTTACGTGCTTGATCCATGATATCCGCATCCTCCTCCTGTAAAACCACATTTCAGTTGCTTCAAACTTTTTCTTCAACTTCGATGATATCAGTCTTTAAAAAAAATCAATTGTTTCAATAGCAAATGCACAGGTTATGACGGCTATAATGGTAACTGATTGTATTTAAAAATGGTAAAACATTAGCTAGATAAAGGTGTGATTACTAAGTGGATATGCTCACTAGCACCACAGAGGTGACACTTCAAAATGTGGGAGGTAATTCGGTCGCACCTTGTATAATGCCGTTTATGTTAATAAAAAATTCGGGCGCTTGTAGTCAGGTGTCCTTAAAAGCTTTACCATGTCACCTAACTCATTCACAGATGTCTAAACTACCATCTGTATACAGCCATTGTTTTTAATCAATCCCCCACAAAGCAAGACAGTAAAACCACTAAGATGCAAGAAGCAACAGGAAGGGAAAGTCAATGAAAAAGACTTTAGTAGGAACCGGAAACTCAATCTTAAACAGGAAACAAGGTAGAAACTTCTAATCTTGTTAAAAAAACAGAAGAGGAATGTGAGCCAGACTATAAACAAACCTATTTACTCTTATTTTTTTCTCAGAAAAATAAGAAGTAGAATAGATATTTCTAGACATGGGCAGTTGAATAAAAACAGTTTTCTAGATTAAAAACGAGGTTTAAATTAGAAAATCCCTGAAGATTACCTGGATCGATAGACACCTGATGAAATCCACATGGCACAATGACTGAAACAATGTGATAGCTACAAGAAAGATGAGGATAACAGTGTGAATATAATATAAATAGTATAAATATATAGAATATTTATTTCATATTTATATAATAATAATAATAATAATAATAATAATAATAATAATAATATATATATATATATATATATATATATATATATATATATATATATATATAATGAATTAGAGCGCTCTGGCTATTAGGCGGGTATAGTGATAATATACATGCTAAAAAGGCAGCCTTCTTCTACCGTGCGCCCATGGCCCTGAGGTAGAACCGCCGACTGAAGCCACTTCGGTCGGGTTTCAATCCTGGGTTAGAAGCAATCGGAATTTAACCGTACTGATGAGCTGTGATACAGCGAAACAGATCTGTCTGCGGATGACTATATATATATATATATATATATATATATATATATATATATATATGTATATATATATATATAGGATTAATGTGAAGAATTTTGTCACTTAACTGAGCAGAGGTATGCTGACTTTGAAGTTTCGTGAAGGCATCACTGCGATGTCCTGACACCTCAGGTTTTTTTTCAATCTTTTTTCACCTAGTACATGTATTCGGTGATGGTCGTTAACATATCAACGGTAGACCTGGCGAAACATGAAATTTTTTGTGTAGTGATATAATGCTTTTATAAACTAATGTAATAACAAAATAACGCTCTACTCTGTATCGAACACTCTTTATAAAAGTAAACGCAACGGACTGTTCTTTCATTCATTGTATGGTGCGTCAGATACTTGAGAACATACCTTTAATTTACCATAAATTTGACATAATGTTGCGCGACTTGCGCCAAATGTTAGCATTGTCATTTCCCTTTCAGACTGGGTGCACAGGTGGGGTAATGGATAGCTGTTCGGAATGGGAAATCGGTGAGCCGAATTCGAATTCCAGCTGGTAAATATCTTTGGTGAAAGATATGGCAGCAATATTTCATTTTCGCTCTGTGTTGTACGACAGAAATATTCAGAGAGTGTCTGATGCGGCACGAAGTGTAAAACGTTTTTACAAAGCACGACTTGATACGGAAAAAATGCATGAAAAACGCAGGAAATATCTAATACATGATATCGTTATTAATATTTATTATTACGTGGTATTGTTATTTTTATTATTGAATATGTAATATGCATACGCATGTTAAATATCTTATACACACATTAAAATGCAAACAGAGGCTTGTCTACCATACTGACAACACCTAATTCTTGAGATTGACTGCGATGGCCGAAAGTACACGAGCAAAACAAAACATGAATTCAGTATAGTTTATTTATTAATATCTATCTATCTATCTATCTATCTATCTATCTATCTATCTATCTTAATAAATAAACATATTATCCTCCGTCAAACAGAGGCTTGTCTACCATAACACCTAATTCTTGAGATTGACTGCGATGGCCGAAAGTACACGAGCAAAACAAAACATGAATTCAGCATAGTTTATTTATTAATATCTATCTATCTATCTATCTATCTATCTATCTATCTATCTATCTATCTTAATAAATAAACATATTATCCTCCGTCAAACAGAGGCTTGTCTACCATAACACCTAATTCTTGAGATTGACTGCGATGGCCGAAAGTACACGAGCAAAACAAAACATGAATTCAGTATAGTTTATTTATTAATATCTATCTATCTATATATCTATCTATCTATCTATCTATCTTAATAAATAAACATATTATCCTCCGTCAAACAGAGGCTTGTCTACCATAACACCTAATTCTTGAGATTGACTGCGATGGCCGAAAGTACACGAGCAAAACAAAACATGAATTCAGCATAGTTTATTTATTAATATCTATCTATCTAACTATCTATCTATCTATCTATCTATCTATCTATCTATCTTAATAAATAAACATATTATCCTCCGTCTATGGCACGACTCGGAGTATCATAAATTATGCAGTCATCAGGTGCATATTTTAAACTGACAGTTTAATAGATTTGAATTTAAGTTCATTCGATGTTCTTGGAAAATTAATCTTATAAAGTTAAGTTACTGCTTTTTTAATAACAAGATTAAAAATTTAAATACTCTTCGGTTACATGTCGATAAAAATGTAAAATTTTGATTCAGACTTTAAATAAAATTAAAAATAACAATAAAAATAATAAAACGCAGGGAGAAGAAATCAAAGGGGAGTAAATCATGAGTTTTAAAAATTTTAATGTTAAAAAAAAGCAGTAATTTAACTTTATGATATTTAATTCCCATGAACATCAAGTGAACTTAAATTCAGATCTATTAAAATGTCTGTTTAAAATATCTATTAACTGACTGTTTAAAATATATTCGATGATTTTCATAATATATATATATATATATATTAGTCGGAACATTTTTGACGAAATGGTAAGGTCATTCCATCATTTACTGGTAGTATATATATATATATATATATACTACCAGTCAAATTATGGAATGACCCTGCATTTCGTCAAAAATGTTTTAAAACTAATTTTTTATTGGAAGATAACATATCATTAGCTAAAATGTATTTGCTTTTATTTTCCAGTTTCCACTTACTGCCAAAATGTTCAAATTTGAATGTTGTTTTCCGAAATAACTTTGCTAAATTATGAACATTTTTTACAAGAAACATTATATAGGTGTTCTAATAACTTGGACCGATTTTAAATGTGAATTGAGTTTAAGCGTCTAATGTTTTCATTCAATTTCTTTCAGATTTAACAACTTCAGTCTTTGGCAATTTCAACCATGGAAAGATTTACAATCGAACAGCGTGTTAAAGTTATCGAAGTCTATTAAGAAATGTTCCCAGGTTAAATTATCTCTCGAAACAGTGATGTCAATTGGCCACCACGATCGTGCGACTTGATGCCTTTAGAGTTTTTTCTTTTGGGGTTATCTCAAAAGTAAGGTCTATGCCAACAAGCCGACAACAGCTGAAGGATGAGATAATCTAAACTTATTTATAAATGGAACTTTGTCTCTGTGTGTCCGTTACCTATAGACTCCGAAACGGCTGAACCGATTTTCTTGAAAATTTACACAGTTGTACTATAAGCGTCTGAGAATGTTCTTAGCTAGTTTTTGTGTTGTGGTACCCCCGATAAATATCGAAAATCGATAATCGAAAAATCGGGTTATAGACGGTGTGGTCCGATTTTAATCAAATTTGATACACCCATAGAGAAAGACATAAGAAACGATATTCAGAAGTTTCAAGGTTGCAGTTCTTACAATAGTGCAGAAAATCGATAATATATATATATATATATATATATATATATATATATATATAAAAGTCAAGATGTTTGTGTGTGTGTCTGTTTATCTGCCTGTATGTCTGTATTTTTCCAGCCCTTTTATTTTAGTTTTTGCTTCGGGTTTGACTCTAAGTAGATATAATTGTAGTTCTTAGTCTCAGCCATGATACCATTTGCTCAGAGGACTTATTTAACATTCAAAATTCAGTTTACGACGAAAAAAACTTATTTGATAACGATAACAGGAAATCAAAATTTGACTTACATCCATTCATTTTTCTTTCAGTCTACGGTTTCGCTTTAACTGGAAACAACTATTGTTTTTTAGTGTTTCGTGCCAACGTCCAAAGAGTCTGAGCTTCAGGACCATGGATTAGTTTTAAAGCTTTCATTACACCCGAGCAACGCCGGGCGATACTGCTAGTAAAGCATATTGGTGAAATCGAGGAGCAAGTATGCAGAGACATCATCAAAGATTTTAACCATTGACCGAAGCCTTGGAGGACATTTTGGCGATATTATTTTTCACACATAATTACCATGACTTAAATGACATGATCTAATATTCAAATCAATAAAATTTCACCAATAACATTTTTTTATTTACTGCTAACTTCGACCCGTTTTAATAGAACATCCTATATTTTGTTTTCAACATTTATTCACTAGTAAAAATAGGCTAGAAAACATCCAGAAATGGTAATTATTTAGCTTTTTAGCATTCATTGAGGATATCATTCTTTCCGCACTGACATTTACATAGATGAAAAAAAATATATATTTGTTAAAATCATATTTCGTTAATTGACACGTTGTGAACAGTTTACATAGCGTTTTTTTATGCCAGGAAGAAAAGACAATTATCACGTTATATATATATCGCTGTGCCATCGTGGAAATATATCATATCGACGCTTTTCACGTGAAAAAAATTATGTGCATTTTATTCTGTTACCAGCAATGTGCTGCGAGAGAAATTAACATTTGTTTGTTCATTTAACGTTATGTGTGACAATAAATGGATAATAATATACGTCTTCATTTTGCGTCGGAAGTCAACAGTGAGAGATAAGCACCGTTTGTATTCCTACAAAAGGATATCATTTGATTTTGTAAATCATCTGGTGTACGCAGAATTGTAAAAAAAAATATTTTTTCAACAAGACAACGATTCAAAACACTGTTCTATATTATTTCAAAATTACTTTAAGTCAAAACAAAGTTTTGGAAATTATGACTTGGCCGCCTCTGTCATCTGACTTCTCTTTCATTGAATTAGCATAGGTTGAATTGGATACTAGATTTCGAAGAGAATAACCACAGAATCAGAGTGAACTCTTTTAGTGCTTGAGAAGGTTTGCCATCTACCTTTTTTCAAAAAATGTTGGAAAGAATGCCAAGAATTGGTATAACAATAATCAACGCTGCTGGTGGTTTTATTGACGAAAACAAAATATGATGCTGTTGTATGATAATTTGTTTTATAGTTAAGTGCTTATTATTTGTCAAAATAACAGCAAATCCAGTGTAGTTATTGGAATTTTTATATTTCACTTTAAAAACAATACAAAAATATCTCATTTTAAGGTCTTTTGTAAAGAAATACACGATAGCCCCAGACTTTTGCCTGTAGTATATATGTTATGGGGACTGACCCATATGACCCATGAACTCGTCCAAGCTATATATAAGTAGCAGTTCTGCTTTCTGGAAGCAGAGAGTAAAAGTAAGAGAGGCAGAGAGGGAGTGGAATCTATTCCATCATAACCGTGTCAGCCGCGCTAATAATTGTTCATTGATATATGTTTCTACGACTGTCGCTGTAATATATTTGTTTAACACTATTCCGTTTTTGTGTCTTTATTTCTGGCTCCAACGGATCACAATGCCGTCGTCTTGCGGCCTTGGCCGAGATGTTATGACTTGGTGAGGAGTTCACAACAATATAAATATCTCTCTGTGCGTATGTAAGTGTGTGTGTTCATGTGTGTGTGCAATAATGTTCTGGGGTAGTTAACACCCCTATATCCATGGAGAATATGGAAATAGCTGGCATTATATAAACCAGACGAATCCATATTGTCTATGGATATAGGGGTGTTAACTACACTAGAAACCCTCCCACCACACCGAAGATTTATTTCCCCGAAATATCCCTATAGTTTTTCTTTCTCGGGTTGACCTCCAAGGGGTCCGTCAGTTTCCTTTTTCTGCCGGAACGACGTATTTTGGTACTTGCTTGAGGGGGTTCCAGGTCAAACGCGTCATACAGTAGGTCCAACATCTCATCTTCGTCGCCAATGTTGTGGTCCTGTTTAAGGGATCACAATTATTAGGAGAAAGAGTCCTGTGTTCACTGTGAGCGGTTAAACTACAAGTGTACTCCTCGGTATTTACCAACCTTCCCACGCAAGCTAGATGTGACACAAGGTCTTTTTATTGCGGGTCTTCCCGGCCATATAGCCAGGCCAAAAATATCTGTCTATTTTTCCCCAGTCGTGATTCTACCCTTCGGCGGAACCACGACTGGGTTAGTTCTCTCTGCTCGGAAGCAGAGAGCGCTCTCTACCCGAAGACAGAGAGCTGACAGTGTCATCGTAGAGTACAAGGGTACTCTTCCGCTTGAAGGTAGAAATGTCTGGCATTATATAAACCAGACGAATCCATATTGTCCATGGATATAGGGGTGTTAACTACCCCAGAACAAATAATGATACTAATACTCACAGAAAGGAAGATTGAAGAAAATAGGCCGGACATTGTCAAAACCGGAAAATAAAACTTTCTTACTAATTGATATGACTTGTGTAACGAACTGTAACATAGCAACCAATGAGTTTGAGAAACTATCAAAGTATAAAGACCTGGAAATTGAAATGGAAAAAATGTGGAAATTGAAAACAAAAATAGTACCAGTCATAGTAGGTGAGCTTGGAATGATAAAAAAAGGAACACAACAACACATTGAAAAAATCCATGGAAATCCTAGCTTAAGAGAAATACAAAAAAAAAATGTCTTGATAAGTACAACCCACATACTAAGAAGAACTTTGTCCATGTGACGCTAGCGATATTATGGGAGTTAGAAAAAGCATATAATGAAATTTAGTCATAACAACACACCACTATCTGCCTCAGTTCTTCCTGCAGACTTGGTAGGTCGTGTGACCATAGCACGGATAAAAAAAAAACATACACACACACACATTTCCTACGTGTTTTAAAAATAAGAACCAAATTCCACTAAGCTTTGTTTCAAAAATTGATACATTCTGGAACAGGCTCCCATGTGGATGCTTTCGCGAACCTCAAAAAAGTAATCACTTCAGATCAATACTTATATATTCTCTTTATCCTCATAATTTTCACTTTCTACTACCTCTTATTTAAATCACACACCTAATTCATCAGAACTGTTTTAATAATGACACTCTACCTTGAGTGGTTTTCTAGCCTTGTATTTGATTATAATTAAACATTGATTTTAGCTTTTTTAGTGCAGAATATAAGAGTAAGTACATTTACCAAACACCCGGTTCACACTCCTTTCCGATCTATTCAACAAGCGTTTATTACTTGCTTCCTGTTTAGTATTGGGTTTCACAATCTACTTCAACTCAATATTTATAAGATATCCGCCTGAACTATAAAATTTTATTTACTAATTATTTATTTCCTTTTCTTTCTTCTCGTCATCGTCCTTGGTATGACGATAAACTTCATCCGGCAGCAAAGTCTCTGACCAGGAGATTGGAGATTTTGAGGAGCGTAGAATCACCTCTTTACTGCTTTTGTTCCCAGGTCTACCGTGATCCAGGGTAATAGCACTTGCTAGGGTCCCAGCTATGAGAAAATAGTGAATCCCCAAATATTTTATGATAGAATTTAGCAACAATACATTTTATGATCTAAAGACTATATATCTAAAAACTACCTTTATGCTGATAATATAAAATTATTTAAGAAATATATGCAGTCATACGTATAAAATTATGTAAAAACAAATAGATTTTGGCATTAAACAACACATAGAGTCTGATATCATTTTTGATAAACAAAATCAACCAACTTCCCTTATTGCCCGGTTCACACTCCTACCAATCTTTTGAACAGGAGTAGAGGTTCACTCCTCATTTCATGTTTAGGATTGGGTTTCCGGTTTCTTCTAAAATCTTTTCATTCACTTTCACTCACCGTTACCCCTTGCTTCTTAGTAGCATTTTCGCCTAGCTTGGAGTGAATTAATTTAAAAAAAAATGTTATTGAAAAACTGACTACATATATAGCAAACACAGCAAATTGGTTTCCAATTACTGCAAGTAGTCGGTGTTCAAGCCAATGTAAATGTCAAGTCCAGAATTTTGATTTAAATGTCAGTCAGGCTCACTCCAACTGGAAGACTGTCGCAGCATTATCTTACCTCCTTTTCTCTGGCCCAAGGTAACCGAAGTAAATATTGAAAACGGCGTTCTGTTTTGAATGCTAAAATTATGAACTAAATAAATGCCTTCTGGTGATAGTTTTCCATCGTGGGTGTATCTTTTTTTCTCTCACTGTTTCTTAGAAATCACACATCGTTCACACATGAACAAGACGTTTTCCCAGGAAATATATTGCTGAAGTCGTTCTTTCATTTTTCGAAACACGCCACTTCTTCATTCGAAAACCGAAAAAAGTGGGGTTTTTTTTCGTTGCCTGACCATCATATTTAGTCGCATTTTCGCCTGTAATATAACTTATTTCAGAAAAGTTGGGATGAGTGCTGTCAGTTATAAACCCGACTCTCTCTCTCTCTCTCTCCCGCTTCAATTCCATTCCTAATGACAGCGACAAGTTTTAATTACACTAAGTCATCTTTCTATCAACTGAACTCTTTCCCCATCTACTTCTTACGTTTAATTCCAGTTAACTATAAAAGACAACTCTTTTCCTGTAATAAATCATCGATTTTTACTGTGCTAAAAGAAAACTTCAAATTAAAAGAAAAAACAAATTAAAAATTATACTTTAAATTCCGGTTTAGTGGGTTTTCGGTTAACCTGGGTTCAGCGACTCATTTAAGTGCCATACGTGATACACGATTGGGTGATCTCGAAAGAAACATGACTGACTGATTTTCCCAAAATAGGTTACCATTACTTTCTGGGGTAGACTGGTTGCCAACCAAGGCTATAGAACCTAACCTGCCCTGCTATTTAACCTATAGCTGGAGGGAGGAGAGACCTTTAATTGAAACCCAAATATATCTTAATTTTAGTGGTTATGTTGAAATGGTAAGGCCAAGTGCTTATTCAAAAAGCTCCATTATGAGATTGCCGTGACGCGTATGTTAAAGAAATGTTAAGTAAGTATTAGTTTTTATTATATTTGTAAAACGGGATTCATGCTTCGTTAATTTTGCCAATAAACGAGAATGATGTATGTACAATTGGAAGAACGGGAAAGGGGGTTACGGGAGCCTGTAATGGGATGCGATAACGTTGTGATGCAGAAGAAGTGGATGCATTGTCCCTGCAACGTTAGAGGGGTTGGCACCTTGTAGAAAACGTGAAATTGTTAAGGTAGAAGTTACAAAAAGCCCGGTTTTTGTTGGAATACGACTAAGCGTTTCAAAGAAATAAACTATCGCAAAAAGCAACACTTTTCATTAATTTTTACCGCACTCTCTGTGTCAATAGGAATTTTTGTTCGCATATCAAGGCATCAGACCTTGATCTACCAGTGACTTGATTTTGGTTGAGTTTGAGTGAAGCATCTTGGAGAAATGCATAAAAATGCTTTAAAGACCACCCGAAATTATATTTGTCGTTGAATTTTTGACGAACTCTCCACATTGATTGGAAAACCTTTTCTGTACATCAAAGGTTCGGACCTTGATCTACAAGTTACCCGATTTTGATTTAATTCGCATAAGGCGACTCGAAGAAGAAGAGTTCGTAAATTCTACGGGTTTCGGTGATTTCTGTCGTACCCTGTGATCGATTCGAAATATTTTTGCGTACATCAAAGGTTCATATCATGATCGACAAATTTACAAATATAGATTATTAATTTTACTATAAACTAGCAGTATAGCCCGGCGTTGCTCAGGTGTAATAAAAGCTTTAAAACTAATCCATGGTCCTGGAGCTCAGACTCAGCCTAAAGAATATTTGTGTGAAGTTTGGTGAGAATCAGATAAAAATTGTGGATTTGTATAAAGGACATACAGACAGATAAACAGACACACACACACACACACACACAAACATCTTGCTTTATATATATATATATATATATATATATATATATATATATATATTATCGATTTTCTGCACTATTGTAAGAACTGCAACCTTGAAAACCCTGAATATCGTTTTTTATGTCTTTGTCTATGAGTGTATCAAATTTGATTAAAATCGGATCACTCCTTCTATAACCCGATTTTTTCGATTATCGATTTTCGATATTTATCATGGGTACCTCGACACAAAACCTACCTAAGAACACTTGCAGACGCTTATACTACAACTGTGTAAATTTTCAAGAAAATCGTTTCAGCCGTTTTGGAGTCTATAGGTAACGGGGACACACACACACACACACACACACACACACACACACACACACACACACACACACACAAAGTTCCGTTTCTAAATAAGTTTAGATATATATTCTTGGTAATTTTACAATAAAAATTATTTTTATACTTTCCTAATTTTTAATTTTTGTTTGTAAGTTCACTACTTGCCCATACCTACCAGCATAACATGTGTTACCACTCGGTTCAGGGTGGACCTGTGAACAACAATTAAGAGGTGGTCCCACGCTCCTCAAAACCTCTAATCTCCCGATCAGAGGCCTTGCTTACGGATGTAGTGTTGCCACATAAAAATGGTGAAGATAGACATCATCAGAGACATTAATCAGAAGGTAATAAATCAGAATTCTGTAGAATATGAAGAACTTACAATCCAAGAAGCCATCATGAGCATCCAGTTATGAAATAGATCATGTGAAGGCTTTAAATGTTTTTGACCTTACAAATAGAAGAATAGATAAGAGTAAATTTAACCTTCCATGATTACCAGAGGTCACCCGGCGGTAAAATTTGGTCATCGTTTTATCATCTGCATTGTCGCCTGATAATTACATTCGTGGAATTAAACTGTTACGTGGAGGTAGCCTATGTAGAAAAGGTTATAAGGTATGTGATGTTGATCTCTAAGGTCACTGAAGGTCACAAGAAGTCACTTTGAAAAAGATGCTAGAACATTTTCAACGCTAAAATTCATTTTCGGACAAAAATTCTGAAGTTTGTACGATTAAAATCGATTGTGTTTTAAATGTTAAAAATGTTCCCAGACGACAGAAACGGTCAGAAAGCGAGTCATATTTGGTTAAAAGAATGACTAAAATCGAAGAATTAAACTCGAGGCTGTTTCAAGAGATTTCTGGAAAAATGTATAACTGTACAAGTCAGTTCCAGACACGATGGAGCTGCTAATGACTCAAATGAACTCTTAAATAATCTGGAACTGATGTTCCTCCCCACAGGCTTTAATTAAAATTGATTCTCAGAAATCTCGAACCACCTAGATTGTGTAATAGGAGCTTGCCAAGAAAGTTTTTTTGCGTCAGAATCCGTTTTACACATTTATAAATCTACCATTCGCCCGCTTATTGAATATTGTTGCCATATTCTGTCGAGTGCTTCTGTTATTCATCTCAAAGTTCTCGACAAAATCCAAACAAGGATATGCAATGTAATCGGTCCTGACTTGACATCTCGACTTCAGTAACTTTCTCACTGATGTGATGTGGCTTCCCTCTGCCTTTTTTACAAGCATTTTCATGACAACTGCTCAGATGAGTTCTTCCTATAGTGCCTCATCCACGTGAATTTAAGCGTGCTACTAGATTGGCATCTAGGTCCTATCCTTTTACCGTTGAAATAGTTAAATGCAACCGCCTCTTCTACTCTAATTGTTTCTTTTCTCGCACTTCCCGCCTGTAGAACTCCTTCCGTGAAGTAGCTTCTCCCACATCTTATCGAAGCAGCTATTTTAATCGGGGTTGGAAAAAAGGTGAATGTGTTCATTTTCAAGAAGCCCTATATGCAACAAACTTATTCTTTAATTTTAAGTGATTTCAGTGCCCACTGATGAGCACTTTTGTCCTGATCCTCAACAACGCATAAAGACAACTTCTCAAGATCACTGGTTTCTATTTAGTCTTTTCACACTGTTTGTTCTAAGGACGGATCACCCCGATCTCTTTTTATCCCCCGCTTTAGTCATTTCACCCCAAGCAAGGCAGTAAAGCCACTAAAACACAAGGAGTTATTAGTTGTGAAATAAAAAAAATATTAACGAGGGAGAAAAAGAAAAGAAAAGTAATCAAAATGACAGTAGAGGATGAATGACATTGCATTTAAATTTTTGAAGATCAAAATTGGTCGGAAGGCATGGAGCTAGAGAAGAGAGCTCCACAAGCGAGAAGTGCGATAGAGAAAGATGTTAGCATAGAAGTTAAGGTCAGATCTAGCCAATTTAACCGTAAATTAATGAGACTTTGTTGCCAATGTGCTTAAATTAATAAAGTCTAGGTACCATAGAGGAGAATTCATCCGAACAATTACTATTAAATTATTTACAAAAAAAAAATGAACAGCGAAGCTACATTATACCGGTTGGTGAAATAAATGAAGTCGAGATACCAGATCAGAGCCAATAATATTGCAGATTCTTCTAACAGCTTTTTCTAACTGATTTCTTAAAGCAAATGAAAAATGTAGATCTTAGAGAGGACCATCCTTCTTTGAACATCAGAGACTGGCGCTACATAATCACAATGAAAGAACAGTACCAGATAACAGAAAGCACATCATTTGAGGTTTTTCAACAACGGCAACAACTAAAATGAATAGTACATGCAAGAGAAAATAATAACATAATCATGATACTGATGGTCCACTAAAAAGTTAGGAAGGAAAACCACAATCAATCTTAGAATAAGCCGTAATAATTAGTGAACTTGAGAAATCTATTTTACCGAAAAAGATTTTTAAGAGAAAGATTTTATATATATATTGCAACCAGAAGTAGCACTGGCTGTTCTGTCAATGAATGCCGAATGTTTTCTTATAAGGAAACGGCTAATATAACCATTATCATAGTATGTAGCTAAAATTTTGATATTATAACAACGGATAGAGACGACGGAAAATATTGCACAGATGGTGGCAAACGTGACGGATAAGTCTGATGTTGCATAGAAATAACGGAAGATGTCTTTTTGAAGCTAAACACAATAGTAGGAAATAAGAAAATATCGTTTGAAATAAGGGAAAAAGTGCAGAACCGCTATGTAATATCTAATCTTATGTATGACAGCGTATGCAGGACTATTTCCTGAATGGTGAAGAAGAGACGAAGATGTGATCAAGCCGCAGAATGATAAGAAAACCATCGAAAAACATGTGAACAACGAGAAAGAAGAAGAAGAAGAAGAAGAAGAAGGAGCTGATACTTACAGTCAGAAAGGGACAGTTGATAGTTATTCCGGGACACAAAATAAGGAAAGGTGGCTTGGTGAATTTAAGATTCACATGAGACAATGAGGGCAAAAAATGAGGGGGGGCGGACAGTGAGTAAGCTACTTAATGAGTTTACGCGAACGCGTGTCATATATGTCAAAGACTGACTACATAGATTAAGTTATCATTAGTCTGAAGAAATACCTTCTAGGAACGAAATGCGTAAGGAATTTTTTAAAATTTCTTATTTATTTATCCCGACATATGTGTGTGTGTGTGTGTGTGTGTGTGTGTGTGAATCTATCTATCTATCTATCTATCTATCTATCTATCTATCTATCTATCTAGTTAAAATGCAACGTCAATTGCCGTCTTCTATCTCCTTAAATATCATCTATGTCCGTAAATCCCATTCATCTTCTTCCTAAATCCAACACACCTTTTATGCTTTCTTCGGCATTCCCTGTGCCCTATTTTTTTCTCTCTCTCCCTCTCTCTGTATGACAATATTTAACATATCTTACGGACGAAAGAGTTAACTGATTAATCAATTAATTTTTTTTACGGACGAAAAAAAAAAAGTTAACGAATACCATCTTGATTTATTCGGACAAGAAAGGGTTAAAAGAAAGAGATGCTGGATTTTTCTTTTTTCGTCGGAAAGAGATTCACTTTCCCAAGATTGCAAATTAGCTAAAAATAGAATAAGATAAAAAATTGCATTTATGATTATTGTTACCTAGGATAAAATAACTGGGCTATGCAGGATCAACCCTGTTGAAAGAAGTAACATTGCGTGCGGGCGAAATGAATTGGAAAATAAATTTTTTATTTTTTTTTATTTTCCTAAATGCTCGGCGAAATACAGCCGGTATAATTAAAAGTCAAATGTCAAAAATACCGGATTGAAAAATGTGTAACAGATCAGCATTACGTAGATGAAAAACTATTGAGGAAGAATTTTGTATATTTTTATTTTTCAAAATCCTCGGCGAAATACGGCCGGTATAATTAGAGGTCAGATGTCAGACGACCATGTTGAAATAAGTATAATAGACCAGCAAAAAGTAGACGAAAAATAGTTGAGGAAGAAATTCTTATTTTTTATTCTTCTCGGCAAAATACAGCCGATATGCAACTGCATGATTAAGAGGTAAAAATATCAAGCTCGCCTTATTGAACAGTATAAACAAGATGGTTAAAGAAAGGGATTTTCATTCATATTTTCCCAGATTGGAATTCGGCGAGAGAACAAAGGTTAAGTTGATCTGTTGAGAGAAGAAAAAGGACAAATATTAATTACTGGGAAAATTAATATTTAAAATGTCCCTGAGAGAGGCTGACGTCATGTAGTAACTCCGCCCAAAGCGGAGGGAGAAGGCCTTCCATGATTGGAAGGGAGAAATAGAAATAAAAGAAAAGTAGACGACAGAAAGGCTGACGTCATGTAATAACTTCTCCCAAGAGGAGGGGAAAAACATTTCATGACTGGATGTGTGAAACAGAGAAGGAGAACTTGTTGAATGTTAGGATATTTGCATAAAACCCCTTATGCGTCCTCACCACACCAGTAAAAAGAGACACCCATAATTACGAGAGACCACAGGGGCTAAAGTCAGTTCCCGCCCGAAGATGTAGTGAGACGCTGTTGCTGCATCACTGTCGCAAACCCCAGTTCCCGGTATGCAGTGAGACAAAGTCAGTTCCAGTTCCCGTGAGCGCCGCACGGAGATGAAGCAGTTCCCATTGATTTTGCAGTTGGAGTTTGAAGTTGCCAACCGAAGTAGCCAACCAAATTTTAAAGTAATAATAACCAAATTATTTGCTGAAGAAGATAAAAACTTAGACGAAAACCTTATGCCAAACTGATAATAATAATAATAAGAAATACAAAAGAACTCCGACAAACCCTTGTGTCAAATTGATGATAATAATAATAAGAAAACGACGATGAACATTTTCGCAAAGTACAAACAAAGGGGTTTGAATTGACCAGTTACCTGATTATCAAGTCTGGCCCGTTTTAGAGAGACAGGTCGAAATTTTCGTTCAACTGCCAATTAATAGGAATGGGTTGGGAAAAAGAAGAACTGTAATTATTTTTTAAAAAATATTTTTTGTATATAAATACTATCTAAAGTTTTCAGGCATCATCCATTACATTTCCAAAATTGGTGCCGTTTTATTTTCACAATTGTACGCACGTATCCAATTTGGTTTAGCTTGTCTGAGATACCCCATTGATAATTCAGGTTAATTCTCTTAAGATCAAAATCACAACGTGGGTAAGAGAGATTACATTTGAAGAGGTCAACCCAAAGACCAGCTGTTGTGTCAACGCCATTAACGACCGACGAGTGTGAGCTGACGGCTTGTTTTCAGACCAGGATCGATCCTGACACAAGGGTCAAAAGGCCACGAGGGTTCCGGTACGACCGCGTCACTTCTGTAAAGCCGTGCGTACCAGTGGTAGTCCTGCTTTGCTTTTGGTGAAGTGATATATATATATATATATATATATATATATATATATATATATATATATATATATATGTGTGTGTGTGTGTGTGTGTGTGTGTGTGTGTGATAGATAGTACCCAAAAGAAAAGTGGAGATGATGAGACAAAGTTCAAAAGCTAATAAACGACGCGTTTGAACTCCAGCAGACACCACCAACCATCCATATATATATCAATTTGGTCGAGTCTCAATTTGGCTAGAAACAATCCGATGTCTAACCGTACTGATGAGGTGTGATATAGCAAAACAGTTCCTCTACCAAACGTCCAGAGCTTAGCGGTAGAATCGCCGAGTGGTGTCAATTCGCTCGAGTTTCAATCCTGGCTAGAAGCAATTGGATGACTACACATACTGATGAGCTGTGATACAACGAAACATGACTGTCTGTAGATAAATATATATATATATATGTGTGTGTGTGTGTGTGTGTGTGTGTGTGTGCGTGCGTGTGTAGGGCTGTCTGTGAGACAAAGTGAAAAATCTTATAAACGACGCGTTTTACTGATGTGTGTTGTGTTCAGTTGCTTCTGTTCAAAGTAAGCATTAAAACTTTGTGTAAGAAAAATGCGTTGTGACTTTTGAGGATCAGAGGGATAATAAATTAAATTATCTTATCAGATCCGACGAAAAGAAAGTGTTTGTTTTTAACATAAAATCAATTTCTTTAAATGTTATGACTTCCCTTTGGAAGAGAGAAGTTATATATATATATATATATATATATATATATATATATAAACTTTTCTACTTTTCCTCACCAGCTACACTTTTGTTTCTGATACTATTATACACTCCTACAACCGCACACACAGCCGTAGATCACACACACACACACACACACACACACATATATATATATTGTGCTTGCCATTGCTTTTTGCAGTATGTGCCATACGTGATAAACGCTTGGGCGATCATGTCTCTTTCGATTCATGACTGACTTGGCAGAAGAAAATTTGTGCCTAAGGGAATAAAACGAATTCGAGTAGAATTCGAGCTCGGCTGAAATTATTATTTATTTCATTTAAATCGATTTATATTCGGTCTTCAAAAATTCGACATTAATTTCCAAACTGTCTCATTCATATAGAATCTATCACAAACAAGAGGTGCAAAGGTTATTTCTGTTCTTTTCTCTCTGACACTTGTCTTTAAAACAGAACTTTGACATTTCTTTTTATAATCAAGATTATTTTATGCCAGCCAGCGCCACTAAAGTTGACGCGGAGAGTCATACTTGCAAACTTTCTATTCCTAGCCAGTTTTCTTGGACGACACATTTCGTGTAGGAGGCCGGACCCAATTTAGTTTGACATCTACACAAGAGTGAAGAGTTGGTCACCAGGTGATCAGCCATGACAAAGAAACAGTGACCTCTGATATTAATTAGCATATGTACCTGCCGAGACTGGTAGGTAGTCACCTGATTGGCTTCAAAGTTAAACCGAGTGTTGTGCTGACAATCTTTCAAAAACTTTCGTTTTCATTCATATCCGACGACGTTAGAGACAATTCCCATCCATCCCAACCATTTTTTATCTTTTTTCAGAAAGAACCAATCAAAAACCTCGTTTTCATAAAACAATAAACAAAAGAGGCTCGGCAAAAACAACAATAGCGAAACAAAACAAACAAACAAAAAACAATTACCCAGCATACTCACCATACCGACACATGAAAACATACATACATGTACATATGCAGAGTGCGATGGATAAATTGTCGCCATTTTATGTTTTTAATTTCGCGCAGTACAGTAGGATCAGTTGGGCACCGTCTGTGAAAAAAGTATACCATGACGCAATTCAATCCGCCAGAAATTCGGAATAGGCATGCTGTACTGTTTGGCATTCGCGCCGGAAGCTACAACACAAACATTTCGGCGTGTTTGGGTGTCAACCCGAAGACAGAGCAGAGGATTATAAAATAGCTGGAGGAATCTAATGGTGATTACGAAGGTGTATAGAGTGATCACTAGTGATCGCAACAAGTGGGTAACTGATGAAATGCTATATATCTGGAAACAGGATTCTGCAACAAGCCACACAAGCAGGAGAACCCAATCATGGCTATCAGACAATTTCTTCAACAACATCACTCCTTTAATCTGGCCACCAAATTCCTCAGATTGCAACTCCCTTGATTATTAAGTGTGGGTGCAGTTGAGCGAAAGACCAACAAAGCTCTCAAATATGAACTGAAGGCAAGAATTATGGCAGAATTCACCAACTCAAACAAGGAGACCGTTCAGAAGAGATGCAGGTGATTCCAAAATCGTTTGGAGGCTGTTGTTAAAGCCAGTAGCGATTTTTAAAAGTCTTTAGTATTTCAAAATACTTTTACAGAGTTTATAGGATGTATCCGAAAGAAAAGTGTTTTGCCTTTCTGTTTTTGTGTCCTCCTACGATGAATGAACTCTTCCTTTTGTTATATGTAATTACCTGCGTGACTTCCGGACAGCAGTTAACGAGAGCAGTTAACAGAAGCAGTTAACAGCAGAGGGCGACAGCTATTAGTCAGGCAATAAGCAGCGTAATAATACTTTCGAATTTACTTATTTCTATATTACTTATTATTAATACTTCATTTGAATTTTTTTTATTTTTATAAGCGTTTCACACCGAGCAAGGCATGTCACTGTCACTACTGCGCAGGGGGCTACATAGAGTGGAGAAAAGATGTTTAAATATAGGAAATATCAGAGGGTGGGTGATAGGCGGGTAGGGATACCGAGAATAGTTAAATATAGGAAATGTCAGAGGGTGGGTGATAGGCGGGTAAGGATACTGAGAAGGAGGGTTGGGTAGATGAGAGTGTTCTGAGAATAATTGGGAGTTAGTGTGATAGGAGGTGTCTATTGACCCTACATTTAAACACCTGGAGATTGTAGCTATCGGGAAAGTAGACTTGTGGAAGGGAGTTCCACAGGCGGGAAGCGCGAGAAAAGAAGCTGTTGGAGTAGAATTTACGGTTACATCTTATCTGTTTAACTGTAAAAGAGTGGGACCTAGTTGCTAATCTAGTATCTCGTGTAAATTCGTGCTTAGGCGGCACTAGTGATCGAAGTTCATCGGAGCAGAAGCCATGAAAGTACTTGTAGAAGAGGTACAGGGAAGCCACATCACGCCGGTGAGAGAGTGGTTGCAGCCGGTCTGCCAAGTCAGTATCAACCACGTTACAGATCCTCCTTTGTATTTTGTCAAGAAGCCCAAGGAGAGCAGCAGGGGCACCCGACCAGATATGGCAGCAATATTCAATACACGGGCGGATGATAGATTTGTATATGTGCAGGATTATCTTGTTTCTTGTTATACTAATACACTGTTTTGAACCTACCTTCTTGTTCCGTGTCTAACCGGTCACTACAGCATTAAGGCGAAGTTTCACCTCAACTCCACGACAAATTGGCGACGGAGGTCCACAACACTTTCTTTCATTCTAAGCCGATTATCCAAATAAACCAGACGCTCTCGGTGAAACGGGTCGTTAATATATTTTCCACTTTGTTTCATCATTTTCACACACACACACACACACACACACACACACACACACACACACACACACACACACACACGTATATATATATATATTACTCACGCATCTACGCATCGTTCATTCAGTAATTAATTTGAACACTCTCGGCTACTGACGTGTGTTTACATTGTGTATAAAAGGCAAAAGTCCACCTTCCTAAACCGAGCGCCCATAGCTCAGAGGTAGAATAACCAACTGATGTCAGTTCGGTCGGGTTTCAATCTTGGCTAGAATCAATCGGACGTCTAACCGTACTAATGAGATGTGATACAGCGAAACAGATCTGTCTGTGGATGAATATATATATATATATATATATATATATATATATATAAATTTGTCTTTGTAATTTACCCCTGAAGATATTATTTTTAAAGATCGAAAGTAGTTGGACAAATATTAAAAAAGAAGTAAAATACCAAACTAAACCACTTTCTTTGGTGAATGTCATCTTAACATCTTGAAACTGGAAAGGATTAGCACAAAAATAAATAGACATAATGTCTATATTATTCAATAAAATATGTTTGAATTAAAATATGCTGCCTAAATATCGAATTTTTAATCCGACATTTTTATTACTTCATTGGGTTAATTTCTACTCCAACTCGGGTAGTCACTAGAAATAAGGTTTAAAGAGACATACAAGGTGACCCTAAAAAATGACATCATAATCAATTCTCGCTCATAAACTTTAACAAGATACGTAAAAACTAAGTTGACTGTGCGGACTATAGACAGATCGGGCGTGCCAGTAATAATGACAATGTACTGTTTGAAATGGCCATTATGTTCGCCTGACTTGAAACCTTTTGATTTTTTTCTATGTGAAAAGACAGGTCTATATCTGACTGGCGAGTAAGAGTTCAGAAGAGAGTTTCACAAGCGAGGAGTGCAAGAGAAGAAACTGTTGGCATAGAACTTACGGTTGCATATAACAATTTCAACTTTAAAACGATACCAATCTAGTACTTCGCTAAAGTTCGCAAAGTCGAGTTACAAGAGGAAAGTTTATCAGAATAATTACTATGAAACTGTTGATGAAAATGAAAATATTATTATATTGTCTAATCCAGTGTTTCTAACCTTTTTAAACAACGGCTCATCTAGGATTAATTAACATATCACAGTACACTTAGCAATTTTTTTAAAGGCTATACATTCAAATTTTATGAAATAAAACCATACATTTTTAAAAATACACACACAAATAGGAACTTATTTTCAATGTTTCTATTCAACTATTTGTTCCGCTTTTTTTAGTGTGAAACCCGCGCCTAGTGTTTCTTAACGATTTCTTCAATGTTTGGTCGAATATGCGATAAGAAGACCCTTATTTCTTCTTCGGTTGAGTGTAGCCTTCCTCATTTCTTATGTTTTTATGTTGTTTCGGGTGGGGAAGCCTAATTCACATAAGTAAAAAGTAGAAAATTACAATAAAACTGATAAAGCCCTTTTTTTTTTTTTTTTACTAATGTGAGATATTGCTTTTGTATTGAAATTTAAAAAGAATTATTTGCAAAAAAGAATTTACTCTAATACTAACGCTGTACCGTTAATATTTCTGCACACACACATACATACATACATACATACATACATACATATGTACATACATATGTATACCGTGACAATTTTTCGCGGCACACTTAAGAGAATCGCACGGCACACTAGTGAGCCGCGGAACGGCGGTTAAAAATCACTGGTCTAATCAATCTTTATGTGGACACACTACTTTGTACGTTTTGACGCTAAAAGTTCACATGAACTGTTACTAGTGTATGTTTGTCCTGTTTCAGGTTTGACTTACATCAGTTATTATCAAAGTTAGAAAAATGAAATGACATTCAAAGTCCTTTTAGCGATAACCTGAATATTTTACAGATTCAGAATGACAAGTTATATATATATATATATATATATATATATATATATATATATATATAAATTCAGGTGAAGAGAACTAACAGTTTTACAGTAGTTCCGGGCTATCCGTCATTTACTTTTTTTTATAAAAGTTCTCAATACAACAAATATTGTAGAGAGATCATAATATAATTTTACCTCGTCATCAGGCAATGTTAGATCTGATATTGCCTGATGACGAGGTAAAATCTCGAAACATAAAAATTACCGTGTCGCAATGTAAAATATATTAATTTTAATTAAAAAACAAACTTTATAGCATATATATATATATATATATATATATATTACAGATATTATTTAAATAAGTTTATTAAAATCACATAATTAAATAATTTTAAGTGATCAACATCATTCTATGTTTCAGGGGCTGTTGTTAGAGGTAAATGCCATTTTTTAAGATGATAATGCACCCATTCCTACTGCTAAAGTTGTAGTTGAATAGCACGAGGATCATTCTAGTGAAGTAGAATATCTTATTTGGCCACCACAGTCCCAGATCTCAACATCATTGAACATTTATCGTTCATTAAAAAAAACAAACAAACAAACAAACAAAAAACAAATGAAGAGACGGTATCCAACACCATCATCATTGAAGGAATTAAAAACTGTTTTAGCTGAAGTCAGTCAGTCAGTTAAGTGCAATAGGGGATACACACTTGGGTGATCATGTCTCGAAAAAGACATGACTGACTGGGCAGAAGATTATCCCGCAGTAGGTTGCCATTACTTTCTGAGGTAGATTAGTTGCCAGCCAAGGCTATAAAACCCAATCTGTCCTGTTATTTAACCCGTAACTGAAGGGAACAGACAGATTAATACCTTTCCAAAGGGTATTTGCGCGTAAGTGAATGCAACGAATTCAACTGGAATTTGAACGCGGCTCCCCGATTTGTCGTTCCAAGCCGATGTTCACTGCACTACAACGCACATCAGCTGAAGAATGGGCAGAAATTTCCTCTGGAAACAATTCAAACTTTGTACAAGTTGATCCTACGCAGAATTCAAACTGTATTTACTGCCAAATGCAGTCCTACCCCATATTGAAATAAATTTGCTTGAAATTTTAAGGTGGTTTCATTATTTTGTCGACCCATATATCTGCCTATCTACCATGTTTGGTATTGTTTCTAATTATTAATAGCACATTCAAATGAAAGAAAACACACACACACACACACACACACACACACACACACACACACACACGCACACACGCACACACACACACATGCACACACACACACATACACACACATACATACATAGACACACATAAAATTCAGACTAGAAGTGTTTGTCTCAGATATACATTTTTTTGTTAGAAAGAATTCAAAACAGCTTTTAAAATTCTTTAATTTCGGCATTTGCATAATTCTAATATATATATATATATATATATATATATATAAGACACAAATGAAAAGTTTAAAAAAAAATAAGAGTGTTAAGAAAAGAAATGAAAAACTCTTCCTCGTTTAAGGTCACCTTCATTTCATATCCTTGAGCAGAAAGTCCAGCAAAACAACTGCCTACTAAGAGTACTGCGTTCTCCTTGTACGAGATGTTTATCATGCTAGTGATTGAGTCACTGAATACTAGCCCGCCATATTCACACTCACTGCACACTCATTTTTTTCATGTTTTTTTTGTTTTTTTTGCTCTTCCCTCACTTTCATTTACACCCACGCCACCTTACGGTTGAAAAGAAACCTATCTAGTTATCTTATCTTTGGTATCAGTCTCGCCATCATTATCGCTCTGCACTCCTTGCTAAGTTCCTTCCAGTCCATACAAAGGTGTCGATCAAACGGTGTTTGTTGTTTATAGGCGTATTGATTTAAGGCTCCGCCCAACGCTAATCAGCACCGAAAGAGTTCCTGGCTATTATTACATTTTATACAGCTCGGAATAAACTTGAAGGCCATAACTTCTCTTTTGTAAGACAAAACATCATGAGATAATAAGATCACTTCGAAGACTAACCCGTCCTGGGTATAACGATAAACTAATTCCGGAGGAAATACCTCTGATCGGGAGATTGAAGGTTTTGAGGAGCGTAGAAACACCACTTAATTGATGTTGGTCTCAGCTCTACCTTGGTAGTAGCACCTGTTAGGGTCCCAACTATAGGTAAAGAGTGAACCACCAAACAAAATACTATGAAAGTATAAAAATACATTTTTATAGTAAAAATAACAACAACTAACAGTAAAGCCCGGCGTTGCTCGGGTGTAACTAAAACTTTAAAACTAATCCATGGTCCTGGAGCTCAGACTCTTTGGACGTTGGCACTAAAAAGCAATAGTTGTTTCCAGTTAAAGCGCAAACGTAGACTGGAAAAAAAAATGAATGGATGTAAGTCAAATTTTGATTTACTGGTATCGATATCAAATAATTTTATTTTCGTTCTAAACTGAATTTTGAAGGCTAAATAAGTCCTCTGAGTAAATGTTATCATGGCTGAAACTAAGAACTACAATTATACCTACTTTAGAGCCAAACCCGAAGCAAAAACTAAAATAAAAGGGCTGAAAAAAATACAAACATACAGGCAGATAAACAGACACACAAAAATCTTGCATTATATATATATATATACACAAAAATCTAGAGTGAGCCAAAACCTACCGCGGTTTCACACTACGGATCGTCAGGGCAATTTATTTATTTTAGTATAAATTTACGGCCTGCATACTTACAGAGTCTATGTAGTTATTATTATTATTATTATTATTATATATATATATATATATATATATATATATATATATATATATATATATATATATATTATCGATTTTCTGCACTACTGTAAGAACTGCAACCTTGAAACTTCTGAATATCGTCTCTTATGTCTTTGTCTATGAGTGTATCAAATTTGATTAAAATCGGACCACTCCTTCTATAACCCAATTTTTTCGATTATTGATTTTCGATATTTATCGGGGATACCTCAACACAAAACCTAGCTAAGAACACTCGCAGACACTTATAGTACAACTGTGTAAATTTTCAAGAAAATCGGTTCAGCCGTTTCGGGGTCTATAGGTAACGGACACACACACAGACACACACACATAGAGACAACGTTCCATTTATAAATAAGTTTAGATATATTTTTCTATGTAAAAAGTCACAACAATACCTATTTAGAGTAAAATTAGCAACAGTACCTATTTATATTTGAATTAAAAGCAATTTTATCTGTCCATGAAGGCATATAACTGTTCACAATATATTTAGTTGAAGTCATAAATTGTTCAAGTTATTTACATTTCGGCATTAAACAACCCACAGAAGTTGATATGCGACTAAACAAAATTAACTAACTTGAAAGAACACTTTCATGACATTTAGCCATTTATAATATCCGACAATTTCTTAAATCAAACTGTATTCAAAGATATAACATTAAATCTATTGTATAGAACATCCCCTCTAATAATTATGTCCACACAAGGATATATATGCACAAATACTGGGTATACTCTACTATGTATTCAACTGCAGAAGCAGAATAACATATTTTTATTATTTCAAAGATTCCAAGAAAAATAAATTTTCGGCATTAAATTACCCATAAGGAATTGATTTGTCTTAAATCAAACAAATCATTCAATCGAAGGCTCACCATTTCTTGTTCGTTTCGCGTTTCGTTTTTATAATAATATTTCAGTTCGTTATCTTGAAGAAATAAATATATGCGTTTGAATAAATGCGTTTTTTTTTTTTTTTTTTTTTTTTTTTTAATCATCTCACCCCAAGCAAGGCATTCCACTGCCACTATTGCGCATGGGGCTACATAGGGGAAGGTAAAGAGAAGGAGTGGATAGACATAGGGAATGTCAGGAGAAAGGTGATAGATGAGTAAGGATAGCGAGGATGAGTGTCGGGCAGATGGGAAGAGTGTTTGATAGAATGGGAGCAGGTTAGTGTGTTAGGAGGTGTCTATTGACCTTACATTTAAACTCCTGGAGATTGTAGCCGTCGGGGAAGCAATCGTTTGGAAGAGAATTCCACAGTCGGGAAGTGCGAGGAAAGAAACTGTTGGAGTAGAAGTTACGGCTGCATTTTATCGATTTCACTGTAAAAGGGTGGGATCTAGTTGCTAATCTAGTATCTCGTGCAAATTCGTATTTAGGGGGCACCAGTGATCTAAGTTCATCGGAGCAGAAGCCGTGAAAGTATTTATAGAAGAGACACAGCGAAGCCACGTCTCGCCGGTGGGAGAGAGACTGCAGGCGGTCTGCCAAGTCGGTATCTATCACATTACAGACCCTCCTCTGAACCTTATCGAGAAGCCCGAGGAGGACAGCAGGGGCACCCGACCAGATATGGCAGCAGTATTCAATGCACGGGCGGATGGTAGATTTGTAAATGTGCAGGATAGATTTAGACGGAAAAAACTTCCGGGCCCTACACAGAGAACCGACTTTCATAGCAGCGGATTTAGCAATGGATTCGATATAGTCATTCCATTTGAGGTCCGCTGAAAGTGTGAGACCAAGGAGGCGTAGTGTTTTACTCTCTGGGAGGCAAGCCTGGTCCATGCTAATGGGAGGTAGGTGAGATTGTCGATGATGGTTAATTGACAGTAGCTTCGTTTTAGAAGCATTAAAATTTACTAGCCATTTCTTACCCCAGTCCAATATGGATTGGAGGTCTTTTTCAATCTCGGCTGCAAGTTTAGCTTTGACGCCTACACCAGATTTTTGTTGGAGGCGAGAGTAAACTGTGGTGTCATCGGCGTACAAACCTATTTGGGTTCTTATGGAATCAGGGAGATCATTAATATATATCAGGAAGAGTGTAGGACCTAAGATGGAGCCTTGGGGGACACCTGCGTTTGTATGGTAGTTCTGAGAGGCATGTCCGTTTAATACCACTTTCATTGTGCGGTTAGAGAGGAATGACTGGATTAGTTCAAACAAATGTCCAGTTATACCATAGCTCCGCAGTTTACATAGAAGGCCAGCATGCCAAACTCTGTCGAACGCCTTAGATATATCCAATGCAACGGTTCGAGCTTCGCCATTGCTGTCGAGTGCCTGGTATATGTACTCGGTGATGGTCGTTAGCATATCAGCAGTAGACCTGGTGAAGCGGAAACCATATTGCTTGTCCGAGAGGAGCCTGTGTGCTGTGAGATGCTGAACCACCTCGGCGTTGATAATGGCTTCGAACACTTTGCCAAAGATCGGAAGAAGGCTGATAGGGCGGTAATTTGCAGGGTCAGAGGGTTCTCCAGTGTTTTTAAATATAGGAACTATAGAGGAAGATTTCCAACAGGCAGGAAAGCAGGATGCAGATAGGCAGAGGTTGTAGAGCTTAGAAAGGATAGAGGAGAGTTCAGGGGCACATTTCTTTAAGACTATGGTTGGGATTCCGTCACCACCGCTCGCTTTGTGAGGGTCAAGTTTTAAGATTATCTTAGAGACAAGCGAAGGTGTAATGTGGACATCATTCAGTTGTGCCTCGGTTCTAGGTGAGAAGTCGGGTGTAAAAACTCCAGACGAGTCCAGACTCGAATTGTTCGAGAATCTGCGGGCAAAACATTCAGCCTTATCTGCTGGGGAGGTGAGGACCTCAAATTTGTTGATTAGCGGGGGTATTGTGGACTTGCTCTTGTTAAGTACTCTTTTACAGAGTCGCCAGTAGTCTTTAGAGCCGAATTTAGAGCATGCTATGCGTTGCTTCATTCTGGCAGCAAACAACATCTTAGCTTCGTTAAGTACCCTTTTACACTTATTACGAGCTGAAGTGAAAAGGCGCCTGTTTTGTTCCGACGCATAGTTACGATAAAGTCGGAAGAAATGATTCCGGTGGGCAATGGCAGCCGAACAAGCGGGTGAGAACCATGGAGACGAATGAGATTGAAGCTGGAATTTCCTCGCAGGGATGAAGGCATCAATGCCAGCCTTAACCCAGGAGGAGACCTCGGATGCACATTCTTCGATGGGAAGACTAAAGACGTTGTTCCAAGGGATGTCACAGAGGAAGTCTCGGAACGAATCCCAGTCTGCTCTTTGATAGCAGTATGATATTCTACTTGTCTGTGTTTCATGGGTCGGGCGGGAGTGGAGTGAAATATTGACGGACACTACAGTGTGGTCAGAGTTTCCAAGTGGGCAGAGTTGTCTGGTAGTGCAAGAGTCTGGGATGGAAGTGAAGCAGAGGTCTAGAAGTGAGTTCCTTCCGTTAGGGTTGTCGGAGAAACGCGTGGGGAAGTCCACTACTTGCGTAAGGGATTGGGTGATTGAAAAGTTCATGGTGTGGACACCAGCAGGGTCAGTGACAGCGTTCTTCAGCCACTTGGTGTGGTGGGCGTTAAAGTCACCAAACACGAATACATGGGCAGAGGGATGGGTAGAAATGGCTTTGTCAATATTGTCAGAAATGATGTCAAGTAACGAACAGTCAGGGGAGGAAGGAGAGCTGTACAGAAAGAAGAGATAGCTAATCGAACTGAGAAGTGAGAGGCGGAAGCACATGAAAGAATGATCTCGGGATTCAAAAGATGACACCCTAGCTAAGGGAAGGTGTTCGCTGACATAGACACCAAGCCCATGCATATGAACATTGGAGTCCTTCCTGAAGAGGGGAAGGTAGCCAGGAACGCAGAACTCAGATGAGGGGATAGAAGGGTTAAGATTAGTTTCACATAGGGCTAATATATCAGGTGAGTTATTATGGAGGAAAGAATCTACGCTGGGGAAATTGGTGCGGATGCCGCGTATGTTAGTGAAAGAGATGCAGACAGGTTTGGGCGTTTTCAAATGAGCTGGTTTAGTTTTGTCATTATGTTTGCTTTTTTCCATAGTAATTCAGTTAAGGAGTGGTCTTAGAATAGAATCAGTCGGTCAATCATTTGCAACTTGTGAAGGATGGAGACTGGCGCGGCCTACAACATAATGTGGCCTCGGGGTTGCCCACCGAACGTTCATGCAGGGACGCCCGTCCATGCGCGATATGGCACTACAAGAACCCCGGTATTATTCAACTGTTGATCAGAGCAGCCTCTCAAGACGCTACGCAAGAGTTCGGGCTCCTAACTACCAGTCGGAAGCAGCAACCAGGAAACTGCCAACCCGGTACCCTCAGAATGTAAAGACGTTGCCACCATACTCCGTAACTGCAAAGAGCTTCCAGCTGAACTAACACCAAGACCAGAGAAAGGGGATGAACCGGGAACCCCTTCCTAAACAAGAAACAAGGTGATCACCTCTAAACTCATTCAAAAGAAGGGGGTGGAGTGTGAGACCGGGCGATAGTAGAAACTATCTACTCCAATTAAAAAAAAAAAAAAAAAAAAAAAAAAAACGAAAAAAGTGACTGAGGCTTACAAAGTTTTAACTTAGTAAAAGTCGAAAATACCCTTGAATAGCAAAATTATTTATACAAATTAAGTGACGAAAAAGAAAAAAAACAAAGACGGCCAAAAGACAAAAAATAAATAAATAAATAAAATAATTTCCAAGAAATTTCACAAAAACAGACTGAAAAATGGACTGAATCCCAGTTGACTTACCACAAGCAGCTAACACTGTAAAGTTGATTTAATTCAATTTCTGAAGACAAAAATAGAAATTAAACCGTTTTTTACAGAATATAGTCGAGTTATGTTGCTTGCGTTCGCTTGCCAAACCGTTAAGAATTCAATCTCTCGAAGACAGAAATTTAAATCTTCTACAAGACAAAACTAATGGAAATAATTGAACCGTGATGCTATTTATCATTAGTCGAAAATACCCTTGAATAGCAAAATTATTTATACAAATTAAGTGACGAAAAAGAAAAAAAACAAAGACGGCCAAAAGACAAAAAATAAATAAATAAATAAAATAATTTCCAAGAAATTTCACAAAAACAGACTGAAAAATGGACTGAATCCCAGTTGACTTACCACAAGCAGCTAACACTGTAAAGTTGATTTAATTCAATTTCTGAAGACAAAAATAGAAATTAAACCGTTTTTTACAGAATATAGTCGAGTTATGTTGCTTGCGTTCGCTTGCCAAACCGTTAAGAATTCAATCTCTCGAAGACAGAAATTTAAATCTTCTACAAGACAAAACTAATGGAAATAATTGAACCGTGATGCTATTTATCATTAGTCGAAAATACCCTTGAATAGCAAAATTATTTATACAAATTAAGTGACGAAAAAGAAAAAAAACAAAGACGGCCAAAAGACAAAAAATAAATAAATAAATAAAATAATTTCCAAGAAATTTCACAAAAACAGACTGAAAAATGGACTGAATCCCAGTTGACTTACCACAAGCAGCTAACACTGTAAAGTTGATTTAATTCAATTTCTGAAGACAAAAATAGAAATTAAACCGTTTTTTACAGAATATAGTCGAGTTATGTTGCTTGCGTTCGCTTGCCAAACCGTTAAGAATTCAATCTCTCGAAGACAGAAATTTAAATCTTCTACAAGACAAAACTAATGGAAATAATTGAACCGTGATGCTATTTATCATTAGTCGAAAATACCTTTGTAATTTGTAAGCAAGAACTGTTTCGAATTGGATTATGGCTTGGCCATTGCAAAGCTCCTGTTACTAAATATCAGTGTTTGAGTTATAAAAATTGCCATGACTTGATATTCCGGTTTGGAAGGTTGGCTGTCCATAATGGGTGATCACACGTATTCGAGGATACACGTCTATCAGGGCGGCTAGGTTATCCTCATAGCAGATGCCTGCTCAGATATATTTGTATTTGTTCAACACCCACAGGGCCTACCAACTATACTGAGTGGTTAGTTTTTTGGAGAGAGCAAGTTATCTAGCGTGAACAACAGTCTGAACGAGGCCAAGGCGCTCAAACCCTCGGTCACGATGTACAACGCAAGGTGGGTTCTGCTTGACAGAAAATTTGTCATGATTTGAGGTAAGGTTTTACAAGACCGAATGATCATCCTGATGTCTAACTCAGACGCTCACGGTAATCCAGTTCCACTGAGTGTTTTTATCGAAACACCATCTCTCGAAAGATTCCAATTCATGACCCGAGGCCATATCCTAGCCTAGCGGCTGCGAGTGTTCTTAGCTAGGTTTTGTGTCGAGGTATCCCCGATAAATATCGAAAATCGATAATCGAAAGAATCGGGTTATAGAAGGAGTTGTCCGATTTTAATCAAATTTGATACACTCATAGGCAAAGACATAAGAAATGATATTCAGAAGTTTCAAGGTTGCAGTTCTTACAATAGTGCAGAAAATCGATAATATATATATAAGGCAAGATGTTTGTGCGTGTGTGTGTCTGTTTATCTGCCTGTATGTCTGTATTTTTTTTTCAGCAATTTTATTTTAGTTTTTGTAGGTATAATTGTAGTTCTTAGTCTCAGCCATGATACCATTTACTCAGAGGACTTATTAAACCTTCAAAATTCAGTTTACGACGAAAAAAACGTATTTGATATCGATACCAGTAAATCAATATTTGACTTATATCCATTCATTTTTTTTTTCAGTCTACGGTTTCGCATTAACTGGAAACAACTATTGCTTTTTAGTCTTTCGTGACAACGTCCAAAGAGTCTGAGCTCCAGGACAATGGATTAGTTTTAAAGCTTTCATTACACCCGTGCAACGCCGGGTTATACTGCTAGTACATATATATATATATATATATATATATATATATATATATATATATATATATATATATGAATGAGAGGTTTGATAAAATACGATCGGGATTGTTGCTATATTAACGTTGCTAAAGTTCGCAGGATGAGGCCGATTGGCAGAGATTGACCTTGAACTCTGTCGCGCATACGCACTAAGTTATAACGTTCTCGCCCACTTCCGTTGTTTACAGCTGAGCTCTCAGGGACTTTATCAAGCCATACGTGAGCATTTTATATTGTAATAAGTATTTATATACAGGAGCAAATTTTTTTAGGTATAGAAACGCTTAAAAGTATTCATCAGGCTATATGAAATGTTAGGCACACTATGCAGGCCATGAAGTGACTTCTTCTTCTTCTATGTACCTTGTCCTTTCAGGACGTAGGCGATCATGGCTTTCCACGTCTCCCTATCCCTAGTGGCTCTTAGTACGTTTTTCTCCTGTAACACCACACAACCCCCGTTCTGTCATCCACCTGCTCAGGCTCTTCAATATGTTATCCGCTGCTTTCCTCTGTCTCTTTTCCCCTCTTTCTGGCCTGTTAGTGTCAGGTTCTCCAAGCCCTCCTTGCTTATCACATGTCCCAGGAACCTTAGTTACCTCTTCCTGATGCTCAATATTAATTTCCTTTTCGTTTCCAAAGTGAGTAAGTGAGTAAGTGATGATTTTGAATTATCTTTTATATGCAAATTAGTATTTAAATTATTTAAAATTTGAGATTAATTGTGTGTTATATATTATAAATAATATGAGATGATGAATTTAACTGTTTCTTTTTTAATTTTTCACATTTTTGTGATCACCTAGCTTAGGCTGAAAAGTAGTAATTGTTTCAGGAATGAAGATATTGGAAAAAATCCAGGGCGCAAAATCATATTTGAATACGATTCGATAGTGGCACTCTAGAGAATTTTTCTTCTAAGTAAGTTACTTTATCGTTGTGATGAAGTGGATTTCGACTCGGAACAACAAATCGGGGAGCCGAGTTAGAATTTCAGTTGAATTAATTGCATTCACTTGCGCACAAATACCCTTTGGAAAGGTACCAATCCGTCTCTTCCAACCAGTTATGGGTTAATAGGACAGATTGAGTTCTATAGCCTTGGATGGCAACCAGTCTACCGTAGAAAGCAATGGCAATCTACTGCAGGATAATCTTTTGCCCAGTCAGTCATGACTTTTTCGAGACATGATTGCCCCAAGCGTGTATCACGTATGGCACTTAACTGACTGATTGACTTTATCTAAACTTATTCATAAATGGAACTTTGTCTGTGTGCGTGTATGTCTGTGTGTGTATGTGTGTGTGTGTGTCCGTTACCTATAGACCCCGAAACGGCTGAACCGATTTTCTTGAAAATTTACACAGTTGTACTATAAGTGTCTGCGAGTGTTCTTAGCTAGGTTTTGTGTTGAGGTACCCCCAATAAAAATCGATAATTGAAAAATTCGGGTTATAGAAGGAGTGGTCCGATTTTAATCAAATTTGATACACTCATAGACAAAGACATAAGAGACGATATTCAGAAGTTTCAAGGTTGCAGTTCTTACAGTAGTGCAGAAAATCGATAATATATATATATATATATATATATATATATATATATATATATATAAGGCAAGATGTTTGTGTGTGTGTGTCTGTTTATCTGCCTGTATGTCTGTATTTTTTCAGCCCTTTTATTTTAGTTTTTGCTTCGGGTTTGGCTCTAAGTAGGTATAATTGTAGTTCTTAGTTTCAGCCATGATACTATTTACTCAGAGAACTTATTTAGCCTTCAAAATTCAGTTTACGACGAAAAAAACGTATTTGATATCGATACCAAGAAATCAATATATATCCATTCATTTTTCTTTCAGTCTACGGTTTCGCTTTAACTGGAAACAACTATTGTTTTTAGTCTTTCGTGCCAACATCCAAAGAGTCTGAACTCCAGAACCATGGATTAGTTTTAAAGCTTTCATTACACCCGAACAACGCCGGGCTATACTGCTAGTCGTTGAATAAGTGTGACATTCTTCAGATCAAAATTGTGATTGAATTTATTTCTATGTATAATTAATGCATTTGATAAATTGTTGTGCAATCAAAGTAAATTCAAAAACATCTCTTACTTACTTTCGTTTATTAGACATTGAATTGTGTCACTTCATATCTTCCATAACTTGCCTGACATTTCAGCTCACCTGTTGAATATTTATAAGCGTTTCTATATTTAAAAAATAAAAAATAAAAACACATTTCCTCTTGTATATAAATACTTGTCACAAAATAATACGCTAATTTGATAAAGCCACTGGGAGGACGAAACGTGTGGGTAAAGAAAAGCTTTCGTTTTGTCTTTATTCCTATTGTCCTTTAACAGATATACTCGTTCTGAAATTTTCACACACATATATATCTATATTTATCACATTATCAGAAACCTCTCGCTTTTCGAGAGGCCCTATATATAAATCATATCTCTTCACCCATCAACGTTACATTATCTAACAAGGGAAATGGAGTGTTGAAAATTTTGTTTAAATAGAAAGATACTCAGGCGAATTCTAGTCCTGCACGGCATGCGAGGGCTTAGAATGAACGCTAATTTTTAAAAACATCACAAAAATAAATTCCTATGTAACAGTCAAAACCTGAGGAAAAATAACATCATCAGAGAAAAAACAGACTTGAAAATGGTTATAGAAGTGGCAGAAAGAGCTAGGGACAATCAAAATTATGGACAATATATTCCTTTTCTTCAACAAAAAAGAAAAATGTTAGGACACCGAAAAAAAACACTTATATATATATATATATATATATATATATATATATGTGTGTGTGTGTGTGTGTGTGTGTGTGTGTGTGTGTGTATGTGTGTGTGTGTGTGTGTGTGTGTGTTTAAAAATTACTATGACAACGGAACGAAGATTTAAAATCTTTTTTAGCATAACTACGCAAACACATGTTTAAGTGCGTCATTCAGTTTATCGCAGTTACAATAGCATGTTTGTTTTTGTAATTTACCTCTGAAGATACGCTACCTTCCTTGGTATATTTCATCTCAACATCAAAAATTAATTAGACAACGTAAAAGGATCATTATAAAAATAAGTAGACACAATATTATTCAACAATATATATATATATATATATATATATATATATCGCTCATTCAGTAATGAACTAGAACACTCTAGCTACTGGCGTATGATACATCATACGCTAAAAGTCTGCCTCCTACTGAGCGCCCATTGGTAGACTTTACGTGGGCTTCAGCAGAGATCATTCTTATGTAACAGTCAAAACAGGTAGAATCGCCGACTGACGCGAATTCGGTCAGGTTTCAATCCTGGGTAAAAGGCAATCGGATGTCTAACCGTACTGATGATCTGTGATACAGCGAAACAGATCTGTCCGCGGCTGACTATATATATATGCAGATGTTGCGCGTTGGCTTCTATAAAAATCTTATCTGTCCTGTTTTTGTCATGTGGGGTGTCATAACATCCCACTAGCAGAATAGCTAGAAAATTTTCATACTAGGAAATCTGGTGCAAGTCAATATTCCGACATCTGTTTTCCTATTTTAATCTTGCGATATACTAAGCTTAGGAAATAACTATACGGTGTATTGGCCTGTTTCCAAAATCAGTGATCTCTGCTGAAGCCCACGTAAAGTCTAATGTTTCGAAACATCCCCACTTTAATGAACCTTCCTTTATCGATTACTGTGTTCTCATTTCGCCTTGAGCAATTCTACGCTAAACTAAGAAAATCTCAGTCGGAATGTTCAAGATGAGAAATTATCATTATATGCTACGTTATTCGGCCCAGCATACTCATTTTGATTGTTAATATACACAATGTTTCAGTCGTTGTACCACTCGGATATCTTCGATAATTTTCTTTGAATTTCCAAAAGACGCCTAGCGGATTAAAGCGTTAGTTAAAAGCATCCCAGGCAATTGTACGTTCAGTCCTTGGGTGTGGTAGTGCTGAAAAAAAAATCACAGTCTTCTTCCTTGGAAGAAACTGATAAGTGACATAAATTTTGATGTCACTTAAAACTGTTATCATCTGGTATGAGTTATATCCCCTGGCTGATGTAAGTTATTTCCTCTAACTGATATTAGTTATCTCCCCTAAGCATGAAAAGCGGAAGGAGAACAATCTATCCCCGTAGACTGAATAAACGGTTCCATTCGAAGACTGAATAAACGGCCCCATTCAGTTACTGAGTACGAACACAGTTCCTGAAGAAGACCAGAATGTAGAACAACTAAAACCTTGTGCGTATAACAACCAAGATCAGCTGGTTCAAATAGTAACACATATGCAAATAATAATCCGTTATCTAAAAAATTCGGATGAAAATAATTTCAAATAATATCAGCTAGTCAAGTGCCATACGTGATATTCGCTTGGGCGATCATGTCTCAAACAGAACATGAATGACCGAGCAGAAGATTTTCTTGTAGTAGGTTGCCATTACTTTATGCGGTAGACTGGTTGCCAATCAAGGCCATAGAACCTAATCTGTCCAGCTATTTAACCCATAGCTGGAGAGAGAAGAGATGAATTAATACCTTTCCCAAGGGTATTTGCACGTAAGTGAATGCAACGAATTCAACTCGGTTCCCTAATTTCTAGTTTTGAGTCGATATTCACTGCACCACAATGCATATATTAAATAATATAAAATGATTATATTTTTTTTTAATCATATCACCCCGAGCAAAGCGGTAACGCCACTGATGTGCAGGGGGCTACGTAATAGTGAAAAGACTGGAAAAGAGAAAGCCGGAAACCACATCCTAAACAGGGAACAAGGGATGAGCCTCTTAACCTGTTCAATAGACGTGGGTGGAGTGTGAACCGGGCGATAGATAGATCTATCTACTCCAATTGAAAAAAACAAAAAAACAAAGAAGATTGGAAAAGAGAAAGCCAGAAACCACATCTTAAACGGGGAACAAGGGATGAGCCTCTTAACCTGTTCAATAGACGTGGGTGGAGTGTGAACCGGGTGATAGATAGATCTATCTACTTCAATTGAAAAAAAAACCAAAACAAATAAAGTGAGAAGATTTGAAAAGAGAAAGCCGGAAACCACATCCTAAACAGGGAACAAGGGATGAGCCTCTTAACCTGTTCAAAAGACGTGGATGGAATGTGAACCGGGCGATAGATAGATCTATCCACTCTGCTATTTAACCTACAACTGGGCGTGAGAAAACACTGATTCCTTCCTTTCTCAAGGACACTGGTGAGAAAGCGAATGCAGCATCTGAAGAGGGGATTTGAACTACGATAATCATTAAAATACCCACCTACTTAAAAAAAAATAACGTATAACGTATTACTAGTTTTCTCAGTGCCTCATTGTTTCGTGGTCGCCTCACATCCAGAATCTATTTAATAACTCCTGCCTATTAATGAGAATTAGATTACTTTTCTGCCTGTTTGTATGTGCAACCGTTGCCCTTTGCAAACAGGACCAGACACGACTCGATAACCGACCCTAAAACGACATGACAAAAGTGTCTGTCGCCAGAGTATCACAACAGATTTGTATATTAATATAATAATTTTTTTATTTCTTAATATCTCCGCTGTTTTTGTTTTCTATCTGAATTTCTTTAACTATTTTTCTTAATATCTCAACACTCATTAACTTTTTATCCTTCAATGTAATCAACATTCATCTTTCTTAAAATTTAACGTCTTTCTTTCTTTCTTTCTTTCTTTCTTTCTTTCTTTCTTTCTTTCTTTCCCTTTCCTTCTTAGTCATCCAGCTTCTTTCTTTCTTTCTTCTCACTTATTCGTTTCCTTTTCCTGCTTAGTCATCCATTTTTCTTTCTTTCTTTCTTTCTTTCTTTCTTTCTTTCTTTCTTTCCCATTCGTTTCCCTTTCCTTCTTAGTCATCCAGCTTCTTTCTTTCTTTCTTTCTTTCTTTCTTTCTTTCTTTCTTTCTTTCTTTCTTCACTTATTCGTTTCCTTTTCCTGCTTAGTCATCCATTTTTCTTTCTTTCTTTCTTTCTTTCTTTCTTTCTTTCTTTCTTTCTTTCTTTCTTTCATTCGTTTCCCTTTCCTTCTTAGTCATCCAGCTTCTTTCTTTCTTTCTTTTTTCTTTCTTTCTTTCTTTCTTCTCACTAATTCGTTTCCTTTTCCTGCTTAGTCATCCATCTTTCTTTCTTTCTTTCTTTCTTTCTTTCTTTCTTTCTTTCTTTCATCCGTTTTCCTTTCCATCTTAGTCATCAACATCTTTCTTTCTTTCTTTCTTTTGTAATATCCCGCACTCGTTCTTTTTCCTTTTCTTTTTATAAAAAGAAAAGCTGTTTGCGTATGATGTTGCATGCTTGTACATTTTGTATATGCGTATGTTTGTGTTGTGCGTATGAGTTTTACATATGCTTAATTAAATTTAAATAGTTATCTGTGCTTCGAAAAATTATTTATAGCAATAATTAATAAATATATTAATAAACCGAAATGTGTGTCTCTTCTTAATTTCTAACAATTTTTTTTCTGTTTCGTAATAATTTGTTTAACTTTTGGAAGGCATCATTTGCTATCCTAATGATGCTTCAGATACCGGTGTTTCGCTTTCCGTCACCTGTTATAAAACTTCCCAGAGTTTTAAATTTTTAGACTTGACTTCATTACCTCCAATTTTTAATTTACATTTTGAGCTGCTCCTTTTGCCAAGAAGCATGCCCTCCGTTTTCTTGTAATTGATACTTAGTCCTTTCTTCTCGCTTTCCATCTCTACCTTGTAGATGTTATTGTTATTTCCTTTCTACGACTGCCATCAACGCTGTGTCATTTACATATAAGAGAATTTTAATATTTGTTTTTCTGTCGGCCAGATTCTGGTTTGCGCCTAGGCCACAGGTTTACCTATTGAAATCCCAGTGGTTTCCATTGCTTCAAGCGGATAATCATCCCTATCCAATCATGTCTACTTTTTCTTTTACATATGTGTTAATTTACTGCATTTATTAATTATAGGATAATCATTTTAATCTACATGTGATATAAGTGACATCTCCTTCATTTTACATCGATAAGTTTAATGTCGAAAATAAAAACAAACTTTGGCTTATTTTTATCTAATAAACAAGCAGCTTTTAGGTTACTGGGTGATTTATTTGAGCTCAACGTAAGCAGAACAATCGACTTTTAAGCAAACCATAATTGATAGTCGCTACTTCAAAAGAACTTCTATATAATTATAAACCATCATGCTTTAACAGATCTGCTGCGATAGCGGAGTTATGTCTTATTATGATCGCTATCATTCTTTCTAGTCCCATTAATGTAAACAACAACAGCATGGATGTGTGGGTAGTGTAGCGGTTATCGGGGACACGTGGAATCGCAGAGCCGGGTCAGTAACCAGATGGGCGACCGCTCTAGATTACCAGTTACTATAAGCTTGAATGTGCGCCTGAGGTGGCGGATGATGGCTCGGAATTGATCCAATTCACTTACGCGCTAATATTATTGGGTAAGTTATGAATCCGCCTATGCGTTTAAGGGAAGAAATCGCCCCCCAAAAAACGGCCACAAATGAAGAAGGAAAGAAGTAATCTTTCACCAAAACAAGGCACCGTGTCACAAGTCGATCGAATTTCACCATGAATTTTACCCAGCTATAAGTTATTTAGTAAAACTTGCATCACTAAAACATTATTATGCCCCCACCTCCAAATTCTTACACTCTGAAAGTATTTTATGCCCTTAAATAACCTGCAATGTGTTGATAAGTCGTAAAAAAATAGAATCAATCAATTAATCAACTTTAGGGAAAGCAAATAATTCATCTCTTTTTTTTTCTACCTTCAGGTATGGAATAAATATCAGGGTAGACTTGTGTCTCTTTCTTCCTAATTCTACTTCACAAGCAAGCTATTTGTGTCGTTTTCAGGACACAGTACCTTATTTCAATTTTCTCACCAAATTTCCTCAGTTTCGTCGGAGAACACTTTAATTCAAAATTATGGATTAAGCAATTCTAAAAGTTGAGTAAAGTATTAAAAAACAGAACAATTTCGCTAAAAAAAAGAGCGAATACTGGATTGCTATGTGTTGTCAGTTCTTCAATATGGCAGTGAATGATGGACAATATCAACAAAGATGAAGGAAAAACTTAAAACAACTGAAATGTGGTTCTACAGAAGGATGCTGCGAATATCATGGATCGAGCATGTGAGCAATGATGAGGTTTTGAAAAGGATGGACACAAAAATAATATTAATACTGAGCATCAGGAAGAGACAACTAAAGTTCCTGGGACATGCAATGAGGAAGGAGGGCTTGGAGAACCTGATACTAACAGGCCAGATAGAGACGAGGAAAGCAGCGAATAACATATTTGAAGGACCTGATCAAGTGGATGACGGAACGATGGGTGCATGGTGCAACAAGAGAAAGCGTGCTAAGAGCCACCAGGGATAGGGAGATGTGGAAAGCCATGATCGCCTACGTCCTGAAAGGACAGGGCACATAGAAGAAAAAGAAGAACCAATAACCACTGCACTATATTTCCCCAGAAGACTTTGCAACGCACAGATAACAAAATAAAGAAACTTGTAGAAAGCCATGATCGTTTACGTCCTGAAGTGTCATAGCAGTAAAGATGTAAACAGATCACGTGAGGAGAACTGCTGGTATTTTATGCTAAAACAACTCCTTTCAAATGTCCTTTGAACAACGTATAAATATCATCTTGTCTGCAATTCCTTTTGTTTTGTCTTTTGAAATGTTATTCAGGTTCTTTTTCTATCCATTTTTAGTTTCTTCCTTTGGACATTTTTTTGGTACCACCTTTGTCCGTCTTTCACCGTAATCGACTGTCATAACCAGGCCTCTTGGTCACCAGTCACTTGCCTCTGTGAAAGTTCTTTGACACTCTATTCAACACAATGCTTGTGAATTGCCTTTCAATCCTATTTCCGCTTCATAAGCAAACGACATGTGTCACTTCCAGGACGCAATGCAATATTTCAATTTCCTCCAAAAAATTTCATCCGTTTATCGTTTTTTCCATCTTTCCTCCCCACCCTCCTACTACTACTACAGATGTTGCTATGGTTACTATCAACTGCACTGCCACTTTCATTATTCCTACTTTATTATTTTAAACTGCGTCAAGAGGCACATTTTCTTTAATAGGACTTACGATTTCCTAAGCCGGCAGACTTCGATTTCACTATTTGCAAAACATGGACACATACTTAAAGATGTGTATCCAATAAACATGATGTTTATAATAATAACTAGCAGTATAGCCCGGCGTTGCTCGGGTGTAATGAATGCTTTAAAACTAATCCATGGTCCTGGAGCTCAGACTCTAAAAGACTAAAAAGTAATAGTTGTTTCCAGTTTAAGCGAAACCGTAGACTGAAAGAAAAATGAATGGATGTAAGTCAAATTTTCATTTCCTGGTATCGATATCAAATAAGTTTTTTTCATCGTAAACTGAATTTTGAAGGCTAAATAAGTCCTCTGAGTAAATGGTTTCATGGGTGAGACTAAGAACTACAATTATACCTACTTAGAGCCAAACCCGAAGCAAAAACTACTGAAAAAAATACAGACGCACAGGCAGATAAACAGACACACACACAAACATCTTGCCTTTAATATATATATATTATCGGTTTTCTGCACTATTGTAAGAACCGCAACCTTGAAACTTCTGAATATCGTTTTTTATGTCTTTGTCTATGAGTGTATCAAATTTGATTAAAATCGGATCATTCCTTCTATTACCTGATTTTTTCGATTATGAATTTTCGATATTTATCGGGGGTATCTCGACACAAGACCTAGCTAAGAACACTCGCAGACGCTTATAGTACAACTGTGTAAATTTTCAAGAAAATCGGTTCAGCCGTTTCGGTGTTTATAGGTAACGGACACACACACACACACACACACACACACACACACACACACACACACACAATGTTCCATTTATAAATAAGTTTAGATTTAGATAGATAATAACAATAATACTGATAGTATTCAAAAGCGACTACGCGCCATTGCGGGCAATGAATTATTTTACAGCCTAAAACCCCCTTTTCTACAGATGAAACGACACCAGCCTCTTGCTTCTCTATCGGTATTTCAAAGGCATATATCCTGACGGGCTACATTTTTCAGTTCCACCTTTAGAAATGGGACCCGTTATGCCACGCACAAATGAGTGAATCATTTCCATTCCATCCGTCTTTCATTAGTAAGAAGTAGTTTTTATTCCGACATCTTTCCAGCAGGATTTTTTTTTCCAATCACCACAATCTTGACCTCTTTAAGTCTATAGGGTTAATCGTCATTTTTGCTGGTATCGTCCGGTTCACACACCTTTCCCGGTCTTTTGGACAGGAGTAGATGTTTATACTTTGTTTCCTGTTTAAAAATGGGTTTCCAGTTCTTTCCAAAGTTTTCTCGTTCTCTTTCACTCCTAGTAACTTCGTGCGTTTTAGTGACATTATTGCATTCACCCTTAAGGTGAATTGATTTAAAAAAAATAACCCCGTGAACTTCATTTGTTTCTTTTTCTTAGGTTCATACAATGCCATAGAGTAACCCTCTATCATGAGTGACTCTTGGGCCTTGTATTGGGTTAACATTAGTATAAAGATTGCTTGAAATGACTTTCCGCCTACGGAGATAAAGATATCAGATATAGACTTCGAAATGCTCCAACGAGAGATTTGCTTATCTCAAAAATGGGAAAATTGGGATTTGCATTGATGTGCATTTTTTTTTTACTGAGTGGTTAAAAAGAAAGGTTAACACTTGTCTTTTTTACATATCTTCATACACTGTTTCTCTTATCTCTTACCACTCACACAACACGCTCTTTCAGTACCACTCTATACTGAGTGGCTCTTGGGCCTTGTATAAAGTAAACATTAGTAAAAAAGAAAGAAAAAGTAAAAAATAAGGGTGTTTTAGTCAGGTTGAAAATAGAATACAGGTCTGATGGCTCTCGAGAAGTAATTTGTTTAAATTAAGACTTTCGGTTGCCCAAGCTGGTAAACATCATTTTCACTGATTTAAAAGCAAAACAAAATACGTAAGCCAATTCAAACATTTGCATCTATTGAATATAACGTTTATAGTATTAAAATAGTGACGGATTTATAAAAAAAATATGTTATTTAAATTTATCTATGTTCATGTATCGGATACGAAAATAAATTTAGCATATACAGTCTTAGAAAGGTCTTAACGAGAGATGTGCATTTCTTGAAAAAAGAATTATTGAGATTTATTTTGCTGTGTAGACTTTCCTGGTCGAGTGGTTAAAAACAAACTTAAGGATTTTTTTTTTAAACTCAGGATAAAAATAGAACACGTGTTCGATGCTTGCCGAAAGACACCATTTTTATTAAATCTTTCAATTGCTCAGACCGATAGATACCAATTTTATTGTTTTTAAAAACCATTTCAGAAAGTGACAACTGAAGTTCCTGGGACACGCAATGAGGAAGGAGAGTTTGGAGAACCTGATACTGACTGGCCAGGTAGAGGGAAAGAGAGACAGAGGAAGGCAGCGGATAACATATTTGCAGGGCCTGGTCGGGTGGGTGACGGAACGGGGGTTACCAGGAGTAACAGGAACAAACATGCTTAGGGCCACAAGAGATAGGGAGACGTGGAGAACCAAGATCGCCTACGTCCTGAAGGGACAGGGCACATAGAAAAAGAAGAAGAATGTCTGCTCGAAATATAACGTTTATAGCAAAAACAAATATTTAGATTATTTTATTTCGTATATGTTGATTATTATTACCGTTAATGTTTTTATTATTTACTTGATAATAATGGTTTTCGTCTGAAGAAAAAAAAATCAATGCTAAAAGTACCTTTAACATATTTTTCTAGTTTTCCAAGATCTTATTGGTTCAGATGTTGGGTGAATGTTTACCATTCGCCACACATTTTTTTCACACGCTTTCTGTTGGTAAGTTAGTTATTTATAAGCAGAAAATAAATGTTTTTCGAGAGCCAAGAGAGACAAAAAACGACGCAAAAACGCATTAGGAAACACAAGAACGTTTTCCATTGGCGGATATCATCATCGACTGCCTCGTTTTCATTACAGATAAGTTCGTAATATGTATTTTTTGTAACACTGCACCCGCAGAAGACAGTAAGTAAAGATAGTCGATATATGATGAAAAAGGTAAAGCCGTCACAGATTCACGAGGTTGGAGATGTTTACACCCAAATAGTTTTAATTGTAAACGCCGTATCACTTCAGGGCGTAAGCGGTCATGACCTTTCACAGCTTCCTTTTCTTTTCAATATTTGTGAATTGCCATGATTTCTGGCAAAACATGACTCATCTGACTCATGTAATGCGTTCCTATTACAAAGATTAAGATTTAAATGGAATATTGCTGCCATACCTGGGCAAGAGATATGCATTGTAGTGCAGTGGATATCGGCTCGGAATGAGAAATTGGAGAGCCGAGTTCGAATTTCAATTGAATTTGTTGCATTTGCTTACGCGCAAATACCCTTGAGAAAATTATCCATCTCTTCTTCCTCCAGCTATGGGTTGAATAGAAGAACAAATTGGGTTCTATAGCTTTGATTGGAAACCAGTTTACAGCAGAAAGAGGCATGATTGCCAAAGCGTGTATCGCATATGGCAATGGCCTGGGTAAGAGCATCATTTTCCAGGATTGGTAGAATTAAAAATAAGATGCCATCTAATTTATTTTTATTCGTTTGTCAACAAACTGTCAATAAACCCAGTAAGACGCGAGGGGTTACTGAGTGCAAAACAATTTCAGAAAAAAAAAACATTGTTAAGGAGAGAGAAGAATAAAAGGCCAGAAATTAAATAGACAGATGATAAGAATTGACGTTGCATTTAAATCTTTGAAGATCGAAGTTGACTGAAAAGCAAGAAGACGAAATAGAGTTCTAAAAACAAGAAGAAACTGTTAGCATAGAACTTGCGGTTGCATCTAGGCGTCTGTAAAATTTAGTATTGTGCTTAAATTCATAAACCTAGGTACCACAAAAAATCATCCGAACAATTACCATGAAAATATTTATAGAAGAGGCACCAAGAAAGCTAGATTACAGCGGTGGTAAGGTGACTGGAGCCTAGATGCCAGGCTAGGACCGATAACATTGGAGAATAGTTTTTGTATTTTATTAAAAATATCTAATATTTAAGCACCAGATTATATTTGACAGCGATATTCAATAGTCGAATGGTCGACTTATAAATATGCAAGCTAGATTCTGGCGAGAAAATTGTCAAGCATGAAACAGTAAAACAACTTTCCTAGCAGCAGACTTAGCAATTGATTCGATATAATCTTTCCACTTCATTTCAGAGGTAAACGTTATCACGAAGTCGGTGTAATGTGTCACTTTCCTGAAGGTTAGCATAAACCATATTAATGGAAGTGAAAAAAATTGATGCTAAATTATTTAATATAAATTATGATTTAATAAAAAAAATATAGTATTGCTATAACGTCTATCCCTAGTTTAGTTTGTTTTGTTTTACGGCATATCAACCTCAACGGGTTATTTAATGTCGACAAGACTTTTACAATACATTCGTATGAACAGAAATTGTAGACCACTTTTCCTTAGCGTATTTTTGTAAAAAGGGTTTTGTCGAGAGTTATATGGCTGGTATGCATTTAAAAAAAATATTACTGGTAATATTTTCGGTTTCAAAACCCTTTTCCTTCAAAAATGTATAGCTAGCAATACTCTCCTTTCTAAAAACGCACTGCTAGAACCTTTATTATAAAAGTTTATTGCTTCCCCCTTCACAGTGCTCAGACTCCAGTTTGGGGGCCAACCACTTGCCCACAGCTGGGATTCCAACAGGTACTACCACCGGATCAGAGTGGACCAGGGAACAACGGCAACCGGGAGGTGGTTCCACGGTGCTTCAAACCTCCCAGTCAGAGGCCCCGCTGCCGGATGCAATTCATCGTCATACCCATAACCCAGATGTAGTCTATCGTCACACCCAGGACACGTCTTTCCCCGTAGATACAATATTGTAATCCTATCACTACCCTATCGTACTTTTCATGGCAATTGTTCAGATGTTCTTTCATTCCATCATTTCAGACCTTTAAAGCTAGCACACACAGTGCTGCTTCCACCGAACTGAATCAGCCTCATTTCCTTCGTATCTCATTTGTAAGAAGAAAGTTCCACTCAAATAGTTCTCCCGCCAAGAGATATTACTTTGGGGAACAGATTCCAGCATGACCTTTCTTGAGATTTTTAATGTTGATTTTTTTTTTCAAATCAAAAGCCAGTCGACAGGCTCCAAAGGAGAGTCTGTAATGTGATAGGTACTGATCTGGCGGCTCGACTGCAGCCACTTCCCCACCGTCGAAATGTGGCCTCCCTTTGTCTGTTCTATAAATACTTTCATGGCTTCTGCTCGGACGAACTTAAGTCACTGGTGCCTCCTCAACAGGTGTTTACTCGTGCAACCAGATTGGCAACTGGGTCCCATCCATTCACAGTCAGGTTAGCCAAATGCAGACGACAATTCTACTCCTGCAGCTTCTTCTCTCGCACTTCACGCCATATTCTTGCTTTCTTGACGGCTACAACCGCCAGAAATTTAAATGCAATGTCAATACTCATCTATTAACCACTGGACTCTAGCTCTCTCCCCACCCCCGTATATCCTTCCTTTCTCTCGACTTATGTATCTGTCATTGCACCTGCATTCTCAGCTTTCTATTGCTCCTTTCTAACTAGTTTGTACTCCTCACTCTTTTCTAATTAATCTTTTTACAGTTATGTAGCCCCCAGCTCATCAGTGGCATTTCTACCTTGCTCGGGGTGAAATGATAAAAAAAAAACTTTACTTCGTTTCCACTGGTAACCAACTCTTCATTCATCATTACAATTACAACTGAAACCTCTATCTTGAGTGACTATGAGCCTTGTACTAGTTATAAAAAAAACAACAGAATAGGTCGGAATATGAACTTGGTTCGCCGATTTTGCTTTTAGCGTTGATAGCCGTAAGGCTAGCTGCACATTCCAGGTCTTGTTTTTTTTTAACTGCTTATCGCGATTTTTTTTTAAACTGCTTATCGCGATTTTTTATAGCTAGAAAATATTTTTAGATAGTAAGAGTATTTTAGAGATAGTAAAGATTCACCAATACAAGTCTTATTAATTAACACATAGCAGGGAGGGGGATTTATACCTTTCAAAACAGTATTTACGCATAAGTGAACATAACGACCCAGATTGAAATTGGAACTCCGCTCTCCGATTTCCAATTCAGAAACGTTATCCATCGCATATCCAAGCTTACAGCACCTGGCATTCCCAAGCGGTCGCTCATCTGGGTAATGACTTGACTCAACGTTGCTTAACTTCGGTGATCGTACGCCAACCGGTGCTTCAACGTGATATGGCCGTAAGCGCCACGTCTTGAATAAGATCATCAAAATGAAATGATAACAATACACACACCTCATACAGATGCGCAGTAGAAATCTGAAATTACTTCAGTAAAGTAAAGGAATCATTTTTCTTGACGTCAGTGTTTACAGACAAATGTTTCTCGGTGTCGGAAGAGTGTTAGATGTCGATTCTCTTTGTGCGTGAGCGGCAGTCTACGGCCGAGTATTTGCCCCAAGAAAAAAAAAACACTACAAAAGAAGACGAAAACGCCGATTTAGAGAAAGTATCCCCTGAAGCAGTTTGATAACGATATTTGTTTACATGTTACTGCTAAAGGAATCTACTGTTCACTTCCATTTATTTATTGTCCTTTTAATGCCATTTGACTGGTGCCGGGTTGTGATCTATACTCAACCAGTGAGTGGTCAAAGAACGCTGTCAAAATGGAACGTCACCATTGTCATATTCTTCTTCTTCTTCTTCTTCTTGTGCCACGTCCCTTTAGGACATGGTCGATCATAGCTGTCTATCTCTTGCAGGTTTTAGCAGTTTTTCTCCCTACTAAGACTCCATTTCCACAATGCACCATCTATTCACACAAGCACGACAGATACGCAACTTAGATATGGCTTCTTTCTTTTATATGCTGTGTCCTTGCAGCACATGGGCGATCGTGGCTCTCCACATCTTCCTGTCCCTTGTTGTCCTGCTCTGCCATCCACTTGCTCAAGCCCGTCAAGTATGTCACGCGCTGTTTTCTCCTCTCTCTCTTTACCACAATCCACCCTGTGAGTATCAAATTCTCCAAGCCCTCCTTCCTTATTATATGTCACAGAAAGTTCAGCTGCTTCTTCCCGATGTTAAACAAGGCCGAAAGTATGGAACAGCCAGTGAGGATCGAACTCACTACTCAGTCGTAATTGTTCAAACATGACAACCTTGCTAACCATTAAACTATATCGAAGTGCCAAATGTTTTCTACGCGTAGCTTAGATGTGACACATGGCCGAAAAGGGGTCGAATTCACTATTCAGTCGTATTTTTCTAGAGAGACAAGCTTGCTAACCGTTGCAGCACGTCGCGGTGCACCTCTTGCCCTCAATATGCCCTGTGAAGGTTAAGTTTTCCAAGCTCTCCTTCCTCATTTTTCATCTTTTATTCTGCCATTCCCTTGCTCAGACTCAAACTCGTAGTTTTTTCCTGCATCCCTTGACCTATGAGTGTTAGATTCTCCGAACCTTCTTTTTTTTCACATGTTTTCAATATTTCAGTTCTTTTTGATTGTTAAGAGCAGGTTTTTCGTAGTTTTTGTTCCCCTTAAAACTTTCTCATTACTGAATAACATTCTCAATATTGATCTGGGGAACCATGTCACTATCGATCCAAGTATTTTCCTTCTCGGAGAGATTGTTCATCATTCACTGCTATATAGGTAATTAGATATCATTGCAACTAAATTTCGAATGATTGCTACAGCTTATCAACCATTTTTGGGTTATTTAAAGCTAAAATATATTTCTGATTATAGGAGATTGTTTATAGTATGCCGTGTTTCCAAACAATCTCCCATATAAGTACACGCCGAGCTCGACGCTGCTTAACTTTCAGCGTGCTTTGATTTTATGTAATTATGTAATCCTTAAGTTTAACTTACATGCGAGGCAAAATGAGAAGAAATTAGAATGTAGGAAGAGTGTGCTGTGCCAGTTTTCTGAGTAGAAAGTAACTGTCAGCTTGCCTTGAAAAAGAGCGATCAGAGTTTTTTTCTACATATATTTTCTTTGTTATCTGCGAATTGCTACGAGGAAAGATAGTGTAGTGGTTTTCAATTGTATTCGCCACGGTTCGAAATTCAAAATTTTTCTTCTTTTAGATTGGTTGCCAAAGTTAGAGAGATCAAACTATCCTGCTATTTAACCCATAGCTAGGGGCAGGGAGAAAAGACGGCTTGTAGAGTTGCTACTTGAACAAGAGCCTAGTTATATTTAAGATGCCACTACTTTGGAGACTGCCGTTCTTTGACGTGATGTAGTTCAAAATGTGACCCAATAGTAGAAAAACCACAGAAGACGGAAAAGCAGTTCAAGGAATCAGTTTGATTTATTCATGTGCTTTCACCAGCGAAACTCATACGAGATTTTTGAATAGGGATAGTTAAATGTGTTAAATAGGACTCTTCCTAGTAATGTTCGTTGCGGGTGGAATGTCGCTAGCTGGTGAAATAGTTTCCCGTTTATGGAGGTTGGATTCCTTTCTCATGCCGGTTTAATTAGAAACAGTGATAAATTCACAAATTTATTAAGTTAGTAAATAAAAAAAGAGCGTTATTTTCTTATTTATTATTTTAGGCGCTATTTTACGCGCGTGCGCGCACACGCACACACACACACACACACACACACACACACACATATATATATATATTGTACTAGTTGTTACAATGGTTTATAAAACGACAAATAGCTTCAACTGATAAGGTTTATGGCTGTAGCAGTTCATTAAGATCTGCTTATGTGATCCGTTCCTTACACTAATGAGATTAGACTCAATGATAGCAAGCTCATGAATGACTATGAATTTATAAACCATTGTAACAGCTAGTACAATATAATGCTCTACGTTGTATTGAGCACTCTTTATAAAAGTAAATGCATGAACAGCAGGCAAAAAAACCTACAAGTTCAACAGCTATGTTACAATATATATATATCCCCGGACGATTCGACTGAGTGGTTTCTGGATAGGCTATCTACTACACTCCAGAGTCGGGATGCTGAATGTAAATACTAATCAGTCAAGTGAGAATCTACTTAAAATGTATCCCCCCACCCCAGGAAAGGAAAAACTTCTTTTTCGTAGTTTTATGAAATTGCGATAACACTGCTAACTGTAGTACGATATTTTCTTGATTTAACACCTGCAGAACTTTACCTATGAGCATATTGTATACCGCAGAAAAATAACTACATTTGCGGCCATTAGACAAAAATTGAAAATGCATGTGCAAAAATCACACTGGATACTTTGGCCAACGTTGCCCAAGCAGTAGTTCGCCGTGGTAAAAAATATCTTAAGCTAATGACCATCATTTTGAGCATCACTTGTAATTGTCGAGTCCGAAGGTAACTCGTGTTAATCCCATGATGTCTGAATAAATTTAGTATTAGAATATCTATACAAGTTTTTTTCCTTTTCTGAAGTGTCTTTGCATTTTTTAATAGATTCTGTATATTGCTATTTCTATTAACATATATAACAAACTATTATACTCCCCAGTAAATGTATGTTGTACTCCAACATAAACAGTGCTATCAAGTTTTAAGAAAATCATAATTGATAGTCGCTACTTCAAACAGATTTTATATTCTTAGAAATAATCTTACTTTTATAGATGTTCTACGATAGCTCAGCTATATCTTTTGTCATTGCTATCATTGAGTCTAATCTCATTAGTGTAAGGAACGGATCACATAAGCAGATCTTAATGAACTGCTACAACCATAAGCCTTATCAGTTGAAGCTATTTGTTGTTTTATAATGAAACGTCCCGAAAGAGGCGTCATGAAATCTTGTATTAACTTACGAATTACTTAAATGAAGCGTTGTCATTATCATTCTTTATTTTACGAAATTGATTAACTCTAACATATGTTTAATTTTTTTTTTTTTTTTTTTGTAAACATTATTTTTAATGGATATTCATATTTCAGTAGATACCCTGAATAACAGGGAAATATTAATTTTTTTAAAAATCGTATCACCCCGAGCAAGGTGGTAATGCCACTGACGTGCAGGGGGCTACATAAAAGTAAAAAGATTAAGCAGAAGAGAGTGAAGAGGAAGACGAACCAGTTAAAAAGGAGCAAGAGAAGGATGGGAATACAGGTGTGATGACAGTTGCAAAGGTGGAGAGAAAGGAAAGGATATACGGGGTGGTGAAAGAACTAGAGTCATGTGGTTAATAGATGAGTATTGACATTGCATTGAAATTCCTGGAGGTTGTAGCCGTCAGGAAAGCAAGAATATGGAAGCGAGTTCCGCAGGCGGGAAGTGCGAGAGAAGAAGCTGAAGGAGTAGAATTGTCGTCTGCATTTGGTTAATCTAACTGTGACTGGGTGGGACTCAGTTGCCAATCTGGTTGCACGAGTAAACACCTGTTGCAGAGGCACCAGTGACTTAAGTTCGTTGAAGCAGAAGTTAGAAAAATATGAGTCCTCCGGCAGGTTTCAAGCCCTGTGGGAAACCGTCAATTGATCTGACGTGTCTTAGACCACTTGACCACGAAAGAAATGCAATTAGAAAAGCTCGAATTAAGCCTTTAGATACGTAATTTTCCTGATTTTTCGTCATATGAAAAATCAGGAAATATATGACTAGTTTTTCTCACGTTTCTTGCCCTACGATTCGTACGCAAGGTAACGGTTATCGGTACAGAAAATGTAAACAGCGTGTTAAACTTCCAGTCACTTGTGATTTGTTCAATGTACACTACTTCTTCTTCTATGTGCCCGGTCCTTTCAGGACGTAGGCGATCATGGCTTTCCACGTTTCACTATCCCTTGTGTCTCTTAGCACGGTTTCTTCTGTAAGACCACGCAACCCCCGTTCTGTCATCCACCTGCTCAGACCCTTCAAATATGTTATCCGCTGCTTTCCTCTGTCTCCTTTTTCCTCTACCAGGCCTGTTAGTATCAGGTTCTCCAAGCACTCCTTCCTCATTACATGTTCCTGGAACTTTAGTTGTCTCTTTCTTATGCTCAGCATTTCTTTTCGTTTCCATCATTTCCAAAACCACATCATTGCTCACATGCTCGATCCATGATATCCGCAGCATCCTTCTGTAGAACCACATTTCAGTTGCTTCAAGTTTTTCCTTCATCTTTGATGATATTGTCCAGCATTTACTGTCATATTGAAGAACTGACATCACATAGTAATTCATTACCTTTGGGAAAAAAACATGAATCCATTTTTCTCTAGCTAATGGCTAAATAGCAGAGCAGAATGCTGGTGCAGTTAGGCTGGGATTAACTCAATCATACTTTTTGTTAGCTTTAATTGCTTCATTCTAAGCAACAATGCTACTGAACGCAGGGGCATACATGGAGTGAAAGTGAAATATAATCAAAAGTTTGAAATTGGGAAGGATTGAAGAAAAAAACCAAAAAATGGAACATTGTTCCAGACGACAGAAAATGGCGATTAATGTTGCATTTAAATTTTTGAAGATTGTAGTTATCAGGGAAGAAATCAGGAAGGCGTTCCACTGGCGGGAAGTGCGAGAAAAAAAAACTGTTAGAGTAGATGTGGCAGTTGCATCTAGCTAACTCAACAGTAAAATGGTGAGACCTAGTTGCCAATCTAGTAGCAGGCTTAAATTCATGTAGTAGGGGCACCAGGGGATAAAAACTCATTAGAACAGTTGCCATGAAAATATTTGTAGAAAAGGCAGAGGGAAGCTACGTCACGTCGGTGAGAAAGTGACTGGGGACGAGATGCTTGGTCAGGACCGATTATATTGAAGATTCGTCTCTGGATTTTGTTAAGAATCTCGAGATGAACAGTAGGAGTACCAGACCAGATATGGCAACATTATTCAATACACGGACGAATGATAGATTTATAAATGAGCAAGATGGATTCTAACGAAAAAAAAATGTTTGGGTCGACATAACTTTTTTATCTCAACACTTGTCAGCGAAAAACGTGAGGTCAAGAAGTCATAGTGTTTTACTCTTCTGGGGTTCAGCATCAGACGTCCTGATGGTAGACAGAAAAGGTTCTTTTTGGTGATTTCATAAAAGCAGTTTCGTTCTGGAGGTGTTGAACCCTACACATAAAAACTGCTGCTATGGATGCAGTTTATGTGATGACACCATGACTCTTGCTCTAGCTAGGATTATGATGAGCAATCTTTTTTGAAGCAGACTGTCATGACCTGACATTCAATAACTGGGGAGAAAACCTGAATTTTTTAATAAATAAAATGTTATCTCTCTTAAATTTCTAAGAAAATAAATTATTATTAACTTTTGTAAAATTAGAAATACTAATATTTAAAAAAAAAGAAAGATACTCGTCAAACTGATTTATTTTAGGACGGGTATTTCTTAAAAATTGGTTACTTTGTAAAACATTTTTACGTCGTTGATTAATTGTCTTGTAATAGCTTTGTGGATTAGCCTTAATCAAAGTTTTAGATTATTTAAAAATAGTTCATTTTGTGGCATTTAAGTTAATGTACAAGGTGTCCCCAAAAGTGTATACACACTTGAAATAATTGTAAAGTCAATGATTATTAAAATTCATATAATTTTCAAGCGGACGTGCGTTGTAGTGCGTTGTGGTATCGACGCGGAACAACAAATCGGGGAGCCGAGTTCGAATTCCAGTTGAATTCCTTGCATTCACTTATGCGAAAATACTCTTGGGAAAGATATTAATCCGTCACTTTCCTCCAGATATAGGTTGAATAATAGAATAATTGTGTTCTATAACCTTGGCTGGCAACCAGTCTACCACAGAAAGCAATGGCAACTTACTGCGGGATAATTTTTTGCCTAGTCAGTCATGTCTCTTTCGAGACATGATTGCCCAAAGTGTTTATCACGTATGGCACTTAACTGACTGATCATTTTCAAAATTGACAGAATCTACAGACATTATTTTATTGTTTTGTCAACGCCTATTTTCGAAGTGATGTTCTCGTCTAGCTATTGCTGACACCACGAAGCAATAGCTAGCAAACATCACGAACCAATTCATTAGGTATTTGTGTGCATTCTCGTTTACTGGTAGATCTCAATTTAGTGACTCTTGCAGATTAGTTAGCGTAAACTCTGTCTCTTACGTTTCAACATGAAAAAATCCAGTGGTTTGAGGTCTGGTGAACGCGGAGGGTATTCTACGAAACTCCTTCTTCTAATCCGCCTGTTGGGAGAGATCTTATATATATATATATATATATATATATATATATATATATATATATATATATACTAGCAGTATAGCCCGGCGTTGTTCGAGTGTAATGAAAGCTTTAAAACTAATCCATGGTCCTGGAGCTCAGACTCTTTGGACGTTGGTACGAAAGACTAAAAAGCAATAGCTGTTTCCAGTTAAAGCAAAACCGTAGACTGAAAGAAAAATGAATGGATGTCAGTCAAATTTTGATTTCCTGGTATCGATATCAAATAGGTTTTTTTCATCGTAAACTGAATTTTGAAGGCTAAATAAGTCCTCTGAGTAAATGGTATGATGGCTGAGACTAAGAACTACAATTATACCTACTTAGAGCCAAACCCGAAGCAAAAACTAAAATAAAAGGGCTGAAAAAAAAATACAGACATACAGGCAGATAAACAGATAGACACACACAAACATCTTGCCTTTTATATACATATATATTATCAATTTTCTGCTCTATTATAAGAACTGCAACCTTGAAACTTCTGAATATCGTACCTTATGTCTTTGTCTATGAGTGTATCAAATTTGATTAAAATCGGACCACTCCTTCTATAACCCGATTTTTTCGATATTTATCGGGGGTACCTCGACACAAAACCTAGCTAAGAACACTCGCAAACGCTTATAGTACAACTGTGTAAATTTTCAAGAAAATCGGTTCATCCGTTTTAGAGTCTATAGGTAACGGACACACACACGCACACACAGACAAAGTTCCATTTATAAATAAGTTTATATATATATATATATATATATATATATATATATATATAGTCGTTTCATCCCAAGCAAGGCAGGATTGCTGCTAGTGTACATGAGGTTACAGTGGGAGTTGATGGAAGAGAGAAAAATAAATAATAAAAAAGGGGTACATGGAATTTTGAAAAAAGGGTAAGAGCGAGATGGGAGTCCCGGAGATGGCAATTGATGTTGCAGTTAAACCGTTGGAGATTGTAGCTATTAAGGGAGCTCCACAGGCGGGAAGTGCGAGAAAGAAACTGGGGGGGGGGGGGGTAGAAGTGGCGGTTACATTTGCCTATTTTGACGGTAAAAACCTAGTTGTCAATCTCGCTGGCAATCTAGCTGCATGAGTAAATTCATAAGGACGGGACAATGAAACGAAGCTCTTTAGAACAGAATCTATGAAAATATTTGTAGAATACTCAGAGGAAAGCCACATCCAATCGGTGAGAAAGTGACAAAAGTCGAGCTACTAAATCGGGACCGGTTCACATCACAGACCCTCCTTTGGATTTTGTCGAGAACCCCGAGATAAATAACAGGATCACCCGACCAGACATGACAGCAGTATTCAGTGCACGGACGAATGATAGATTTATCAAGAAAAGATCTAGCAACGCAATTGTAGTGGGAGGTGGATGAGATTGCCCTGTGCTGCTGAAAATAAAACTCCTCATCTTCAAAATTATTTTTGTCTATCATTTAGTTCACAGTGTAAAATATATTATTTTAATTACTTTGAAGCGTGTATTAAATTCACGTTTTAAACTAGCCTATTAGACAATAGGATGTGTGTTGTGGTGCAGTGGATATCGGCTCGGAAGGAGAAACCGGGGAGCCGATTTCGAATTCCAGTTGAATTCATTACATTCACTTACGCGCAAATACCCTTGGGAAAGGCATTAATCCGTCTCTTCCTTCCAGTTAAGGGTTAAATAACAAAACAGATTGGGTTCTATAGCCATGTCTGTCAACCAGTCTACCGCAGAAAACAATTGCAACCTACTGCGATATAATCTTCTGCCCAGTCATGATCGCCCAAGCGTGTATCACGTATGGCACTTAACTGACTGACTGATTAGACAATAACCTTGTGTGTTCAAGTGTTGGTGACAACAGCAACACCGAATATCCATGGGTCGAAGCTTTTGCTCCGCATTGGGGTTTAGTTTATTATGTTCTGCTCGTACTAACCGAAACCATCACGGGAGATCGCTATTGATTACAACTGATGCTTTTGAGTCGAGCATTGAAGAAAAAGAAAATGTCGAATTACTAGCAGAGGCACAAAAAAGATTTTGCAACATGACAAGGCTAGGCTACATGCTGCAAAACGGATGAAAACCTACTTGTGGAGTAGATAGACTAAACTATCGCCCGGTTCACACTCCACCCACGTCTATTGAACAGGTGAAGAGGCTCATCCCTTGTTTCCTGTTTAGGACGCGGTTTCCGGTTTTCTCTTTTCCAATCTCCTCACTTTCTTTTTTTTTTCAATTGGAGTAGATAAACTAAACTATCGCCCGGTTCACACTCCACCCACGTTTATTGAACAGGTGAAGAGGCTCATCCCTTGTTTCCTGTTTAGGATGCGGTTTCCGGTTTTCTCTTTTCCAATCTTCTCACTTTTTTTTCTCAATTGGAGTAGATAGATCTAGCTATCGCCCGGTTCACACTCCACCCTCATCTATTGAACAGGTTAAGAGGCTTGTTCCTTGTTCCCTGTTTAGGATGTGGTTTCCGGGTTTCTCTTTTCCGATTTTTTCACTGTTACGTAGCCCCCTGCACATCAGTGGCATTACCGCCTTGCTCGGGGTGATACGATTAAAAAAAAAAAACGTTTAAATGGAAAGACCTACTCCATCCGCCTTATTCACCAGATTTCGTCACGTACAATTATCAATTGTTCCGAGCGATGGCACAAACCTTGGTTGAGCAGAACTTTCATTCTCATGAAGATGCCAAAAAATGGGTCGTCTTTTGTTTAGCTTAAAAAGACGTGTTGTTTTTCCGACGTAGAATTCAAATACTGTCAGAAAAATGGAAAAAAAAGTAGTGGCTAGCGATGGGCCATACTTTAAGTGACATGTTTCTTAGGAATGTTTGTAAATAAAACATTGACGAAGAGGTAACGAATTAAACTCGATATAACGCCGCTCATTCACATACTCTGTGGTGGAACACTGCGGAGCTCCTTTTACCCATAATAAACCCATTTACTGAGCTTCTTTTACTCGCTATATCGAGTTTAATACGTTACCTCTTCCTTGGTATGACGTTCGCTTAATAACGCAACTGTCTGGGTTTCAATTCCTGGTAGTGGATGCGCACTGCTGATGAGTCCCAAGTATAGGACGAAACAGCCGTCTAGTGCTTTCTGCTCTCTGCTTTCTGCATTCTGTTGAGATCGAATAAAAACTCGATGAATTACTTAATATTTTTTTTTTATAAGCGTTTCACCCCGAGCAAGGCATGTCACTGCCACTACTGCTCAGGGGGCTACGTAGAGTGGAGAAAGGATGATTAAATATAGGAAATGTCAGAGGGTGGGTGATAGGCGGGTAAGGATACCGAGAATGAGGGTTGGGTAGATGAAAGTGTTCTGAGAATAATTGGGAGTTAGTGTGATAGGAAGTGTCTATTGACCCTACATTTAAACACCTGGAGATTGTAACTGTCGGGAAAGCAGAGTTGTGGAAGGGAGTTCCACAGGCGGGAAGCGCGAGAAAATAAGCTGTTGGAGTAGAATTTACGGTTACATATTATTTGTTTAACTGTAAAAGGGTGGGACCTAGTTGCTAATCTAGTATCTCGTGTAAATTCGTGCTTAGGCGGCACCAGTGATCTAAGCTCATCGGAGCAGTAGCCATGAAAGTACTTGTAGAAGAGGCATATATATATATATATATATATATATATATATATATATATATATATATATATATAAAAGGTTGACACGCATGAAAGGGTTGATGTACAATTGAAAGCGAACCAATCAATTAATATGCATATATGTGTGTATGAATTCAAATATAAATAAACTATTTCAGTGAAAAGGCAATATGAATAAAGACAAAACTAAAGAAACTATTCTTTAACAACGCGTTTCGTCCTCTGATAGACTTCATCAAGGCAAATTTATTTTATAACATATATTTATAATTTTGAAAATCTAAAAATACCTTTTACTTTTGTTTATAAATACATTTTGCAAAATCAAATACTTACATTTGCCTTGATAAAGTCCATTAGAAGACAAAACACCTTGATAAAGAATTGTTTTTACCTTTATTACTTCAAATGTTATTTTTAAAAATGCCCGTATTTTTGACCGTTTTCCTCCCGTCCTATGCACTCGAGAAAACGAAGAGAAAGTGTATCCTTCGGTAGGATTCGAACCTGCGTTTCTTTTAGCAGAAGAAACAATCGTCTGATCCGGTGTTCTTTAACAGTTCGGCCACGGACAGCACCACAATCAAGTAAGGTTTTATTTGCCTTAACATACTTTTATTGGTTCAGGGGTTCCAAAGCCATATCTGCTCAGTTTCGTATCGGAAAAACGTAAACAAAGCACTTTCTAAAGAATTAATGTTTTTTTTCTTTTTTTTTTTTTTTACTGGATACTCGAATCGCAGTAGATCCTCCGTCTTTTTAAACAGTGTTCATTTTGTCTACCGGCCTGCGCACTCGATTAGCGGCGAGGCAACACATTATGGTCATCTGCCAAATAAGATGTTCATCCTCTATTCATCCACATTTATTCAGGAAAATCATTATACTAGACGAAATTCTTCTATAGATACAAAGTCTAATCTCGACGCTCTACTGAGTACACTTTCGGAGAACGATATTGGTTCGCATGACACACGCCCATACGTAGCAAGCATCGATGTATTGTGATCGTTCCTTCAATTTGTTAAACCTATATGAAATGTGTGCCACACTAGACCGTCTGTTAACTCGTGTTTAGCGGAAACGCCTTAGTTTACTTCTCAAATTTGTAAGTCTTGACCGCGGTGATTTTGCCCTCTTCGGACCACTGCCGATATATATGCACCGTAACTGACCAAAAGCATCTATAAAACTGAACTGTTTCGAAAATGCACTGACTCGTCTTGTATCCATAGCAATTTAACCTTCATCAATGTCATTCGAATCTTATTTTTGCCCATAACTGAGGCATTCACCATATAAAAATGAGATATTCGATGCCGGATTATCTGCTTATAGACCTTTGACTCTAATATGCACAGGGGATTATCATAATGAAACACCGACAAGATCACCTAAGTTAAGCCTGATCAGTATCTTGAGAATACCAGGTGCTGTAAGCTTGGATTTACAGGTGGTGTTAATGATAATGTCTCGGAATTGTCAATCGGAGATCCGAGTTCCATTTCCAGTTCCAGATCGTTATATTCACTTGTATGTGTAAATTCCCCTCGGAATGGTACTTCTTTTTCTACAGCTATGGGTTAATTTATAAGACTTGTATCACTAAACAATTATTATCTCCAAAAATAAAATGAAATTACGTACAAAATATTTAGATTCCGGCATTAAATAACCCATACAAATTGATATGCTGCAAAGCAAAAGCAATCAACAAATATGCACAGTTGTTACGAGAGAATAGCTATAATTCTTGTCACTAGTTAAAAATGTTTTAGCTCATCAAGATATAGATTAAAGATTTATTGCTTTGTTTTTTATATTAAGAATATTATCATTTTACAGACACCCTGCATTTAGACAAAATGATAGCAACTATTTTGGTTGCTTGTTAGTTTCGCTTTAATGTATAACAAATGAAAGTAGTAATTAGCGCTTGTCTGATGAATTTTAAATATATATCTTAACACTCTCTACGTATTTCTGTTTATCATTTCTCTACTTTTTGCCCCACTCCCCTAAAAAGTACAACATCTTACGATTTGCTTTGTTTTAATTATTTATTTGTTTTTATTTTTAGTTTTCTGTTTTTAGGACAGTCGATATATATATATATATATATATATATATATATATATATATAAACAGTAGCTACTCTGGCATCTAACGCATCGTTCATTCAGCAATGAATTAGAACACTCTCAGTTATTGGGCGTGTATAATGATAATATACACGCTAAAAAGTCTGCCTCCTTCTACCGAGCTCAGAGGTAGAATTGCCGACTGACGACAATTCGGTCCGGTTTCAATCCTGGGTAAAAGGCAATCGGCTGTCTAATCGTACTGATGAGCTCTGATACAGCGAAACAGATCTGTCTGCGGATGACTATTTACGCTCTCACACCCTGATTGAGCACTCTGGAAGAATGGTAAACTTTGAAAAACAGTAGCTACTCTTGCATCTACGCATCGTTCATTCAGCAATGAATTAGAACACTCTCAGCCATTGGGCGTGTATAATGATAATAAACACGCTAAAAAGTCTGCCTCCTTCCACCGAGCACCCGTAGCTCAGAAGTAGACTTGCCGACTGACGCCAAAGTCAGAAGAATTCGATAAAGGTTGTAGTGTTTCTTTTCTTGGAGCTTTCATCAGGATTACACTCCACATATACTTTACATTGGCCACTTTCGCCATTCACCTACGCTTTGTAGACCACCTCTTCCGTTTCACAGGTCTCGTCCAGCGGACACTTATTTCCCTACAGTTGCACATTTCATTATTTATATAATTTTTCTGCATGCAATCTTTGAAATTACTGGCGTTTTGTATCATGATGGTAATTCCCAAAATTGTTAATACAACTGCAAAAAGATAGTACAATCATCGGTCATCATTCAAACTGGAAAACTATAGAAATTACACAGTTGATACCCGTGAGCTGTTTAATGAGTTTGTGGTCTATTCAGCGTACAGGGACCAGATGACTAGAGGTGTTTCCCTGCTGGCCATACACACTTTGTGCGTGAGGGTGGACCTTGTCCATGTCTGTGTCGATATTGCCTTAAAAAGTGGTTTGTTTCGGATCGTTGAGGTTTATACACCCAACGACCTGACCCGAAAGATGGGCGATCCACGCGCGATCGGGATGAAGCCATAGGAAACTCTGGTGGAAGTCCGAAGTGTTTTTAAACGGCATTTTTTATGTTTATTTTCCTTTTTAATTATATACAAAAGCTATTAGAGCTCTGCAAATTTTTTTCCATATTAAAAAAATTAAAAACAAAATTTTACATACTCACAAAAAACATTTATTAGTCAATTATATAGCCTCTATTGTTTTTAACAACTCTCTCGCGTCGTTCTACAAGTTCGTTGATGACATTTTAGAATTTCGCGTTTTCGTTGGAAGTAGGTTGTGAGGTACTTTTCTGTACAAATTGTTTGTCATTTAAATTGTTCTCTAGAGAACGGAACAAATGGAAAGTCGTTTCATGAGTAAATTAGGCAGAAAATTTCTCGCAGTAGGCTACCGCTTTTTTCTGCAACAGACTATTTGCCAATCAAGGCTATAGGACCCAAACTCTCCTGCTATTCAACCGGTAGCTGGTGATGGAACCATAGAAGAGATGGACTACAACCTTTCTCAACCTTTCTCGTATGTGAATGCAACGAACCCAATTGAAATTCTAACTCGGCTGTCAGATTAATCATTCCAAGCCGATATCACTGACACCGTACTGAATAGATTATTTTCTATTCCTACACAATTTCCCTCCTGGCTAAAATTACTCAACTCAAATTTGAAATTACCCCATTGCAAACAAAATACCCCACTGAATCAAGAATAGGCCTGAGCAAGACATTTGCGATGAAACCTCAAATTTTTCTCCGTACACTGTACAAACATATGAGACAACCCCCAACAGCCTTGTCACTTGGGTTGTTTGTTATCTTGTTTTGTATATGAGCACAGCTAAATGACATTGCCGCGAGGTTTACGCCTTATTTCTTTTAACTGTCAGAACAAGATTCTAAATTGAGAGTCGGTAAATGTATCTAATAACAACGGCTCATTTAATAATGACGTTTGGCTTTTAATTTTGAATATTTAGAACTGGAAGTGTGGAGCGCCCATTAAGAATAGTACTCACTTCTTCTTCTATGTGCCTTGTACCTTCAGGACGCAGGTGATCATGGCTTTCCATGTCTCCCTATCCCTGATGGATTTCAGCACGCTTTCCCCTGTTACACAGCGCAACCCTCGTTCTACCATAGAACCCGCACAGGCCAGTCAAGTACGTTACACGCTGTTTTCCCCTGTTTCTCTTTCCCTTTATCTGTCCTGTTAGTATCAGGTTCTCCAAGCTCTCTTTCCTCATTGCATGTCCCAGAAACTACAGCTGTCTCTTCCTGATGCTCAGTATTAATTTCCTTTTCGTTTCCATCCTTTCCAAACTTTCATCATTGCTCACATGCTCTATCCATGATATCCGCAGCATCCTTCTGTAGAACCACATTTCAGTTGCTTCAAGTTTTTCCTTCCTGTTCGATGATATTGTCCAGCATTCACTGCCATATTGAAGAACTGACATCACATAGCAATCCAGTACTCTCTTCTTTTTTCTAGTGAAAATTTCCTGTCTCTTAATACTCTACTCAGCTTCTGAGTTGAGTATAAAGAGATGCCAATTCGCCTACAGATTTCCGTGTCACACCTTCCGTCTTCTGTTAGAACACTTCCCAGGTATTTAAATTTTTGTACCTGCTTGATTTCAGTATCCCTCACCTGCATTTGGAATTTTGAGCTACTTTTTTTATGATAACCATGCATTCGGTTTTCTCGCAGTTTATTTGTAGTCCTTTCTTGTCACTCTCTTCCGTTACTTTCTGTAGGAAGCCTTGTAGTTTCTTTTCCGTGTCTGATAGCAGACACGGAAACCTTACGTTGTTTAAATTGTGGCATCCAATGAAGAATCCTGGCATAATTTCTAGGGTCCTCAGAATAGTCTCGCTGTACAAGTTGAATAGATCCGGTGAGAATACACATCCTTGTCTTACGCCCCTTTCTATCTTTGTATATCTGCTGAATTCATTTCCTGTCCGTATACAGACGGTTTACTGCCAGGAGAGATTCTTGATTACTCTTAGGTCTTTCCCAAATATGTCGAGGCTGCCAAGCATCGCCATCTATTCTTTGTGGCGTATTTTGTCGAACGCCTTTGCATAATCGATAAAACATAGGTACAAGTCCTTCTTCATTTGGATTTTCCCTTTTCGGAGAGCATCCTAATCATAAATATGGCGTTTCTTGTTCCAGTGTCTTTGACGAACCCGCATTGTTCTCCGCCTATCTCTGGCCTGATTCTGTTTCTCGCCCTAAAACTTGTTAACCATTGCACCACTATATTTAGTTGTCCCTCCCACTAAGGGCAACATGTGACACATGGTCAGTTATGAGTGGGAATTTCCGGGCTATTGCACCATATCAAAGTACCCAAGAGATTTTCTAAGCGTAGATTATTTGTAGCAAAAGGTCAAAAGTGAGGATCGAACACATTATTCACTCATAGTTGCACGAGCGAAAAAAGTTTGCACACCATTACAGTACGTGGACGTGCCCCCATCACATGTATATTATGCTTTATTAAGCAATATTTATGATTAGCCGCATGTATCCGAGTATACCTGTCTACTAGGGTATCTAACACTCGCAGAGCACAGAGTGGCTTATACAACAACTAGGCTTAGTTACAGTTTCTAGGAAAGAACGCATGATCTAGAGTGATCAAGAGTCAAGGCCAGCACGCTCAAAACGTTCCTCACGTTGATTTGCGACATCGCGCTGGCACAACCATCGATGGTTCCCAATTAATTCTGCAAATCGAATTTCAGTTACAATACTTGAGTCAACCTTTCGTATGATTTTAGCACCGATTTCGGTTACTGTTTCTGGGAGAGAACGCCTTACCTGGCGTGATCAACAGTCTTTAACAAGGTCAGCACGCTTAAAACGTCGTTCATAATGACTTTCGACATCGTGCTAGTACAACCATCAATGGCTCCCAAATAGCCCCGTCTACTCAGTTTTACTTCATTCAAGTAATTGGTATGGCTTTAGCACCGACCTTAGTTAAATCTTTTGGGAGATAAAGCATTGTCTGGCGTGGTCAACACTCTAAACAAGGCCAACAAGCACACAACGTCCTTCAGGATGATTTTCCACTTCGTTTTAGCACAACCATCGATGGCTGCCTAAATAGTTTCGTCTATTCAATTTCCTTTTGATCCAAGAAAATCACAAACGAGTCAAGTTTTTGAGTTGGAAATTATTATTATTGAATTTTTAAAAATGAAAAAAATTCTTGAAACTATTATTTTAGTCTTAATTGAATTGAAAGCTAAATGATTAAATTTTCTATTTCCAATAAGCAAAATACTCTGGTGTATTTGAAACAGAAATTATATTGATTGGAATCTAAAATTTTCTGATTTTAAATTTTTTTTCAATTTTTTGATGATTTTTTAGCAATCAACACATTTGTAAACAAATGTAATTTCTTGGTTTTAAAAATCTTTCAAAAATAAAATATACATCTGTGACATTATTTTTGCAAAATTAGCAAATTTAATGTTACGTTAATCTGATTTATACAAGTATTACTTATTTATAACATGTAATTTTTAATAAAACTATTTCTTAAACATAGTGTTTAACTTACTAACATTTCCCTAGTATTTGAAATGTGATGACAGCTTGACAGATTCGAGAAAAGATAAGTGTATGGCGAACACAATTGACATAATTGTACATTTTTTTTGTAAGAGGAAGAAACCGTGATACATATGAGCTTTTAATGTACACATAGAAGTTACCTTACATAAAAAGTCAAATACACGCAAAGATATATAAATAAACAATAAATTAAAAACTATTTTAAAAATAAGAAGTCACGATGATTTGTATCAAACATTTCGATTTTCAATTAGTAAATATAATCTTCACTTAATAAGCTAAATCTTTGAATTATCTTAAAATATTTTTTAAACTTTATAGATTATTATAATTAAAAAAAATAAAAGCAATTATTATAAAATTTCATTATTCATCGAAAAATATTATTCAGACTATGATGTCCTTATTATTTATTAAAGCAATTAAAAGTTTATCAAATTGAATAATGTCATAGTTTTATTGCATTTTTTTATTTTACTATTGGAAGCAGATTTTCGGAAATAAAGGCAGTATGTTTAATAATACATTATTTACATTCACAAATAAATCCTGCGTTTCACTAATAAAACAACTTTTTTCCCACAAAATTTAATTTCCTAAAATTTCATGAACTTACGTGTAGGGAGGTAAGGGATGTAAAAATATTTTAACGAGATTTTTTAAAATAATAATTTCAAAATTAATTTCATTCATTTGTTGTCCTGAAAGTTTCATTAAAATCCGAAAATTATTTGATTTTTTCAAAAATTTCCAACTTAATCTGTTTGTCACCAGAAAAAAAAACTGAGTTATGTAATATTTCGATTTTCGTTAGCAGTTAACCAAATTGTTACAAGAGTTTACAAGGGATAGTGCAATATTACATAACTCAGTTTTTTTTCTGGTAAAAACACATTAATTTGAAAATTCTTGAGAAAATCAAATTATTGTCAGATTTTAATGAAACTTTCAGAACTTATTCACAAATGAATGAAATTATTTTTGAAATTATTTTTATAAAATCTTAGTAAAAATATATTTTTAACAACTGTTACCCCCTTCACATAAATTCGTGAAATTTCAAGAAATTAAATTTGAAGCAAAACTTTGTCTTATTAGTTAAATGCAGAACTCACTGAAGAATGTAAATCATCTATTATTTTTAAATATAGCTTTTATTCCGAAAATCTGCTCCGAATATTAAAATAAAAAATGCAATAAAACTATGACATTATTTAATTAGATAAGCTTTTGCTTTATAATCATATATATTAAGGACATTATAGACTGAAGAAAAAATTTCGACGAATAATGAAATTTTAAAAGAATTGATTTAATTTTTCTTTTTTAATTATAATAATCTATAAAATTTCAAAATTAAAAAAAACTCTATAAAGCTTTGTTTTGATTAGGTTATTGTTATTAAGTGGAGACAATATTTACTAATTGGAAATTGAAAAGTTTAATATCAATCGTCGAGACATCGTATTTTTAAAATAATTTTTAGTTTTTTTGTGTATTTGAGTTTTTATATATCTATTTTCTGTGTTACATTAAAGGGCTATGTACTTAACGATTTCTTCCCCTTACAGGAAAAATATTGGACAATTATGTCAATTCTAGTCAACAATATTTAGCTTATCTGGCTGCCATTACACATCTGTTTCTCGTCACACCTCAATCATTTACAGCAAAGGTCAGCGAGATCAACGCTCCGTGATTAAGAAAAAGTTTTATTCTAAATTTCATGCTATGAATAAGTAATACTTGTGTAAACCAGATTAATATAACTTTAAATTTTCTTTCTACAGTGAGAATCGAGCTCCCAGACAAGCTTACTTTAGCACCCCGGTTAGACATGCACACTCTCTGTGAACCCCACGATCTTGTATTTATTATGTGCCATGTCCCTTCAGGACGTGAGCAACCATGGCTCTTTCTAACTTCTTAATTATTTCCAGCTCTTAGTATGTTATGTCTTTTTGCTAACCACCATAATGCCAATCATTTATCAACCATTTAGACAATCTCGTTTCTCCCTGTAAATTTTCGACACTTATCTCTTTAACCAGGATTATTGATGTTACAAGTAGAAGATCCATAGGCGGTTAGTTTTCACTACAGCTCTAATCTGCAAAAGTAGTTTATTGCTATTTTAGGGCGTTCTTAAAATTCTTCTTCTATGCGATCATGGCTCCTCATTTGTAGCTCATAATAAAATTTATCTTTTTCTTATCTTTCTAAACTTTGTTCTGCCATCCGTGAAGTCAGCTAATTAGGTTATGTATTATTTTCCTTCGTCCCTGTTACCTTCAATGTGTTTCAAATTTTCCAAGTCCAATTTCCTCATTATGTGCCATAGAAATATAGACTGCTTCTTTCTGCTGTTAAATATAAGTGTCGTTTTTGTTTCTGTTTTCTCTAAAACTTCGTTATTGCTCACATGTTCAGCATCCTTCTGTAGAACCACATTTCTGTCGCTTCATATCTCTTCTTCATTTGTGTAGAAATTGTTCAGCATTCACTGTCATATAAAAGGACTAGTATTATGTATCAGTTAAGTCCTCTTTTCTTTGTTTCTAATGAAATATTTGTTTCTTAATATTTTGTATAGCTTTTGGAAGGTATCTTATTACATAGCAGTTTAGTTCTCTTTTCTTTGTTTCTAAAGAAATGTTTCTGTTTCTTGATACATTGTATAGCTTTTGAAAGGCATCTTTCGCTATCCAAGCGCGCCTTCAGATTCAGTCTTACTCTTTCCGTCTTCTCGTTAAAAACCTTTTCAGATATTTTAATATTTGCACCTGTTTGATTCTCGCATCACCCAATTTGTAATTTGGATGTTGCGCTGTCTCTTTTGCTGATAACCATGCATTATTTCTTGATGTAATTCAGTTTTTGTCTTTTTTCTCGTTTTCTTTTTTTTCTCGTTTTCTTTCTTTTTTTCGTTTTCTTACTTTTTTTCTCGGTTTTTTCTTTTTTTTTCTCGTTTGCTTTCTTTATTTTTTCTCGTTTTTTTTCATTTTTTCTCGTTTTCTTTATTTTTTCTCGTTTTCTCTCTTTTTTCTCGTTTTCTTTCTTTTTTCTCGTTTTCTTTCTTTCTTTTTTCTTTTTTTTTTTTCGTTTATCATTCGTCCATGCTTAGAGTATTGCTGCCAAATATGATCCGGTGCTTCTGCTATTTACCTTGAGCTCCTTGATAAAATCCAAAAAAGAATCAGCAATATTGTTGGTCCTGATTCAATCAATATCCCCCCACCGTAAGGCTACCTCTCTGTGTCCTTTTTATAAATACTTTCATGGTAATTTTTCGAATGAGCTATCCACTATGATGCCTAGACTTTATGAATTTAAGTGTAGTACTAGATTGGCGTGGAGATCTCATCAATTTACAGCTGAGCTGGCGAGATGTAGCCGTAAGTTTCTTTTCTCGCACTTCCCGATTGTGGAACTCTCTCCCTGCTCCATGTTTTCCAGCCAAATTTTATCTGCAACAATTTAAATACAATGTTAATCGTTACCTACAGCCCTCATGATTATTCTTTCCACTCTTTAAACCCCTAGTGTCTTAGTGACTTTACTGTCTTACATAGAGCGATGCCGATTACCTCACCAAAAAATAGCTTCTGTCATTATTGTAGTTTCTTTTCAGTGTTTTCTATAAACACTGGTACATTTGCATATATTATATTGTTAATATTGTTGTCATCAATAATAAATCCTGGTAGGATTTCTAATTCTCTCAGAATCGTCACATATCTAATTAGCTGCTGATAATGTCGATATCGTTACTGAGTCTGTTTGTATAAAATGAAATAGCTTAGTAAAAAATGTATGCCTTCATCTTTTCTCCTAACCGCAGCTATAAGTCAGATAGCAGAACAGTTTGGGTTCTCGAACCTTGATTGGCAACCAGTCTAGGAGAATGATTACGCTGAATTCAAAACCTGTTTGTCTACTAATGAGCTGATAGTATCGCTTACATCTTGGTTGGCAATTTATCTAGAGGTGATTAGATAAAAATGTTGCCTCTCCCCACCAAAAAGAAGTACAATGACTGAAATTAATATATCATGAGAGTTACGCATTTTTTTTATCATTTCACCCCAAGCAAGGCATTTCACTGCCACTATTGCGCAGGGGGTTACACAGGGGAAAGTGATGAGAAAGAGTGGTTAGTTATAGGAAATGTCGGAAGGAGGGTAATAGACGGATGAGGATACCGAGGATGGGGGTCGGATATCTGGGAAGAGTATTTGAGAGAATGGATGCAAGTTAGTGTGATAAGAGGTGTCTATAGCCCTTACATTTAAATTCCTAGAGATTGTAACTGTCAGGGAGGCAAGTATATGGAAGGGAATTCCGCAGGCATGAAGTGCGAGAAAAGAAACTGTTAGAGTAGAAATTGCGGTTACATTTTATCTGTTTCACTGTAAAAGAGTGGGACCTAGTTGCTAATCTAGTATCTCGTGCAAATTCATACCTACGAGGCACATGTGATCTAAGTTAATCGGGGCAGAAGCCATGAACGTATTTATAGAAGAGACACAGGGAAGCCAAGTCGGTATCGATCACATTACAGATTACCCGTTGTATTTTGTCAAGAACCCCAAGGAGAATAGCAGGGGCACCCGACCAGATGTGGCAGCAGTATTCAATACACGGGCGGATGGTAGAATTATAGATATGCAGGATGGACTCAGACGGGAAAAACTTCCGGGCCCTGTACAGAAAATCGACTTTCAAAGCAGCGGATTTAGCAATGGATTCGATATAGTCATTCCACTTGAGGTGTGAGGCCAAGGAGGCGTAGTGTTTTACTCTCAGGGAGATAAATCTGTTCCATGCTAATGGGAGGTAGTTTTGGGAGGCATGTCCGTTTAATACTAACTTCAATGTGTGATTAGAGAGGAATGAATGGATTAGGTTAAACAAATTTCCAGTTATACCATAGCTCCGCAGTTTGCGTAGGAGGCCAGCATGCCAGACTCTGTCAAAAGCTTTGGATATATCTAAGGCAACTGTTCGAGATTAGCCATTCTTGTCGAGAGCCTGGTATATATACTCGATGATGGTCGTTAGCATATCAACAGTAGACCTGGTGAAGCGGAAACCATACTGTTTGTCCGATAGGAGCCTGTGGGCTGTGAGATGTTGGACCACCTCGGCGTTGATAATGGCTTCGAACACTTTGCCAAAGATCGGAAGGAGGCTGATAGGGCGGTTTGAGGGTTCTCCAGTATCCTTAAATATAGGAACTACAGAGGAAGACATCTAGCAGGCAGGAAAGCAGGAAGCAGATAGGCAGAAGTTGTAGAGCTTAGGGAGGACAGAGAAGAGTTCAGGAGCACATTTCTTCAAGACTATGATTGGGATTCCGTCCCCTTCGTTCGCTTTGTGAGGGTCAAGTTTTGAGATTATGTTAGAGACCAGAGAGGGGGTAATGTGGACGTCATTCAGTTGAGCCTCAGTTCTAGGTGGGAAGTCGGGTCTAGATACTCCAGACGAATCCAGTCTCGAATTGGTGGAGAATCTGCGAGCAAAGCATTCAGCCTTGTCCCCTGAGGAGGTGAGGACTTCAAATTCATTGATTAGGGTTTTTTTGAGCTATTACTCTTGTACTCCATGCATATGGACATTGAAGTCCTTCTTGAAGAGGGGAAGGTAACCAGGAACGTAAAACTCAGAAGAGGGGATAGAAGGGTCAAAGTTAGTTTCAAAGAGAGTGGAGATATCATGTAGGTTAGTTTGAAGGAATGGTTCTACGCTGTAAAATTTAGTACGTATACCTCGTATGTTTGCCAAGGAGACGCGGACAGGTTTGGGCGCTTTCTGATGAGCTGGTTTAGTTTTGCTATTTTGTTTGCTTGTATTCATAGTGATTTATTTAGAGAGAGTGGTCTAGAGTAGAATCAGTCGGTCACTGTATGCAGCATGTGTAGGAGGGAGACTTGCTCGCAGCCGGAGGTTCATACAGAGACACCCGTCCATGCGCGATATGGCACTACAAGAACCCCGATATTTTTCAAATGTTGATCAGAGCAGCCTCTCAAGGCACTACGCAAGAGTTCGGGCTCCTAATTACCAGTCGAAAGCAACAACCAGGAAACTGTCTACCCGGTACCATCAGAATGAAGAGACATTGCCACCATACTCAAATACTGCAAAGAGCTTCCGACTGAACTAACACTAAGACCGATGGAGAAGAGAAAGAACCGGGAACCCCTTCCTAAACAAGAAACAAGGCGATCACCTCTACTCCTGTTCAAAAGAAGAGGGTGGAGTGTGAAACCGGGCTATAGTAGGTACTATCTACTCCAATTAAAAAAAAAACTTTCTAAGTTTTAACTTAGTATAAGTCGAGAGGATCCTTCAAAGGCAAAATAATTTACAGAACCTTCTCTAGCAAGTTTAAAGAAAAGACCATGTAAAGACGAAATAAACAACCCTTTGGCTGCCCCAAAAATGGCCGACTCATTTTTTAACTGGAGGGAAAAAAAAATTTTTTTTTTCTTAAATAGAACCGCTGTTATATGCGGAGAGACAAATATATTTACATTGTCATATTCATGAAACTTCGACCGTTATACGCACGGACCTTTTACAGGTGATTGGAATTTTGAACTGAACTCTTTATTTCGATCACTGAGGTAGATTGTTGTCGTTCCATGTGTGATGCATCTTCCGAGTGCCAGTTCGTAATTCCAGTCTCCTAAAGAAGGTCGAAGCGTACAACGGTCGAAACTTCGTGAATATGGCAACAATGATGAGGACAACAGTTCGAACAATGTAAATAACGTAAATACTTACGACACATCATCTCAGAAGTATAGATAAATCTTCTGTCAGTTTGTTTATGCATTTGTAAAACCCATGTTATCTCTCTGACGTCAAGCCTATGAGTGGGCATCTGAAGCTTTATTTGATTAAAATCATTTCACCAGCATTTAAAAAAATATCACATAACAACGAAATGGGTGTAACTTGTCTGAAAACTGAAAACATACGAAACATGAAAAAATGTGCCCATCATTATAGGCGTGCTTGGAAGAGTTTTACAAATATATTGAGAGAAATGGACTTTTTTAGAAACCATCACAACAAAAGTATTGTTAAAATCAACTATAATATTGAGGAAGGTGCTGAAGTATTGAGAAGACTTTTTGTCAATTGATCTCATCGTGTGAAAAAAAAAAAACACTACATAACAAAATTCGTAATGATCAAGTAGATAATATTCTGTTATAATGTGTGGGCAGTGTGACGGATATCTGCGCAGAAACTTGAATCGGCTAGTCGAGATCATTTGACTTTCACTTTTGCACTATTACTCTTGGAAAAAGCACTAATCCGTTTCTACTTTCATCCTACCTCCCATGGGTTAAATAGCAAAGTAGACAGGGATCTCTATCCTTGATTGGTCTACGAGAAGAATAATTAAAGCAATGGAGAAACACTTCATTATATTTCCCCAAAGAATGCAACACAGTCCACAGATCACAAAGAAATGTAATCTGTGGAGAGTCATAATCATCTTCGGTCTGAAGGGACATGGTATAAAAATATATGTTCTTTTAAGATTCTTGGTACAGGAAGAGACAGCTGAGGTTTCTGGGACACGTAATGAGGAAAGAGGACCTGGAAATCTAATACTCACAGGACGGAAGGCAGCGCGAGACATATTTGATAGGCTTGATCAAATGGATGGCGGGGCGGGTTTTAGAAGAAATACCAAGAGGAAAGATGTTAAAAGCGACAAGCGACAGGGGCTAGTAGAAGTCCATGATCGCCTACACCCTGAAGGGACACGGCACATGAAGAAGAAGAAGACGTATCTAGCAGCAAAGCTTGTCAGAATGTAAGCCAATAAGCAGGTACTTATAACTTGGGAATGTAAGAATTCATTCACGCATTAAATCGAAAATAACCAAGATTGATGTTTGCTTGAAAGCTAAAATTCCGAAAACCTGGAAGACAAGCCAAGCAAAGAAAAATGGTCATTTAAAAATAAAACAGCATGAATGTTACATACTCGTTGCAGAAATCTGAGACAGAAACATTGATTTTAACATGCTGCTTATCTTAATAATAATAATAATAATAATAATAATAATAATAATAATAATAATAAAAACAGTAATAGCAATAATAATATATATATATATTTCACACCTGTCACTCTAACGACTCCAGCTGACACCAAATCGGCCGAGTTTCGATCCCGGCCAGAAGCAAGTGGTTGTGTCTAGCCACACCGATGAGCTGTGACACAACGAAACATTCTTGTATGTGAATGAATAATATATATATATATATATATACACACACAACGGTCTTTATTATATATATTTCTCCTCTGTCACACCCATGGACAAAAAGACAATAGCGAGGTAGTGTCGGCTCAGTTCATTCTCTTTAGTACCAGTTATTAAACTTTACAAGAAGTTATGAAACCTCTTGCCGAGTGTTCGCTCTTTTTCGGTACAATTATGGCGTTGAGTAGTAAATAATATATATATATATATATATATATATATATTAGTCATCCGCATACAAGCCTGTTTCGCTGTATCACAGCGCATCAGTGTGGCTAGAGACACATCAACTTACTTCTGGCCTGGATCGAAACACGACGAATTTCATGTCAGTCTGAGTCGCTACTCCCTAAGCCATAGGCGCATGGAATCAAGAAAGAGAAATTTTAACGTGTTGTATATAAGCAGTGTATGCACACGCCAGTCAGCGAAAGAACTCAATTCATTTCTGAAGAGTCACGCTTATACAGCAGAAGTGGAAACTCTTTTTATATCCTTCCTTTCACACTTCGAGGTTTGATGTAGTTTTTTTCTTATGACTTAATCTATGATACTTAATAGTAGGTACATTAATATATATGTTGCCGTCATTTTAGACGGCATATGGATATGTGTATTTTTCTGTCATTTTTGACGGCATGGGATTCTTCTTCTTCTTCTTCTATGTGCCCTGTCCCTTCAGGACATAGGCGATCATGGTTCTCTACGTCTCCCTATCCCTTGTGGCTCTTAGTATGTTTGAGCCTGTTACTCCTGGCAACCCCCGTTCCGTCATCCACCTGATCAGACCCTGCAAATATGTTATCCGCTGCCTTCCTCTGTCTCTCCTTCCTTCTATCTGACCAGTCAGTATCAGGTTCTCCAGGCTCTCTTTCCTCATTGCATGTCCCAGGAACTTCAGTTGTCTCTTCATGATGCTCAGCATCAATTTCCTTTTTGTTGCCATTCTTTCCAACACCTCCTCTTTGCTTGCATGCTCAGTCCACGATATCCGTAGCATCCTTCTGTAGAACCACATTTCGGCTGCCTCCAGTTTTGTCCTCATTTTCGATGATATTGTCCAGCATTCACAGCCGTATTGAAGAACTGACATCACGTAGCAGTCTAGCACTCTTTTCTTCGTTTCTATTGAGATTTTCCTGTGTGTTAGTATTTTGCTCATCTTCTGGAACGCATCCTTTGCCATGCCAATTCGCCTTCGGATCTCCGTGTCGCACTTTCCATCTTCTGTTAGAACACTTCCTAGGTACTTAAATTTCTGTACTTGCTTGATTCTGTTATCTCCCACCTGTATTTGGCATTTTGGGTTGTATCTTTTACTGATGACCATACACTCAGTTTTCTTAAAGTTTATTTGTAGTCCCTTCTTGTCACTCTCCACTGCTACTTTCTGTATGAGGTCTTGTAGTTTCCTTTCCGTGTCCGCAATCAGCACTGTATCGTCCGCATACTTTATGTTGTTCATGTTGTGGCCTCCAATAACAAATCTTGGCGTGTCATCTAGGGTCCTCAAAATATTCTCGCTGTATAGGCTGAACAAATCCGGTGAAAAGACACATCCTTGTCTTACGCCTTTTTCTATCTTTATGTATCTACTGAGGTCGTTACCTGTCCGTATGCAGGCCGTTTGCTGCCAGTAGAGATTCTTGATTATTCTTATGTCTTTCCCGAAAATGTCGAGGCTGCCTAGCATCTCCATCAATTCTTTGTGTCGTATTTTGTCGAATGCTTTCGCGTAGTCAATGAAGCATAGGTACAAGTCTTTCTTCATTGGTAATGCCCTTTCAGAGAGCATCCTAACCATGAATATGGCGTTTCTTGTTCCAGCGTCTTTGACGAACCCGCACTGTTCCTGCCCTATCTCTGGCTTGATTCTGTTTCTCGCTCTATTCACCAGGATTCTGTCAATTAGTTTTGTAATGTGACTCATTAAGCTGATAGTTCTATGTAGTTTGCACTCGTTTGCACCAGGTTTCTTCGGCAGCGCTATAAATATCGACTTGCATAGGTCGTCTAGTATTATTCCGCTGCTATAAATTTCGTTTATTATGTCGGTAATCTTTTCTATGCCATATTCTTCTAAGACTGTCAGCAGCTCTATCACTATGCCATCTGGACCAGGTGCTTTGTTTCTGTTCATTTTGGCCATTGCAGCTTCCACTTCGGATTTCAGTATTTCCGGTCCATCCATATCCTTGTGTATTCTCGGTTGTTCTCTCTTGTCGCAAAAGAGATCCTTTATATATTCTTCCCATCGCTGGAGTATTTCCTCTTTCTCTAATATGATTCTTCCTTCATTGGATTTTATGCATCCTGTTGAGGAGCAGGTTTTTTGTTCTGTCAGTTCTATTATCTCTTTATGCATCTCTGCTTTGTTGTTACTGCTCAGTCTCTCTACTTCTGCGCATTTGTTGTTGAGCCATTCTCTTTGGCTTGTCTGCATTTGTTCCTTATCTCCCTGTGAAGTTTTTTGTACTCTGCTCCGTGCTTTGGACTTATTTTTTGTCTCATTTGCATCATGTGGAGGATCTCTTCGGTCATCCACTCGTTTTTTCTTCTGCGTCTGATTTCCTTTGGGGCTATGTTGTTCGCTGAGGTCACCGTCGCTTCTTTTAGTGAATACCATTTTGAGTACCCTTTTCCAATTTGTTTTTCATATTTCTTTCTCACGCTGTTATTGTATTCTTTCTGCAGGGTGAGATCGTCCTCTAGCGTGTCGTATTGCAGCCTTGGTGATGTGATGGGCTTCTTCAGTCTTCGGAGTTTCACTTTTAGTTTGCAGATGACTGGGACGTGGTCACTTCCGCAGTTGGCACCTGGGTATGTTTTGCATTGGACTACTGCGTTCCTGAATCTCTCGTTTATAGTTATATAATCTATTTGGTTCTTCGTGTCGCCTCCTGGACTTCTCCATGTCCATAAACGTCGTAGGTGTTCTTGGAACCAGGTGTTAGTAATAACCTGGTCATTGGCTGAGCACCATTGGATCCATTTTTCTCCTCTTTCGTTGCGCTCTCCTAGTCCGAAGTTGCCGTTCGTGTCTACTTCACTCTCTTTACCTACCTTTACATTTAAGTCCCCCATTATTATCCTAATTTCTTGGCTTTTGCACTGAGCCTTGGCACTGTCCAGTATTGAATAGAGAGATTCTATTTCGTCCTCCGAGCTTTGAGTTGTCGGCGCATAAACTACTATAATAGCTATATTGAAGGGCCTTCCCCGCAGTTTAACCAAGAGGACTCTCTCTGACAGTTGCCAGTATCCAAGTACACATCTATTCACTTGTTTGTTTCGTATTAAAGCGACCCCTTTTTCGTTTTTTTTACCCCTGCATATATTATCCTGTGGGTGTCGCTACTGACATCTCCGTTATTAGGCCATCTTGTTTCACATATGCCTAGGATGTTGATATTTAGTCTGTTCATCTCCTGTTTGACATTCTCTAGTTGTCCACAGTTGAGTGTCCTGACGTTCCATGTTCCTATGGTGAGTTTGTCTTTGATGCGCACAGTTGCAGGGTAACGGTCCAGAGACACCTGTTGCTCATGTCGTTCTTTCCCGGGCGAGGGACAAATTTTGGAGTAAAATGTCCCCTTTACGCCGTTTGTGCTAACAGTCGCCAGATGACGGTCAGGTGACACCTGTTGCCCATGCCGGTCCTTACCGAGCGAGGAGTTGCTTCCTTGGGAAGCAACCCCCTTCACGCTGTTGGCTTTAATATATTTGTTGTAACTATACATGATTGCGCGGGGTAGATAGTGGAGTGGTATCCCGTTGCCTTCTCCACGATGGTTTATTGAGACATCACCTCTAGTTAGCTGGCCGTTGACTCTTTGAGAGTTCTTCCGCCCTTTGTAGGTTTATATTTTTTGGACCTACAGGGATGCTAACGTCCCAATTATATATACATATATATATATAATTGATGTTAAAAAAAAAATGAATAAAATAAAATTAAATAAAAAATAAGGGAAAAAAATTACTAAGTTTTAACTTAGTAAAAGTCGAAACGGCCTTTAGACAGCCGAAAAATTTAGTATATTTTTAGTAACCAAAGTAAATGATTAAAAGAAAACAGATACAAACTAGTCTAAATTATAAGAACCTGGCAGCTAGAGACAAAAAAAAAAAAATACAAAATAAAGTCACTCTGAAAGGAAATATATGTAATAAAATATACACAGCATGAATTAATCGAACATTTTCTTTAACTAGCTTAAATTATACGAACCTGTCAGCAGTAGTTACGATCAGCATAAGTTACCAGTAGTCACAAGAAAGAAGTTGCATTTTCGACATTTTTGCAGAGTCATCTTTTAACTGTTTTTGGTTATTCTATCAAATTCATACTGATACGGTGCTAGTAGGAACGCGTGTGGTTTTTGTTGGGAGAGGGCAGAAAGGATTGGTAGGAGAGAAAGGACGCTAACTTTTTTCTTTTTTAGACTTAGAGAAGGGAGAGAGAAAAAAGTTCATTTTAAATTCAATGTAATCCTATTTTTATGGCAGCTCGAGACAAAAAAAATGCAACATAAAGTCACTCTGAAAGAAAATATATGTAATAAGATATACACAGCATAAATTAATCGAACATTTTCTTTAACTAGTCTAAATTATAAGAACCCGTCCGCAGTAGTTACGATCAGCATACGTTACCAGTAGTCACAAGAAGAAGTTGCATTTTCGACATTTTTGCAGAGTCATCTTTTGACTGTCCTTGGTTTTTTTTTTCTCTTTTTCTCCCTTCTTTAATCATATCACCCCGGGCAAGGCGGCAACGCCACCGGTCTTCAGGGGGCCATGCAAGAATGAAAAGACAGGAAAAGAGAAAGCCGGAAACCACATCCCAAACAGTGAACAAGTGAACTCTACACCCGTTCAACAGACGTGGCTGGAGCGCAAACCGGGTGACAGTTCAGTCCATCCACTCAAATTAAAAAAAAAAAAAAAGGAAAAGTGAAAAGATTGGAAAATAGAAAGCCGGAAACCACGACCGAAGTCGAAGGACATTGTACCGGAAACCGCTTCCTAAGCAAGAAACAAGGCGATCACCACCACTCCTGCTCAATAGTAGGGTATGGAGTGTAAAACCGGGTGATGGAGGGTACTACCTACCCCAATAATAATTATAATAATAAAAATTTAAGTTTTAACTTAGTTTAAGTCGAAACGAGATTTAAACGTAAAAATTATTTACAATAGCAAAATTCTACCCCTGTTAAAAAATTCAGGCAAATTAAAGACAAAAAATTAAAGACAGAAAATTAAAGACAGAAAATTAAAGACAGAAAATTAAAGACAAAAAAAAAATCGCAAATCAACATACCAAGAAGGTAAGACAGACTGACAAAGTTGAGTAGAAATAAGCCGACCTACAAAACAAAAATAATAAATAAATAAATCACTGCTAACCATCAGAAACCAAAACATTGATCTAAGAAAAATTTGTCTAAGAAATATTGGTCTAAGAATATTTGTGTAAGGAACACTCACCTCATATACGTCTAAGAAATATTAATCTAAAAAATTATAGTCTAATGTGGATTTCATAATTGCGCCATTGGAGATTATCTTCGCGACATTGTTTGTAAAATCGCCCATTAAAATGAACACACGACTTATAAATATTTCTACACATACTTATAAACAACATGTGTCATGACAAATTAATGTTGCTATCAGTCTGTTGAGTGCCATACGTGACATGCTTTGAGCGATCATGTCTCGAAAGAGACATGACTGACTGGGCAGAAGATTATTTTATATATATATATATATATATATATATATATATATATATTATCAAACTGTTTCTAGAAACAAGGTTATATTTAAAAAATAGACACAATTAAAAAAAAATCGAAAGGGTAGAGATAGTTAACATTTAAAACAATACAAACACTAACCTTTTACTCCACCGCTGTTTCTACAAATGAAGACTTCCTCAGGCAGTGAAAAGGTTAATTGTTTTTCTATCACTATTTGTAGACTTTTGGTAGATATCTACTGGAACAATTTGAACACGTATGAGAGTACAAGAAAGTATATATTTTATTTATATATTTATTAACTTATTTATCTATTTTTATATTTATTAATTTTATTTATTCATGTATATGTGTGTGTGTTTGTGTGTATATATGTGTGTTTGTGTGTGTTTAATTGTGATAGCAATTAGCGCCAAGGGTGTTATTTTTCAGTGGCTATTACTGATAAAATGTATTTTGGCAAACAGGGTTTTTATCGAAAAGTGCTCGATATCGGGGCGTGGATAGAGCTTTGATATGAACAAAGAGTTTATCTCTTTAATAGAGCAGATTCATGTCGACTTCGAAGTTTCGTAAGAACATCGTTATGATGTTCTCACTCGGTAAACAGTCCTGCCGAGTGAGAACATGATAACGGTGTCCTCACGAAACTTCGAAGTCGGCATGAATCTGCTCTATTAAAGAGATATACTCTTTATATATATATATATATATATATATATATATATATAATTATTTAATTACTTAGTTATTTTGGTCATAATTGAATTAGACTAGTACACAGTTGTATTAAAAAGTGTTTAATACAATTGTATTGTAGAAATTTTGAATATTTTCCATTTGTAAATGAGTTATTACGCAACCCAGGTTTCTGACGTGTGGTGTCTTCTACATTGTAGAAACCTAGATGTTGTAATAAATGAAATATATATATATATATATATATATATATATATATATATTTCATTAGCCCCTTATAATTATAGTTGTAGGCTTCCGTCGATCAGGTTTGACCATGGGTAGCATCCTAGTTGTCTGCTTGGCTGGAGCATCGGCGTCTGTGACTGTAAAAACCGATGCGGAAGAGACAGTCTTTGTTGCAGAGGCTGCATTTATATTTTGTTTCTGGTCTGTCGGAGCTGTCATTTTGCTTCCTGCGAACACTCCTCTCCATGGCGACTTGTGTTAGTTGCTCATTCCTTGATTTACGTTGTTGGGCCAGAGTTCCTCTCCATTTGAACCGGTTGACTCTCCCATATCTCCGTGGTGATAAGTGGTTATAATAAAAACATTTTAAATCGCTGCACAAGAGCTTTCATTTTTCAGTACTATGAATTATACTTCGTTAGGTGATGGTTTGTAACTGGTGATAGGAATGACACTTATTTCTATATCAACAATTACCAAACATCGCCTGACGAATTACAATCCATAATACTGAAACATGAAAGCGATGTAAAATGTTTTTATTATAACCACTTACAATAAAAAAAAAAAAAAGTACAATAATAATATTCCATGGAACATTTCAGCGAATTTCCCGTTTTTTATTTCGTAAATCTAATTTTGCCGCTGAACATTTGAACTAGTATATCTACAACACACTAGTATATCGTTATAGTTAGGAGGAGGCGGTGTGCAAGTGAAACCGCAAGGGAGGAAGGCCCCGAAACGGTGCACATTCTCTTCTGATGACCCCAAATTAATTTAAATCTTAATTTGAGGGGAAAACATCAAAAGTAATTCAATGAAATCATATGCCGTAGAGAGGTTCAGTAGAAATGTCATTGGCACGAGGAGCATTGCACATTCAGCTCGCTTCAGGTGAGTTTCAATTACTTTCTAGTAATTTCTTTCTTTTATGGCTTTATATTGTACTGAGCACTTTTTTTTAAAAAAAAAAGGTGTGTGTTTTTACTTCATTAGTTCTTACTCTTACATATATATATATATATATATATATATATATATATATATATATATAGTCATCCGCAGACAGATCTGTTTCGCTGTATCACAGCTCATCCATACGGTTAGACTCCGGTTGCTTTTAACCCAGGCTTGAAACCCGACCGAAGTGGCGTCAGTCGGCGGTTTTACCTCTGAGTCATGGGCGCACGGTAGAAGAGAGCAGACTTTTTAGCATGCATATTGTCATTATACACGCCAATAGCCAGAGTGCTCTAATTCATTAGTGAATGAGCGATGCGTACACGCCTGAGTAGCTACTGTTTTTCAAAGTCACCCATTCTTCCAGAGTGCTCAATATATATATATATATATATATATATATATATATATTGTTTTTTATCCCCCTTCTTTCATCTCACATGTTTTCTCTACTCTTTCTTTAGTCTTTTCTTCCTGTTGAATTTCCTATCAACATCAAGTCTATAAATAGGAAGTCTTCATTAGTAGAAACCACAGCAACGGAAAAAAGTTAGTTTATAATTTAGATTATATATATATATATATATATATATATATATATATATATATATATTGATTATTTAATTACTTAGTTTTTGGTCATAATAAAATTAGACTAGTCCACAGATGTATTAAAAAGTGTTCAATATCGCCTGAAGACAGCACATGGTAGAAAGAAACCTAGGTCGTGTAATAACTCGTTTACAAATAACACAAATATATATATATATATATATATATATATTTACGCCTTCATGTAAAAGAAAATATCTTCACCCCCCCTTCCCCATCCAATAAAATAAAATAAATAAATCTGATTACATTCAAATAAAATAATTTCTATCAGGAAAAAATGTCATACTACTTCTAGTGGAAGCCATACTACTTCTAGAGGAATCGCTTACTATACGAAAAATAAACAACAACAAAAAAAAAAAGTGGGAAAATACACGATCTTCTATTCAATAATTTCAATTCAAAAAAGTTCACGGATTAAAGGGAATGTGTCGTTGCCGTTACCTAAAATAAGCATATAAAATATTGAATCTTAAAAAAAAAAAGAAAAAAAGAAAAACACACACACTCAAAAAAAATTGAAATGCCTCCTCTCTAATAAAAAATTAATCAAGCTGATACCTAAACTTCCCTCCCTCTCTAAACCCCCCACCAAAAAAAACAATCAAAAACTTTGGTTACGTCACTAAAAAAAAAAAAAAGAAGCAAAATACATAAATAAAAGAAATAAAATGAAATTTCCACCAGTCATAATAAATGAATTAAAATAATAAATTAAAAGAAAAAATATTTTACTCTCAAATAAAATGAATAAAAATGATCACCCTTTGTGTGTGTGCGGGTGTGTGGATTTTCTTGCTTGCCCTGCATTTGTTGAGATTACAAGATCAAACAATATAGAGCGGAGGTGGGGAGTGCGTTAGAATTTAATTCTTGTGTAAAGAATGCGTGGGAAAATATATTCGATGAAAATGGCTTCGTGAATATCTGCACGTCGCATGCTTTCTCTGAGTCCACTCCTTGCTGAGTTTATATCACAGACACACGGCTAAACTCGTGAATCGATAGAGGGGATATCAGTCAGTCAGTTCAGTGCTATACATACACACTTGGGTAATCATGTCTCTTTTGATTCCTAACTGACTTCTTCATGAGCCGTGTCTCTTCAGGACGTATGCAATCATGGCCCTTCACATCTCCATATTCCTTGTAGTTCTTAACATCTTTTCTCTTGGTATTTTTCCCAAACTCTGCACTGCCATCCACTTGCTCAAATAGATCAAATATGTCGCTCGTTGCTTTCCCGTCACTCTTTTTCTCTATCCGTCCAGTGAGTATCATATTCTCCAAGCCCTCATTCCTAATTATGTGTTTCAGAAACTTCAGCTGTTTCTTTCTGATGTTAAGTATAAATTTTTCTTTTCATTTCCATTTTTTCCAAAACTTCGTCGTTGCTCACATGTTTGGTCAATGGCATCCTTTGGTAAAAGCACATATTTGGTCCTCAGCATCCTTCGGTAAAAGCACATTTCGGTTGCTTCAAGCCTTTCCTTCATCTTTGATGAGATTTCCCAGCATTCGCTGCCATATAGGAGGACAGATATTTTGTAACAGATCATTACTCTTCTCTTTTTTTCCAAAGAAATTTTCTGTCACTTTCGTCAATTTTCTGTCAATTTTCAGCTCATCTTTCGGAATGCGGTCTTGGCCATCCCAATACACCTTCGGATTTCAGTGCTGCACTTCCCGTCCTCTTCCCAAGTATGACCCCGGAAAGGCGAGTGGAGGTGACGGAATACCAATCATTGTCCTGAAGAAATGTGCCCCTGATCTCTCCTTTGTCCTCTCCAAACTTTACAACTACTGCCTCTCTGCTTCCTAATCTCCTGCCTGTTGAAAGTCCTCCTCTGTGGTTCCTGCAATTAAAATTCTTGGAGACCTCTCAGACCTTTCTAACTATCGCCCTATCAGATTTCTACCGATTTTTGTCAAAGAGTTCGAGGCTATTATCAATACTGAAGTGGTACAAAATCTCACAGTCCACGGCCTACTTCTCCGATGAACAATATAGTTTCCGCTTCTCCATATTTACTGCTGATATACTAACGACCATTACAGAGTATATATATACCAGGCCTTCGGTAAGAACGTCGAAGCTAGAGCTGTTGTACTAGATATCTCCAAAGCATTTGACAGTCTGGCATGCTAGCCTTCTACGCAAGCTACAGGGCTATGGTATAACTGGACGCTTGTTTGATCTAATCCAGTCGTTCCTTTCAAATCTTGTAATGAAGGTAGTATTGAATGGGAATGCTTCCAGATACTATCATACGAAAGCGAATGTCTCTCAAGGCTCTATCCTAGGTCCTACGCTTTTTCTGATCTTCATCAACAATTTCCCTGATGTAATCATATCCTAAGTAGGCATCTACGCTGACGAGACCACCATTTACTCCCGTCTCGTTGAGAAATCTGCCAATGCCGACTAAGCTAACCTCGCTGCCGATCTTGAAAAGGACCTCCAATCTGTGGTGGACTGGGGTAAGAAATGGCTCGTAAATATTAATGCTTCCAAAACGAAGCTGCTATCTCTTAACCACGATAAAGAATCGCTTCTACCCATCATCAGCATGAATCAGGCTGGTCTCCTTGAAAGCAAAACACTGCTCCTCCTTGGCCTAACTTTATCAGCCGACCTCAAGTGAAGTGACTACACTGAATCCATAGCTAAATCTGCTGCTAAGAAGGTTGGTTCACTGCGTAGGGCCAGAAAGTTTTTCTCGCCTGAATACATCTTGCACATGTATAAATCTATCATTTGCTTGTGCATTGAATACTACTGTCGCATCTGGTCGGGTGCCCCTGCTATTCATCTGGGGCTTTTTGATAAAATTCAACGGAGAATCTGCAATGTAATTGACCCCGATCTTGTAGCTCAATTCTAGTCACTTTCGCACCGATGTAATGTGGCTTCCCTCTGTCTCATCTATAAATACTTCTACGGCTTCTGCTCCAACGAACTTAGCTCCCTGGTGCCCTCTCTGCATGAATTTACTCAAACTACTAGACTAGCGACTAGGTCCCACACATTTACAGTAAAACCGATCAAATGTAACCGCAACTTCTATTCTAGCAACTACTTTTCTCGTACTTTCAGCCTGTGGAATTCCTTTCCGTATACTTGCTTCCCAGGCAGCTACAATCTCCAAGAATTTAAATTTAAATTTAAATTTAAGTTAATTGCTATTTCTTGTCTCTTTGACTTGCATCCTTTTCCTGACAACCCTTGTATCATGTGCTTCTCCCTTTCCACACTACTCTCATACAGCTCTCTTCACATCAGTGTTCTCATCCTTCCCTTATTTATTCTCTGATACCCCCTGTAACTTGTTCCTCTTTCTCACCACTCTCCTCTTATGTAACTCCCTGTGCACCAGTGGCAGTACTGCCTTGCTAGGTGTGAAATTATGCAATTAAAAAAATTTTAGATTTCTGTACCTGCTTAATTTTAGTATCCCCAACCTGAAACTGGCATTCCAGGTACATCCTTTTGGGGTTTGGTATGAATTCTAGACAGAAGATTTTCCAGCAATAAATTGCCATTTCTATCTGCGGTTGCCAAACAAGTCTATTGGACTTATCTTTGTTTGCTTTGACTAAATGTTCACAGACTTCAAATGTTTTATTTTTTTAAATTAACATGGTATTTTAATAATGGCAACCACAACCAAGGCAATAAAATCACTAAGACGCAAAGGAAGAAATTAAAAATAAATAAAAATAATCCTTCCTACAGTAACAAAGATCTTTGTGTGTGTGCGTACACACACACACACACACACACACACACACACACACACATATATATATATGAATTATTTTGAACATTATTTTTACCGATACTCGTATTTAAGTAGATATTCTGTTTTTAATTGAAATTAAATACAAGTATCGGTAAAAATAATGTTCAAAATAATTCATTACAAATTGTCGGTTGCTTATAACCAAGTTTCGTTAAAATTCGTTAATTTCCGTAACATGTTTACATATATATATATATATATATATATATATATATATATATATATATATATATAAAGTCATCAACAGACAGATAGTCATCCGCAGATAGATCTGTTTCGCTGTATCACAGCTCATCAGTACGGTTAGACATCCGATTGCTTTTACCCAGAATTGAAACCCGACCGAATTGGCGATTCTACCGCTGAGCTATGGGTGCTCGGTAGAATGAGACAGACTTTTTAGCGTATGATATATCATACGCCAATAGTCAGAGCGCTCTAATTCATTACTGAATTATATATATATGTATTACTCCTATCACGCTTATGGAGAGACACACATTAGCGAGGCAGCATCGGCTCAGTTCATTTCCTTTGCTACTAGTTATTAAAGCTTTTGCCGCGTGTTTGCTCTTTAACAGTGCCTTATTATTTTTCTTTAATTTTTTTGCAACAGTTATGTCGCCGAGTAGCGGAGAATATAAATATAGGATAATAACGCATAACCTACTTGGCGAGCTTGATTAATTGGATGGGGGAACAGGGTTTAGGTAAGATAACAAAAAGATAACATTTTGACTCACTGAAAGCAAGATGGACTTAGAAAAACAACGCATAACCTACATAACAAGTTGAGTAAATGGATGGCGGAACAGGGTTTAGAACAGATAACAAAAAGACAACATTTTCACATACTGAAGGCAAGAGGGATAGAGAAAAACAACGCATGACCTACCTGGCGGACTTGAGTAAATGTATGGCGGAACAAGGTTTAGGAGAGATAACAAAAAGGCAAAATTTATTAAGTGTCACAAAGGATAAGAATTCGTGGACAGCCATGTTTGCCAACGTCTTGAAGGGACATGGCACTACGTTTTAGTAGCCCAACTCTCCTCGTTTCTAAGCTTGTGTTTTTTTTATTATCTCGTCACCTAATGGAAAAGGGTTCAGGAAAACAGAAGCTGCCGATTTACGTAGTATTTAATTTTTCTATGATTGTAGCTGGCAGGGAAGCTACAAATTGGAAAGGTATATATATATATATATATATCGCTTATTCAGTATTGGGCATGTAATATGATATGCGCTAAAAAGACTGCCTTCTTCCACCGAGCGCCCCGTGGCCCAGGGGTAGAGTCACCGAATGACGCCAATTCGGTCAGGTTTCGAGCCTGGGTTATGTGGCGATCGGAGTCTAATCGTACTGATGAGCTGTGATACAGTGAAACAGATCTGTCTGCGGATGACAATATATATATATATTGTCAGTTAAATGCCAAACGTGATACACGCTTTGGGCGATCATGTCTCGAAAGAGACATGGCTGACTGGGCAGAAGATTATTCCGCACTAGGTTGCCATTGCTTTCTGCGGTGGACTGGTTGCAGACCAAGGCTATAGAACCCAATCTGTCCCATTATTTAACCCATAACTGGAGGGAAGAGACGGATTAATACCTTTCCCAAGGGTGTTTGTGCAAGGAATTCAACTGGAATTCGAACTCGGCACTCCCGATTTGTCTTTCCGAGTCGATATCCATTGTACCACAATGCACATCTATATATATATATATATATATATATATATATATATATATATATATATATATATATTGTCATCCACAGACAGATCTGTTTCGCCGTATCACAGCTCATCAGTACGATTAGACTCCGATTGCTTTTTTACCCAGGATTGAAATATATATATAAACTGTAGTAATTCTAGCGTGTTCAACAGAAAAACTATGAGGCCTAGTTGCCAATCTAGTAACACACTTAAATTCATGTAGTCGAGGCAGTAGAAAACTGGCTTATCAGAACATTTCCATTAAATTATTTATAGAAAGACAGAGGGTAGCCAAGTCACGCCAGTGAGAAATTGACTGAAGTTGAGATACCAGGTTAGCATCGATTATGTTACAGACCTTTCTTTGAATTCTGTTAAGAATCTCGAGGTATAGCAAGAGCATCAGACCTGATATGGCAGCAATATTCAATGCACGGACAAATGGTAGATATATAAATGTGCAAAAATTTTGTAAAACGATAAAGCGAACCAATTGTCCTAGCGTCCTAGCCTAGCAGTAGGTTTAACAATAGCAATTAACTCAATATAGTCGCTCCCCTTCATGTCAATGAAAAACATGAGGCCAAGAAGCGTAGAGTGTTACTCTTCTTTAGTGTAGCATCATCCATGCCGATGACAAGTAAGAAATGTTTTCTGCAGTGATTGTATTAAAGCAGTGTTTTTTGGATGGATTAAAATTTAAAATTTCTTTCCTCAGTTAACCACTGATTGGAGGTCTTTTTGAGAGCAGTTGCCAGTTAACTTCGAAACCAGCTATAGCGAGTGTTAAATTTTCTTTTCTGCCCGAGAAACCTGCTTTGCAGGATTAAGAAGCTATGGCTAATTTGCTATTTACCGACAGTTCAACTTTAAGATTAACATTGATAATTCCTCATTTCACACATCTACGCAGTATCTTTTGATAAAGCATCGCCTCTTGGAGAGAAAAACATGATATATATTCTTTCTTTCACGTTTTCATCCCTTCAATGAAAATCTTTCATGTTTTTCGTTAAAACGTTTCTTAAATGTCGTTCAAGTTTTTCTCTCTTCAATGTTTGTTTTATCAACCTCATTCTTTTAAATATTTCTTTTTTCTTTATATCTTTCTTTCATTGTTTTTCTTTCACTTTTTTAGTGTTCTTCTTTACATGTTTCACTCTCTTTTTTCTTTTTCTACATTTTACTTTCTTTTTTACTTAAACATCGTCCTTTCAAGTTTTTCTTTCTACAAGGTCTTTTTCAATTTACTTTCATTAACCTAATTCTTTCATATCATTCTTTTTCTCTTTCTTTCTTTCTTTTACTGTTTTTCTTTATTTTTTCCTACTCTATATTTTCTTTCTTTTTATTGGAACGATGGCAATTGGGACCAAAAAGTGATGAGCCTCGTTGTAGAATTGCAAAAAAAAAAAAATGGTGTAATTTAAATCTATTTTGAAAGCCATCCATTACAACTACTACCACCATTTCTTCAACTAATAATAATAAGTTTCTTTGAGTTGACACACGGAATTAAAAAAAATGTATCGACCTTATTCCAAACAGTGTAAATTCTTTTTTTCATCTGTTTTCTTCTGTAAAAACGGAGATCTATTTGATCAAGCTCATTAAAAAAGCAACTCTCCGCTTTCCTCTGTCACACTTTTATGTATTTTCCTTGTGAGTATCAGATTTTCCGAGCACTCCTTCCTCATTACGTGTCCCGTAGATTTCAACTGCTTCTTCTTTATGTTAAGTACAAGTTTACTTCTTGTTTCCATTTTTTCCAAAACCTTGTTGTTGCTCACTTGTTCGGCATATGGTACCCTCAGCATCCTTCTGTAGAACCACATTTCTGTTGCTTGGAGTTTCTTTCATCTTTAGGATTGTTCAGCTTTCGCTGCTATACAGAAGGACAGATATCATGTAACAGTTCAGTACACTTTTTTTTGTTTCAAACAAAATGTTTCTGTCTCGTAATATTGTAGTTATCTTTCGGAGTACACATTTGGCCATCCCAATATGTCTCTAGATCTCAGTGTCACACTTTTCGTTTTCTATTAGAACACTTACCAGAGATTTAAATTTATGTCCCTGCTTGATTTTAGTATACCCAACCTGTCATTTGCATGTTGGTTTCCTCTTTTTGCTAGTGACCATGCATTATGTCTCCATATATTTTATGTTTAGTCATTTCTTCTCGCTTCTCTTGGTTAAATTTTGTATCCGTGTCTGCCATCAGCACTGTTCCATCTGCGTATATTATATTGTTAAGAGTGTGCCCGCTAATTATGAATCCTGGCAGTTTCTAGTCTCGCTATATAGGTTGAATCAGTCCGGTGAGAAGATACATCCTTGTCTTACAACTCATTCTATTTTTGTATATCCATATTGTCCATATGGATACGGCTTTTTGACAGTATAGATTCTTGATTTTTTTTTTTTTTTTTTTAATCGTATCACCCCGAGCAAGGCGGTAACGCCACTGATATGCAGAGGCTACGTAATAGTGAAAAGATTGGAAAAGAGAAAGCCGGAAACCACATCCTAAACAGGGAACAAGGGATGAGCCTCTTAACCTGTTCAATAGACGTGGGTGGAGTGTGAACCGGGCGATAGATAGATCTATCTACTCCAATTGAAAAAAAAAAAAAACAAAGTGAGAAGATTGGAAAAGAGAAAGCCGGAAACCACATGTTTTTTTTTCTGAATATGTTAAGGTTATCAAACAACTCTTAAAGATCTTTGTGATATACTTTCTCGAACGACTTTGCGTACACGTTCTTCTGCATTTGTATTGCCTCTTTCTGATAACATTCTGAACATAAATGTTGCGTTCATTGTTCCATTGTCTTCAACGAACCTGCACTGTTATTATATCTCTAACCTGATTCTGTCGCGCACTCTATTAATTCGAATTCGGATGGTGAGTTTTATTATGTGGTTCACTAGGATAATCGTTCAATGGAATTTACATTCGTTTGCACCTGTTTTTTAAGCAGTGCTATAAAGTAATTCTGCTTAGATCTTCCGCTATATCGCCACAGTTGTAGATTTCATTTATCAATCTGTAATCTTGTTTATGGCCAATATCGTCTAAGGCTGCGAACATCACAATTCAGTGTCGATTTGTTTCTTTTCAGCTTGACCAGTGCTGCTCTCATTTCAGTTTTTAATATTTCCGGACGGTAGGTATTTCTGTATATTGCCGGTTGTTTTCATTCATCGTAGAAGAAATACTCGATGTATTCAATCCAAAGCTGAAGCATTTTTCTTTCTCTAATATGAGCGTTCCGTCCCGTGATTTTATGCATCCTGTTTATGAGTATATCTTATGTTTTGTCAGTTCCCTTATTTTTTATGCATAACTTCTTTATTTGTGATACCTCCGTGCGTCTTTCTTTCACGCTGTCCATAGGTTTTTATCTTCAGGTTCGGATCATTTAAGAGTCTCTTGTATTGCAATTTGGGTGCTGTGTCAGGGTTCTTCATTTTCAGTAGTTTCATTCTTAGTTTACATATAACAGAAATATGGTCGCTTCCGCAGTCGGCACTTAAATAAGTTTTGCAGTGAGAAATGTAAAGCAGTCATTTCTCTTATTATCTGTAAGTGATTCGCATTCATGCATTTACAAAATATATATAAATATGTTTGCACAATCTTTCGTGGGATCAGAAATTAGGTCCAGGCATGTTACAATGAGTTCTTCATGACAAAAGCTCTCCTTCTGGCAAGAGAAAATACTTTATGAATGGTGCTGAGTTAATCAAGTTACTGACTATGGTAATCAGTAACTTGAACAAACTAGTATCATTCATAAGGCTACGCGGAAACCTTGGTGCCACACATTCTTTCCGGAAAGGCTGTCTCAGCGTATGAGATCAGTACTGATGACGTTGTTTATTCGAATTTGCATCGTGCGGTGGTAATACGGATGCAACTGGGCATTTCAGCTATGCAGAAAGTGCACGATTATACCCACAATGAATTCTAGAATTGCTTGCAAAGCATCCTTGGCTGCATCAACAGTTCTCAGAGTAGGGGTTTCATTTTGTGCGACGCAGTGACTTTTACTGGGCCAGCTTATCAACTGACCTCATTATTGAAGAAGTGATGATGAGATCTATAAAGAACAGAGGTGGGCTAACTAGGGGACAAGGATTTAGGGAATCAGTGAGATTGATATTGGTGTATAGCACTCACACCTGAGTCCAAATGCATGATGAAATGACAACATGGATCGGTTTTGCCCATATAACCAACGAGCTGACTGGTTGAATTGGATCTCTTAGCAAAACCCCTTTGACCCAAGCCAGCCAGAACTATGACCATCATCATCTGATTTGACAAAATGTGATGGTCTTCTTCTTCTTCTTTTATGTGCCTTGTCCTTTCAGGACGTAGGCGATCACGGCCTTTCACGGCCCCTATCCCTGATGGCTCTTATCACACTTCCTCCTGTAACATCTCCCAACCCCCATTCTGTCATCCACCTGCTCAGGCCCTTCAAATATGTCATATGCTGCTTTCCTCTATTTTTCCCTCTATCTGGCCTGTTAGTATCAAGTTCTTCAAGCCCACCTTCCTCATTGCATGTCCCAGGAACTTTAGTTGTCTCTTTCTGGTGCTCATTATTAATTTCCTTTTCGTTTCCATCCTTTCCAAAACCTCATCATTGTTCACATGCTCGGTCCATGATATCCGCAGCATCCTTCTGTAGAACCGCATCTTAGCTGCTTCAAGTTTTTCCTTCATCTTTGTTGATATTGGCCAACATTCACTGCCATATTGAAGAACTGACATCACATAGCAATCTAGTACTATGGTACTGGAATCAATTGTGTTATCGTCAAGGAGAATAGTCACTTTATCCAGATGAAACGTGAACGTTTCAGAGAGTTCACGGACAAGAACTAAAGTGCGTACACTTGTTGAGCTGGAAAAACGTGTAAAGATTAATGTTCATGTTAACGCTCATACTCTGCTAGAAAGATGCGACTCCGTTCTTTATGTTCGAACTCACTTCATTTCCAACTTCAAATTTTAAGTATTTTCAAATGAGAAAGACAAAAAAAGCCGTACTGAAACATCATCTCACCACTGATGTACCTGAATATCAGGCACCAACATCGATTACAACAACATTAGTCTGTTCTTCCTCCATCGAGTGAAATGGTTGCCTATGGAAATATACAGCGACGTGGTTGCATAGTATCTGAACTACGTCAAGGCTAAGTACGAACCAGAAAACATCATTTTTAATGGTTACTGTTCAGGCCAGTCTATAAAAGACCATGGGCCTCAGCGAAGATCATCTCAAACTTCTGCTAACATACAAGTCGAAAATGGATTGCAAATTGCTGTTCATCAAGAACTCTTCCTCTCAAACGAGAAGAACAAAGACCAGTTTGTCGAGATCTTATGTCGTTCCTTGGAAGCAGACGTTCGTCGGGTGATCCAAATTGAGGGAGACGGACGTTGTTCCTGAAATGCTCAATTCAGTTACTGAAGGAAATTTAGAAAATATTATAGCTGATGACAAAGACATATATGTTCTTTTACTTTTTCCTGTCTCTACTGTCATCTCTGACATGCATAGTCTCTGGGAAAAGGGAAGAAGCACCCGCGAAATTGCAGAGAAGACAAACTTCTATGTTCTGTAAAACTCACCAGTCATCCACGCATGAGGTGGATGTGACTCAACGTCAGCTGTATTTGGGGATGTGATAACCAGGATTATTCATGAATCGGTCTTGTTCCGCTTCTTTAGCTGATGTAACTGCTTTTTCAGATCAAGTTGCATCTGCGGGGTCATATTTTTTTAAAAATGCACGAAGGGAAACTTAGTGATACATTGAACTCCCTCGGGTACATCAAGTATATGGAGTATGCCATAGCACCGACGGAGAATTTAAAGCCTGAAAGACTGTCTCCAACTTAACTGTCAGCTTTGTTCCGCAGTCTCTGTTACCAAGATTTGATCTGGAAGACCTTAGGTCATTGCCAACTTGATCCTTGCAGCTGGGCCTTGGAAAGTGAGAAACGGTATTGTAGCCTCAGCTCTTACCGATGTAGATCCTGCCCCTGAGAAATTACTGAGTTTTTGTGTGTTTTAAGTGCAAAATTTTGTCCAAGATTCACAAACATCCGCTTTTGCCGGAAACATGGTCTCACGTGGGTCACAGTATGAAGTGATTATAGTGGCATCGATTGCAAGAATATCAGTCTGAAGCTACAAGAAAAGGACGAATGGAACGTGATATTAATTTATTTAAACGTTTATTTTGAGTTCTATCGGGACATTTACATTGTTATTTTTTTAATTTTTGGTAGTGGTGTTAAGAACATTTTAGTACTCGTTTGTGGTATCTTATAAACTTTCTTTTGATGGAGTGCTGTTTTCTTGGCCTAGATTTTTACGATAGTGTTTGAATTAAAGATTTCAAAATCTATAATTTTCTGTTTTTTGTACCAAGGATAACATTATTAGCAGGCATGAAAAAATGTGAAAAGATACACACATTTTTTTTCAAAGCACGTCCCTTCTCAGGGTAATCCATCAGTTTGCTTAGCAAAACAGAACTTTCAGGCCTCAAGTTGCTTAGTCAGTTGCTTAATGCAATGATTTATTTCTATGTATTTGTTTCTTCATTTTCTAGTCATATCTTAATTCTTCGATTAGGTCCTATATTTTACTGACCAAACCGCCAAAAAAAAGGAAGAGGTCAAAATGAATAGAAAATTATGCTGCCAGATTGTCTCTATTAACAACATCTATAACCAGACAACATTTAATGTTCTCGATATCAGTGGTTCCTGTCTTTGTTGTCTGGTTTGCAAAATATACTGATATCACGTGACCATCTTGAAAGTCCGACATGGTAATGGCAACGTCTGAGAGCGACATATGGGTTGATCGGAAGTATTCTAAAATATTTGTCCGAACAGTCACTTCCCTCTTTTTATTTCCTCTAACTGTTTTATTAGTCAAATCCAGTTTGACAAACCAATTATTGGTCTGTAAATTGTGAGTGTTTGGTCAGTATTTCATTCACTAAGTGACATATAGAGCTGGTAGTTCTTTGTTATGTACTAATTTTATGCACAGATTCACTGCTATAAACATGACTACTAATACATACCAGCTGAAATATAGCTACGTTTAACTCATTATTTCAGATCTGGTTTGCAAATCATCCGCCACAACTAATTTTACCCAGATGGTCTAAATGAAGACTTTTAAAAAGAGGAGACCATAACCTTTCTAAAAATACCATAATTAGCTATATTTCTGAGATGAGGGAGTATTTACAGTATTTACTTATTCGGGCTATTGCCATTTGTACAACGTTTCGGCCGCTGTACGCTTCGACCCTCTTCAGATGCTAGGAATTTCAAACAGGACCCATTATTACAATCACTGGGGTATATAATCTCCATCCATTGCGTAGAGCCTCTTCTGGTAGTCATATAAGTTACTTGCTCACCACTGCTGTATTCTGGTATTGAACTCACAACCTTTTGGGTCAAGTCACAGGAACTAACCAACGTCTATATCCACTGGGCCATGTGTCTTTAAGGACAAGAACAATTGAATTATTGGGACTTATAGACCTAATGTTCAGTAACACTTATGACTTGACCCAAAGAGTTGTGAGTTCAATACCAGGCTACAGCAGTGGTGAACAAGTAACTTACAGGGTTAGAAGAAAGTTATTCTGAGCATCCTTCTGTAGAACCACATTTCTGTTGCCTTCAGTATTTACTACCATACAAAACAACTGATATAACACAACAGTTCAGCAATTTTTCTTTTTTTTCTTTTTTTTTCAGGAAATTTATTCTGTTTTCTCAATACTTTAATTAGCTTTTGGGATGTATCTTTTGTATTTCCATCCTATGTTAAAACAATCTATATATACAATTCTGCGATTTCCATCAGTCTGCCACATCTAAAATAGCCATACATTGACCGATCGAAACCAAATTTTGAAAAGAAGGACAAACAGCTAAGAGGATACAAAGTACAGTTGTTGTTTTTTAGGATGCGTAGCTTAGTTCAATAAATGTTCATTCAAGCTTTGACATACAAAATAATCCCACTATTTTAAAAACAGTTTAATGATTAAAATAAATAAATTTCTGCGTTCTCTTAGTCTGTCCGTCTATTAATCCGTCCGTCACATTCTCTAAAATTGACCGATCAAAACCAAATTTTGGGGAGAATTGCAAACAACTAAGAGGGTACAAACTAAGTACAATAGATTTTTATTATTATTTTGGAAAAATTAAATGTTTTATTATTTAACATACAAAATGCTCCCACTGTTTAAAAAGAAAACAATTACATGATGAAAATAACAAATTTTTATTTTATAAAAATGCAATATTGATTTTGAATATCTTTTCTTTAAGTTTTTACTTATATTTAACTAGCAGTATAGCCCGGCGTTGCTCGGGTGTAATGAAAGCCTTAAAACTAATTCATGGTCCTGGAGCTCAGGTTCTTTTGATGTTGGCACGAAAGACTAAAAAGCAATAGTTGTTTCCAGTTAAAACGAAACCGTAGACTGAAAGAAAAATGAATGGATGTAAGTCAAATTTTGATTTCGTGCTATCGATATCAAATACGTTTTTTTCGTCGTAAACTGAATTTCGAAGGCTAAATAAGTCCTCTGAGTAAATGGTATCATGGCTGCAACTAAGAACTACAATTATACCTACTTAGAGCCAAACCCGAAGCAAAAACTAAAATAAAAGAGCTGAAAAAAATACAGACATACAGGCAGATAAACAGACACACACGAACATCATGCCTTTTATATATATATATATTATCGATTTTCTGCACTATTGTAAGAACTGAAACCTTGAAACTTCTGAATATCGTTTCTTATGTCTTTGTCTATGGGTGTATCAAATTTGATTAAAATCAGACCACTCCTTCTATAACCCGATTTTTTCGATTATCGATTTTCGATATTTATTGGGGAGTACCTCGACACAAAATCTAGCTAAGAACACTCGCAGACGCTTATAGTACAACTGTGTAAATTTTCAAGAAAATCGGTTCTGCTGTTTCGGAGTCTATAGGTAACGGACACACACACACACACACACACACACTGACAAAGTTTCATTTATAAATAAGTTTAGATTCTGGTAAAATATTATGTACAAGGAAGTGTTTTAACAGAGGATAGAAAGTGTGACACTGAATTCCGAAGACGTATTAGGATGAACAAAGATGCATTCCAAACGCTAAGAATGTTAAGAGACAGAAGAACTTCGTTAGAAACAAACTGTTACATGATATATGTCTTCCTGTATGTCAGCGAATGCTGGCCAATCTCCTTAAAGATGAAGAAGAGATTTGAAACCACTGAAATGTGATTCTACAGAAAGATACTGATGATGCCATGAACCGAACATATGAGCAGTGATGAGGTTTTAGAGAAAATGAAAACAAAAAAGAAACTTATACTTAACATGTATACGTGTCAGATATGCGTTGTGGTGCAGTGGATATCGGCTCGGAACGAGAAATCGGGGAGCCGAGTTCGATTTCCAGTTAAATTCCTTGTATTCACTTACGCGCAAATACAGTTGGGAAAGGTATTAATTCTTCTCTTCTCTCCAGTTATGAGTTAAATAACAGGACAGATTGGGTTCTATAGCCTTGGCTGGCAAGTAAGTAATGACAACCTACTGTACGATAATCTTCTGCCCAGTGAGCCATGTCGCTTGCGAGACATGATCGCCCAAGCATGTATCACGCATGGCACTTAACTGACTGACTGATACTTAACATCAGGAAGAGGCAACTGAAATTTCTGCGACACGTTATTGGGGAAAGTGACCTTGAAAAATCTGATACGCACAAGACGGATTGTGGAAAAAGTGAAAGAGGAAAGCAGTGCGTAACATACGGTTTTGAGAAAATGAATAGTAGAACAGGATTTAGGAGGAATAACGAAAGGACAAGACTCATTATGAGCTACAAGGGGCAGGAAGATATGGAGAGTCATGATAGCCTACGTCCTGAAAGGACACTGTGTTGTCAAAAATATTTAGTTTCCAGATATTTAAACTTTTGTGCTTATTTGATGCTGACCTTCGTGTACGCATCACGGACTTTCTTTTCTTGCTGAAAACCATACATTGTCTTCTTAGTATAGATAATTAGTCCTTTCTTCTCGCTTTTCTTTTACTTCCTTGTCTAGGAAGTCCTATAGTTTTTATTCTGTGTCTACCATCAACACAGTGTATGATGCTGATAATGATGGAATCTAACGATTAAGTCGGTTCTGAGACGTAATTCGAAGGTGTTGATTGTAAAATACCTATATTGAGTCTTTAAAATCGCCCACGAATTTTTTGTGCCAACAAACAAAATAGAATGACATTTTTTTTTTTTTTTTAGTCAATTATTAGATTTTTTCTCTTCTCTTAACTAACCACAATCGGTTAGAAGACAAAAACAAGTTCATTTAGATCCTAGATATGTTCTCAGCTTGAACTAAATTAGACTGGAAGGAATCAAAAAAGAGAGAAAATGCTCCAATCAGGAGAATTAAAAGTATAAAAAATGAAAATATATATTTAAAAAAATGAATATTCTAGCTTTCATAGATAACTCGGTGCCAAGACTTTGTCCAAACATAATAGGAATATTAACATTTATATATTTTTTCACTCTGCTAGATCAGACATTCCCAGCAGAGGTCATATTTTTCTTTTTATAATAATGTTTACCCTGTACAAGACCCAAGAGCCACTTGAGTTAGAGTTAATGAGTAAGAGGCACAGTTTTTGAAATATGTGGAGAATATAATAGTTGATCCGATACATAAATAGTTTGAGATATTAGTGATCAGGGAAGCACCTTTTTGGGAGACATTTCTTCAAAGCAGTGATTCGTGAGAAGAAGCTGCTCGAGTGGAACTTACATCTCACCAATACAATACGATGAGAATGAGGGTGATTCGTTACAATAGGCGTTGCTTGGAGGCTTTAGTTTTGAAAATTAGAACTGGTGGAACTAATGAACTGATGTTCACTCTGTACAAGGTCAGAGAGCCACTCAAGGTTTACAGAGTAAGAGGTACAGTTTTTACAGATTTGTGTGAAATACAACGTTTAACCCTGGACTTGAACAGGTTAAGATTGTAGTGATCGGGGAAACATTCTATTGGGAGTCTGTTCCACAGAGCAGCGGTTCGTGGAAAGAACCTGCTCGAGTGGAACTTACATCTCACAAATGGAATATGAACGGAATTAGGATGGTTCACTACAATGGGTGTGACATAGCGGGTCTTAGCCGTAAAGGTTAGATGTGATGGAACTAAGGAGTTTAGTTCGTATGAACACTTTCCATGAATATAACAATAGAGCAGCAAGATGGAATATTTGAAAGATTTGAAATGGTGGAACTAAGGAATGAAGATCCTGTGAACATTTGCCATGGAAATAGTGATAGAGCTGCGAGAGATTGGCAACGTTTCGGGGTGTAGGCTGGAAAATAATTAATCACTCAAAAGGACGCGGATACGCTTTTGGGCGCTATTAAGACTGTATAGCTCTTGCCCATATGCTCCCTGGGGATGTCTGGTAAATTTGAAAGGGGCAATAAACTGAAAACTGTGAGAAGGCATCAGTCAGTCAGTTAAGTGCCATACGTGATACACGCTTGGGAGATCATGCCTCTTCTGTCTGGGCAGAAAATTATCCCGCAGTCGGTTGCAATTACTTTCTGCGGTAGACTGGTTGCCAGCCAAGACTATAGAACTCAATCTGTCCTGTTATTTAACCCATAACTGGAGGGAAGAAATGGATTAATACCTTTCCCAAGGGTATTTGTGTTTAAGTGAATGCAAGGAATTCAACTAGAATTCGAACTCAGCCCCCGATTTATTGTTCTGAGCCGATATCCACTACACCACAAAAAGACATCACCAAGGTTAATTATGGTAGAATGTCAGAAGCAATGAAAAGACTTTTCTTTAAATTTGATTACTGATTCAACAAGATTGTTTGCTTAAAAAATCCAAGAGAACATCTGATTTTTTAATAAACGGTAAACTCCGAGCCCAAGAAAAGAAAAAAAAAAGCACCTCTTTCAAGGATAGCATGAATGTTGATATTCAATGTCATGTTCCTTTAAGGTAAAAATATATTTAAAGATACGCAGTATTTATATAAGGTACTACTGGACATAAAGTAGAATATCAGTTTTCTATTGTTATTAAGTAACAAACGGATCCCTTTATTACTACATATTAATATGTAAAAATATATTCAAAGACTCGTTTATGAAAACATTCTAATAATAATAGTAAGGACGTAACAGAATAAAATTTCATATATGCTATCATTTTTATAACAGGGATAAAGTAGTATTAATATAAGATTATATTGGTCAGAAAATGGGAGATCAGATTTCTATTGTTATTAAGTAACAAACTGATCCCTCTATAACGACTATATCTTTATATGTAAAAAATATATTTAAAAACACACGCTTGTGAAAACATTGTTATAAAAGAAAGGATATAACAAAATACCAATTTCATATATGCGATCATTTCTATGACAGAGGTAAAGTAATATTTATATAAGATTCTACTGGCTATAAATTGAGGTATGAGTTTTCTATTATTATTAAGTAGTCATGCGATCCTCGTTAAATTAAAAAATATAATATTTAGATAAAAATATATTTGAATACTGAAATATCAAAATTGCCTTATAAGAGTAATGACAAACATAAATCTAAACTTATTTATAAATGGAACTTTGTCTGTGTGTGTGTGTGTGTCTGTATGTGTATGCCCGTTACCTATAGACTCCGAACCGATTTTCTTGAAAATTTACACAGCTGTACTATAAGCGTCTGCGAGTGTTTTTAGCTAGGTTTTGTGTCGAGGTACACACGATAAATATCGAAAATCGATAATCGAAAAAAAATCGGGTTATAGAAGGAGTGACACGATTTTAATCAAATTTGATACATTCATAGACAAAGACATAAGAAACATAGACAAAGACAAAGAATGATATTCAAAAGTTTCAAGGTTGCAGTTCTTACAACAGTGCAGAAAATCAAATATATATATATAAAAGGCAAGATGTCTGTGTGTGTGTGTCTGTTTATCTGCCTGTATGTCTGTATTTTTTCAGCTCTTTTATTTTAGTTTTTGCTTTGGGTTTGGCTCTAAGTAGGTATAATTGTAGTTCTTAGTCTCAGCCATAATACCATTTACACAGAGGACTTATTTAGCCTTCAAAATTCAGTTTACGACGAAAAATACTGATTTGATATCGATACCAGGAAATCAAAATTTGACTTACATCTATTCATTTTTCTTTCAGTCTACGGTTTCGCTTTAACTGGAAATAACTATTGCTTTTTAGTCTTTCGTGCCAACGTCCAAAGAGTCTGAGCTCCAGGACCATGGATTAGTTTTAAAGCTTTCATTACACCCGAGCAACGCCGGGCTATACTGCTAGTAATATCTAATTTTAACAAAATCTTCCGTAATATATTTTATGGTTTGTGCAGAATGTTGGAATAATTGCTGAAAAGACCGTAAGTGCCTTTTCCGTCAGAGAAGTTTGTTTTTGCATTCAGAATTCGAATGCTGATTTCTAGGCTCTTAAAACCAGCCACTTCTCTGGGTATCACAGATTTTCTTATCACTTATAATAAATAGTCAAGCTTGTACAAAGATATTAGATACGTGAAACTTTTAAAGCTTTTCCAGTTAAAGATAAATAGTTTCTAATATAGCTAAAAGACTTAGCAAGTACTAACGATATTCTATATCTAAAAAGAAATAACGAACTGTTTGTCTGTTCAGGAATTAGTGAAATTTTGTAACAATATAGAAAGTAAAGGTTTTGGACATGCATCAATAAACTGCATTTAATATTTAATACTGTGCCAATTATTTAGTATGAAAGTCTGTCAGACATTTAAAATAACTTGAAATAAGTTTCTCACAGAATTTAACTCCAGTTTTATTCAACTACGGTTGACAAGTTACATTAACATAGCTCAAGCTTTGAGCAAGTCTCTGATGAATTGTAATTTTAAACTTCTCTCATATATTTTCTCTGTGGTTTAGGTCAGGCAACTGACTTTGCCATTCAAAAATCCTTATTTTATTTGCCTTTATCCACTCTCTCGGTTTCACTGCAGATTACTTCGGGTCATTATTATGTTGAAATTGTAGCCGAGAGCCACACAGAGATCGATCCAATACGGGTCAAGTTCTGCAAATCTTACCGTCTGTGCGGCTCACCTTCTATTCAGATTTGTTTTACCACGTATGCAAATTAGCAATAGTTTTATAAGCACTTGAACTACGCATGCGCTTTACCGAAATTGCAAATATCGACTATGATTGGGTTGGCGAGATATCGTCGGCTCTTAGCCAAATGTTTGTTCGAATTCCTTGGTCCTATTTCACCACAGATGTTTTGCAAATTATATCAAGTTCTCCGGTATTTCGCAATAGATAACACTGTCCATTGTTCGTTCAATAAAACGTCGTTCATTTGAACCCTTAAACAAAAAAGAACCCCAAAGTTCTCTCCGAGTGAGTTACTGGTTTCAAGTTACTTTCCGACAAATGTTCACATGCCAGCTAGAATTTTCGTCTAAGTTCAAAGGACTTTTAAATTGTTGATCTTTGCGTATGGCCCCCTCTAATGGCTCAGAGGAAACTTGCAAATGAATTAATTAAATAAAGTTCGAATGTCAAATTTATATTTTTTTATTTATAATTCCAAAACACGTACAAAACATTTGCCTACTCCTTATATGGTTAAATTGCATATACATTTGTGTGCTGACTTATTTTGCTAAAACTCTGACTTTGACGAACTCTCTGCCTTCGAGCAGAGAAGAATCCATACGAGTTTATGTCGAAGGGCAGGGTCACATCTGGGGAAAAGCAGACAAGAGCCTAACTCTGCATATGCCGGATCTACGGGCAGTTTTTGCTTGAGTGTACGTGCTCGAAAGCCCCACATAAAAATCAGTTTTGTGCCACACGCCGCCTTTGTGGAGAGGCTCGGGTATATACCGAATTTTCTTATTTCTATTTATATATAGAATATCCTAAATATCTTCTCCATTATGATAAAGGATGTTGCATATATATATATATATATATATATATATATTGCTCCTGTCACGCTCATGGAGAGAGAAAATAGCGAGGCAACGTCGGCTCAGTTCATTCTGTTTACTATCAGTTATTAAATTTTACTACCAGTTATGAAAGTTTGTACCGCGTGTTTGCTCTTTAACAGTACCTTATTATTTTATTTATTTATTAATTTGCAATAATTATGTCGTCCAGTAGTGAAGAATATATATATATATATATATATATATATAGGGTGTCCCAAAAAATGTATACAGATTGGCTGTCATTATTGTGTTCAGAGTTTTAATTATTGGCTATTTACAATTATTCAAAATATAGTCAAAATGCAGTGAAAAAACCAATAAAATGATACTTGTAAATATTTTTATATTTTTTATATAATAAACACCAAGTTTAGAATTATTTAAAATGCGTATACATTTTTTGGGACACCCTATATATATATATATATATATATATATATCACTTCTGTTACGCTTAGAAGTTTGGATTATTTTGATGTCTTGACGTAAGGTACCCAGTAGTAGGTACATCGATATATATGCTGTCATCATTTTTGACGACATATTGATATAAATATTTTGCCATCATTTTTGACGGCACAAACACACTTATTTACTATGTTATTGTTTGTGCTGTAGCCATAAAATTTCCTTCTTAAAGAAAAACTTGAAAATTTCATTTGACCAAAACATTGCAGTATATTTAGGGCTATTATCATGTTGAAGCATTCAGACGTAAGATAGTTTAAGTTATTTTGAAGATTAATCTACGAGGATGTTCTATTCTAGAAAGTGTTTCTGGTAGGCAAAACTGTTCCATTTTAAAATGATAACTCCTATTGTGCTGAGATCATGGGAGATCTTTCAATATCGCATTTCACAATTATGGTGCACATTGATCGCTGCACGAACTTCTCGAAAAACTATGTATATGCTAACTATAGGTTGGATGTTCGTTAAAAGTAAGCACAGGACTTTTAAATTGTCGTTTTTTGTGTATGGCGAGCCCTGAGGATTCGAGGACAAATTAATAAATTGTAATGAAGAAAATAAAACTGAACATAGAATAGGCGGCGTCAGAGGTAGTTTCGCCCAACACCGCAAACTGCTACAAAGCATTCGTTGAAAAGTTGAGTCATGTTTTTAAATAAACTTTTCAGGTCTAGACTTTCAATATGGCTGCCATGCATGGGACAAATCCTGTTCAGAAATATCTAAACTGTCACTAGAATGTAATCTTTTTCTAAGATCAACATTTATCTTTTTTTTATATAATCATATTGCCACTGGTACGCAGGGGGTTACATAGGAGGACATTTATGAAAAAGAGTGACAGGTTATAGGAGGTGTCAGGAAGTGCGTAAGAGAAAGATAAGAATACTGATGAGAGTGGAGTGGACGGGGAAAGGAGCATGAGAGTGAGGATGCAAGTCAGTGAGATAGGAGATGATTATTGACTTTACATTTAAATTCTTAGAGATTGCAGCTGTCAGGGAAGCAAGTAAATGGAAGGGAATTCCACAGGCAGGAAGTGCGAGAAAAGAGGTTGCTGGTGTAGAATTTGCATTTACATTTTATTGGTTTCACAGTAAAAGGGTGGGACCTAGTTGATAATCTTGTGGCTCGAGTAAATTCATACATAGGGGTCACCAGAGAGCTAAGTTCATCGGAGCAGAAGCCGTGAAATTATTTATAGAAAAGACACAGGGAAGCCACATTGCATCGGTGAGAAAGTGACTGTTAAAAATCTTTTTGAACGAGTGTAGCCTGAGGGTTTGGGAAAAAATTCTTCCTTGTGTATTGTGAACTGGCGTTGCAGAATCATAAACAATGATCTGTAACAAATAAAAGAAACCACATCCTATGAAGACTACAATACAACTGCGGCAACAACTAAAATTGTTGGTACATATAACTCAACGGTATAATCAAGATGTTGACATTCCCCACTACTTCAAACACAAAACTAGGATAGGCGATAACAACTATTGGATCTAAGAAAATGTTGTAACCCTAAAAGGTTATTGCATGAGTAATCACCAAAACGGAAGTTGGGAATAATAGTATATCAACAAGAACGAGACTCGCACACTGCGTGAAGTAGATACACTTCTATTCAGTATAATCATTCTCTTCTACTACTGTATTTACCACCTTCCCAGCGGATGTGACAGAAGGTCAATTAAAGTGGGAATTCTGAGCCCTTAAGCTCAGCCAAAAATATCCCGCAACCCCAACTTAAGGCTGGTTCGGGCTCTTGTTTATTCACCCCAAACAAGACTTTTTTTTTTTACTTCGGCGGAGCCTTGTTTGGGTCCCTCTCTGCTCGGAAGCAGAGAGAGAGAGAGAGAGAGAGAGAGAGAGAGAGAGAGAGAGAGAGAGTTTTGATAAATATGATCGCTGTCTTCTACTACAATTTACTCCAATAGTGTCCACGTGTTTAAGAGGATAGGACATCCTATTACTCTATATAGATAGGCACACAACACTATTTTTGACACCAATTATAATGTTTTTAAATGGATTTGTAGAAGAATAAAAGTATACCTTTTGCAAGTTTGAATAAAAATTTATTAATGGAAAAGAATAACATGAATTGGTAGAAGTTAAACGTTCCAAAAGAAATAGTATTGAGAGGTTAACTGTTTTTTTCTTTTTTTTAATCATATCACCCCGAGCAAGTCGGTAACGCCACTGATGTACAGGGGGCTACGTAAGAGTGAAAAGATTGGAAAAGAGAAAGCCGGAAACCACATCCTAAACAGGGAACAAGGGATGAGCCTCTACACCTGTTCAATAGACGTGGGTGGAGTGTGAACCGGGCGATAGTTTAGTCTATCTACTCCAATTGAAAAAAAAAAAAAAGAAAGAAAAGAGTGAAAAGATTGGAAAAGAGAAAACCGGAAACCACATCCTAAACAAGGAATAAGATTAAGAATGTGTGTGGAGGGGAGGCAGTTTTAATTTCTACTTGATACAGTCACTCCTTTTTTTTTGTTTTTAATTTATTTATTTTACAAAATGCTAAAAATCTCACCAGGTTAAACATTTAATAAATAAAACTAAATATGCAATGAAATAACTATCAATGATAAAAATTAAAATTAAGTTTTTATTCTGTCAAATTGCTGTAACCCTAAAAGAGTAATCACCAAAATGGAGGTTGGGAATAATAGTATATCAACAAGAACGAGACTCGCACACTGCGTGAAGTAGATACAATGCTAGTGAACTGCTATTCAGTTTAATCACTCTCTTCTACTAGGTATTTACCTTCTTCCCACCAAGGCGGATGCGAGACAAGGTCAATTAAAGTGCTCAGCAAATGAATGCCAAATGTTTCCTTGGAAGGAAAGATTTAATCTTATCATTACAATTAGTATTGTAAATTTATCTTTTTTATTCATAATTTCAAAATGTGCCTAAATCTTTTGCACACGTATGTTTACTTTGCATTTAATTATAGACAGACAAACAGTTCCTTATTTCTATTTATATATACAGTCTTTTAAGTCTTTACTGTTTGATTTTGTTTGAGGCCACATTAGAACTTTTTTCTTAAAGAAAAAAAATTAATTTTTCATGTGTTCACTTACTCCTATTCCTTACTGCTCTTGGTATCTCACCTAAACATAAATTTTACGTTTAAGCATGTTCTATTAAGGTATATATATATATATATATATATATATATATATATATATATATATATTAATAGAACATGCTTAAACGTAAAAAGCCTTTTCCCTGACGACCAGTAGTGTGAAACCGCGGTAGGTTTTGGCCCACTTTAGATTTTCGTGTGTTTTTGCTCTACTATTGTATTTTAGTACTTTCGTATTGAGCACTTTTTCTTGTGTTTGGTTCTGTTTGGGTTTTTTTTTCTTTACTGCGGAATATTGAATGTTTTGTTCTTGTTCCGCTGGTTTCTTTTTTTCTCCCCATTTATCCGACGACTTAGTACGCCGGATTGTAACGGATTTAGGTTCTGTTTGTTAATGGCTTTTTCGAAGGTTTATATTGGCATAAATTTACGGAGTGCATTCATACAGAGTCTAAGTAGTTATTATTATCATTATATATATATATACTATTGTCATCTCCAGACAGATCTGTTTCGCTGTATTACAGCTCATCAGTACGGCTTAGACTCCGGTCGCTTTCTAACCCAGGATTGAAACCCGACCGACTTGATACTCGTTATACGATATATTTATTTAGGATGTGGTTAAAGTCTGTGAAACATTTTGAAATAGCCCCTTGTCTGTCATTTTTAACTGAAACTGCATATATATATATATATATATATTGATGGAGCACTATGGAGAAATAGTATACTTTGAAAAAACAGTAGCTACTCACGCAGCTTTCCCTGACGATCCGTTTAGGTGAAACCAAGGTAGGTCCATCTGGCTCACTTGGTATTTTTATTTGTTTCGCTCTACCTAAGTATTGAGCGCTTTTTGTTAGATGATTAATCGTATCGTTTTTTTTTTGGGGGGGGGGGGGGCTACGTGCTGACTCGGTCCGAACTGATGTTCATGTACTTAGCTCTTTCTTTTTTTAAAGCCGTTCTTTCCCTTCTTCGTAGATTCGTGGAAGGTTTTTCGACACGAGTATAGTTATAATCACACACACACACACACACACACACACACACACACACGCACACACACACACATATATATATATATATATATATATATATATATGTTTAGGTATGAGCACAAACGATGATTATGTAGATATTTATATTTATTTTTTATGGAAGCACATATGGGGCATTTTTGGCTGTCAAGTTCGCAATTTAATAAGATTGATGAAGATTTCGACTGCTTCGGAAGATATATTTCAAGTGCTAATTACGAAGCGGATATTGAACAACAGAATGTATGGCATTGTTTTCAATGTGCTAATTTATTTGCCTGCTTAGAAGTCATAAATAGCAATACATGGTATTTGTCCTTACGCTGGCAATGATGTACATACTGATGAAAAGTAAAAAAAAAACCACACACACACACACACACACACAAACGCGCGCGCGCACGCACAGAGAGAGAGAGAGAGAGAGAGAGAGAGAGAGAGAGAGAGAGAGAGAGAGGTGGAGGGACCTCTTGTATACGCTGGATGGAGATAAAATCGAAACGCCTTGTTCAATTCATTCAATATTAAACAGGTAATATACTGGATTACAGTAAATGATTTAGACGCCTCAGCGTGGACCAATAGACCTCAAGACCAGTCTTGCTGACTATGAGTACAGGGGCACGACAATATTTTTCGGACACTTTAGTATTCGACTTTCCGAGTACCATAGAGTGGCGAAATTCCTTCAATAGAATAGCATAAACATATAAAGACAATACCTGTAATAAAAACGGAAGAAAATCGATTAGGTAAGGAAAAATATTTATTTTTCATCATTTTTATAAAAAAAACACACGCGACATTATTTTTCGGACATCGTTGAAAAATTGGTAATAGTCTGTAATATCACCTTTCTTCTCAATAACTTTTATCAATCTCTCTTCATAATGATCAAACATATGCACAATAACATCTCTACGTGTTTCTATTAGTTGCTTTTTGGCATCTAGTATCCGTTCCCATAGTTGAGCTTCTTTCGTTATTTCAGGTCCATCATAGACAAGTTGCGCAAGCATTTCCCAAAACATTTTCTATTAAATTTAGATCTGGGCTTTTTGCAGGCCATTCCAAAGTAGTCATATTCACTTTAGCCATCCATTCTTTCATGAGTTTTGACATATGGATGCTGCAATTGTCTTGCTGTAGAACGAAATCATTCCCTATCTCTCTTCTTATCCTTGGTAGGGCTTTCTCGTCCAGCAACTGTTTGTAGCTTTCGCTGTTCTGTCGTCCTTTCAGCCACTCCAACCATATATTTCCATTAGCAAAGATCATACCCCAAACAATAACTCCTCCTCCTCCCATCTGTCGTTTGTTCAGTACAGCAGGCTCACCCCTTCTCGATCAAGTACACCATCCATCGGGCCCATCAAACTTGAAACGCTTCTCATCAGTAAATATAACCTTCTTAAAGTCAACATGCTTTGTTAACCATCTTTTAGCACACTCCAGTCTTGCTCCTTTGTGTTTCTTTGTTAGTGTAATTTTTTTCTTAGCCTTTGCATACTTCAAACCAATCCTATGCAGCGTTCTTTGTACTGTTCGGGCGTTTACATCCAATTCACATTTCTCCTTCACTTTTCTTGCTGTAACTTTTTCTTCGGATGTCAAAAGCCGTGTCACAGTCCTCTTCATTCTCCTTTCAGTCCTCTTGCCAATTGATCTTTTCCGTCCTCTCTTCTTTTACCGCTCGGAGTTTGTCTTCAGCATGTATTCGACCGTTGATTTCGACAGCTTCAAATCCATGGCGATCCTTCTGATGCTGAGGCCATTATCCCGCTTCTTCCGTGCCAAACAAACGACTTCTTTTGAATGCATTTTACCTCATTAAACTTAATTGTTTTGCCAGTAAAATAGAACAGATAATTGATTCTAATGATGACAGCTAAGTGTACAAGCAGAAAATTTGCATACAGCAACATATACATGAACTTAGCTCTTAATAAAATAGGATTTTTTGTCATGTCCGAAAAATAGTGTCGCGCAAGTTTTCGCAAAAATCACAAAAAACTAAAATTATCAAAGCCAAACTAAAAAAAATCATTACACTAGTAGTGGATTTTCACTCCTCAACTACGTACTTACAATCTCAAAAGTTTTTGGCACTAGTAACCACCTTGAAGAACTTTTTTCAAAGTGTTCGAAAAATATTTTCGGGCTCCTGTACTAAGTTCGATCCTCATCGGCTTCCCCATACAAAATTCGACATTAAATGACCCAACACAGATTGACATGCCGTAAAATGAAATGACTAGTCTGGTGGAACCATTAGTAACTTCAATTTTCACCGTGTACGTCATACAAAATTCGACTTTAAATAACACAAGAAGGCATAATTTATGTGTGCATTTTGCGTGATAAAAAAAAATTAAATTAGTTGCTAAGAAAATTGGTTCACTATGTCGTTAGACAATTTTTCCCTCCAGAACCTATATATATATATAAAAGGCAATCTGTAAGTCTGTGTGTGACTGTTAGCTATGCACGCCTACATTTTTTAAGCTACGCCATTCAAACTTACTAGGGACACATACCTACAGGGAAGCCAGTTCGACATATACTTTTTGAGTTCAGCAATTTTCCCTTTCGCACTTTTTGGTCAATAAAGCCGATTGTTTACATTTGCTCCGTAAAACATCGAAGATCTAAGATGGTTACTGAATTACGTCACAAAAATCAAATCACACGTGTCAAACGCGACTAAAATATTTTTTTATTAAAAAAAATGAGCCTTTATTCATTTTTATTCCGATGTTTTAAAAATGCATTTATTCAGCAAATAAATGTGAATATTTTTACCCGTAATTTTGAAACAAACCAAATTTTTTAAAAATAGTGTTTTTTCAAACAAAAACAAAATATGTAAAGAAAAAAGTGCCAGTGGATAAATATTTCATGCAGGAAATCAACTGAAAAAAAATTTTTTGAAACAAAAACAAACGCAATGTTGTTTACAATGTCACACAAAACACCAAATCACGTTTACGCAAAACAAAAGAAAATATATCTTTTTAATGGAACTTTTGAACAATTTTTAAACAACAATTTTTTATATAATTATTTTTTTATATAACCGAGTCCTACTACTAAAATGTTCTGAGTTGCACGGGCAACGCCGGGCTATGATGCTAGTCTAACATATTTGTAAGTCTTATATGCTTTGAATATTACTACCACATCTGGGCTGGTGTTCATGCTATATATTTAAAGATTCTTGATAAAATCCAAAGAAGAATTTACAATGTTATCGGTCCTGATCGGGCATTTCGGTTTCAGTCAGTTTCCCACTATCATAACGTAGCTTTCCTGTGTCTTTTCTATAAATACTTTCATAATAATTGTTTTGTTGAACTTTCCTTCATGGTACCTAGACTGCATGAATTGAAGCACAGTACTAGATTAGCGGAAAGGTCTCATAGTTTTATAGTTGAATTGGTTAGATATTACCATAAGTTGTATGCTAACAATTCTTTCTCTCGCGTTTCTTGCTTCCAAATCAACTTTGACCTTCAAAAATTCAAATTCAGTGTCAATCGTTATCTTTTGTCTTTTTAATTCTTGTTCTTTTATTGTTCACTCTCTTTAACAGTATTTTTTCTGATATTCTCTAAAACTCAGTAAACCCTTGGATCTTAGTTGCTTTATTGCCTTGCTTAACGAAATCAAACAGATATGGGATTTCGACAAAATCTGAAAGAAGAATAAGGATTGCCGAAAAGAGGGAAGTCGAACATTAACAGTATTCAATGCAGGGACGAATGGTAGATTTATAAATCTGCAAAATGGATTCTGATGAAAAAACGCTTCCTGGCTCGATACAGTGAAACAACCTTCCTAGCAGTAGACGCAGCTATGGATTCAATGTAGTCATTCCATTTGAGGTCATTTGAGAGAGTGAGGCCAAGAAGGTGCAGTGTGTTGCTTTCTAGGAGATTAGCGTTATCTATTCTGATGGTTGGAGTAGATAGATCTATCTATCGCCCGGTTCACACTCCACCCACGTCTATTGAACAGGTTAAGAGGCTCATCCCTTGTTCCCTGTTTAGGATGTGGTTTCCGGCTTTCTCTTTTCCGATCTTTTCGCTATTACGTAGCCCCCTGCACATCAGTGGCATTACCGCCTTGCTCGGGGTGATACGATTAAAAAAAAAAAAAAAAATTTTAGTCTTTGACGTATTCCGGAATTAAGAGGGCTAAAGCAATTAAGATCAAACTGGTTTTCTTTATTAAGTTTTCTCGAGGGAGCAGGCTGATAGACGTAATCCACGCTGTTAAAAAAACCGTAGTGGACTTTGGACCGAACAGGAAAATTCCACGATTATCAGAATGGAGATTTAACAACATTGCATATGCTGATAATCCAGTTTGATAGCTGACAGAAAGGAAACTACTCCTGTAACCCAATTTTCAGATGGCTAGTGTTAATTTTAAGTGATTTTCAAAATGAAAAGAGATTTCTCTAAAACTGGAGAATATAATTCTTTTTGTCAGGTAAAGTAGCCGAAGTGTTAACTAGTGGAAAATACAGGTGAAGAGTACAATGAGTGCAAAATTATTTTTAAGCGAATTTATCAAAGCGATTCTAGATAAATATTTGTCAGTGGGTTTTGACGATATGTGACCCTAGATCAAAATACGGACTTGAGAATTTTCTGTGTATTGGATTACCAAGACAGTTGATAAGAGCAGGCAGACAATAACAGGGAGCAGGTTTTTCTGCCCTTCTATTGAAAGTTGAAATAGTTTAAATGCATTTGTTTTCATTTCGAGCTGGTAAGATTTATAAAGTGAGGAAAATGGAGACCCTACGCATCACTCACTTTCCCACTCCGGTCTGGGTGTCTGTTTAACAAAACCAGAGTGCAAGACGAAATTAGTGAGGTCGGCTCCCGTTTTTGGATGAGAGGTTGGAAAGAGATTTAGATGGCGGATTGAATAAAATGGTCCGACTGAAACGGACCTGCTGCTAGAAAGAAGACGGAAGAGAGATATTGCATGAGACGGTCAGTCCAAATTCAACCAACTTGAAGTTGAATAAACCATCGTCCCGTAGAAATAACCAAACAAAAATATTATCATGCTACTGAAATACTAGACAACTGATATTTCTTTTTTGTCACTTAGTTTGACTTGCTTACAAACTTGTAATTATTCGATATAAATATAAATATATATAAATATGCACCGTGTCCTTGCAGTCTTAAATTTAGTTTTCATTATATACCAATCCCTCGAAAGTCTGGACCAGCCTCGTCAAATTGTAATAAGAGGTCCTGTTTTGGCTAATCCGAGATCAACAACACAACGTGGGCGGAATCGGCCAAACTCAGGGAGGTTAACTGGACGCAGCCAGGGATCGTGTCATACTCCTACAGAAGGCAGTGAATGAAAGAAAGAAGAAAGGACTAAACATCAATTTCAAGGATTCAAAATATATGATTGTTAGCAAAATAGCATCCTAACATGCAAATCACAAATTGGAGATACCTAAATCAAACAAGTGCAACAATCTAAATATCTGGGAAGTGTTTGAACAGAGGACGGAAAGTACGACAATGTAATTTGTAGGTGCATTGGGATAGTAAAAGGGCCCTTCCAAAAGCTAAGCAAAGTATTGAGAAACAGGGAAATTTTGTTAGAAACAAAGAAAAGAATACAGAACTGTTTTGTAATATCATTATTCCTATATGACATTTGAGCAACCTTCTCAAAGATAAAGAAGACACTTTAAGCGAGAGAAATATGGTTATGCAGAAGAATACTGAGAAAACTGTGAACCGAACATGGAAGCAAAAACAAAGTTTTAGAGAAAATGAAAACAAAAAGGATATTTCTACTTCGCATTAGGAAGAGCGAGTTGAAGATTCTAGGGCACATAATGAGAAAATTGAGCCTGGAAAATGTGATGCTCACAGAACAGATTGAGGGCAAGAGAAAGAATTTTAAAAGAAAGTTTGCTGTTCAAATGTACATTAATATATATATATATATATATATATATATATATATATATATATATATATATCCGGACAGCAACCTTTCTTTCAAAAATGTTTGGCTAAAGACGATCAACAAGGAAGATTATATTAATTCTCTATTTAATATTTCCACTATTCTTACATGTTTCTGTTTTGCTGGAAATGCATGGGCATAGAGTTCTAAAAACATTTCTAAGGAAGTAATATATATATATATATATATATATATATATATATATATATATATATATATATGCGAGTGTGTATATATATGGGTGTGTGTGTGTGTGTGCGTTAAGGAAAATACGGAAATTAACGAAATGTCATTAACAACCGACATATTTAATTTATTTGTTTGAATGTTATTTCTTATCGATACTTGTGTGTATATATATATATATATATATGTATGTGTGTGTGTGTGTGTGTGTGGGTGGGTGGGTGGGTGTGCGTGTATGACTAAATGTTATATTTAGAGGGAACCTGTCATTACCAAATATGTTTATAGCAATAAGAATATATATATATATATATATATATATATGTGTGTGTGTCTGTATTTGAGTGATATATATATATATATATATATATCACTCAAATACACACACACACACACACACATGCATATATACAGAAAAAAGACGTACACACTCATATATATGCAGTCGTTAAATTGTCAGTAACGCTTAAATTAATTGCTGATGAACGTCGGAAAATCAGTTTTCCGCACAAGAGGAACAGGTTGAGGAAACTTGCTCAAAATTCTTCCCTCACTAGCAGAAGTGCGTCATAATGTCAGTTGGCCGGTGAAGTTAAGATTGGGTTACGACGATGTGTAAAATGGAAACGCTTTGAAATTTGAAATCCTGCCTGTTATCTGGTTTAACATACCAACTAATTCCCGGTTGAATATATACATGACTCTTTCAACAATAAAACAGACTATCACCCACTTCCTTCCTATCTATCTATCTATCTATCTATCTATCTATCTATCTATCTATCTATCTATCTATCTATCTCAGTCTATTCCTATCTGTCTGTTCTATTCTATCTATTCTAGTCTTCATTATTTATTCTAGTTTTACCGTTATTTATCTACCTATCTATCTATATATCATTATCTATTTTTAGTGTTTTTTTTTATTATCTATCTATCGATCTATCTATCTATATATGAAATTTTACTAAATCTGTTACAAAATAGATTAACTCCGACATATTTTTAATTTATGTAAACATTATTTTTAATGAATACTCGTATTTGAGTAGATGCTCTGTTTTTTTTTTGTTTTTTTTTATAATTAAACAGTATATTTATTTACATCTACTAGCCTGAATGATTCCTAACAAAATTTCTCGATTATTCAGGTCAGTTGATGTAAATAAATATATTGTTTAATTATTTAAAAAAAGAAGAGTATTTACACAAATCCAAGTATCTATTTCAAATAATGTTTCAAAAAATTGCCTTTTTCTAATACTTCAACGCTTTTGGGAAGTTAGGTTTTTGAATATGTCCAGCGTCTGTAATATATAAAAAAAATTTTCTTTCTTTTCTTTTCTTTTTCCCCTCCCTTCCTTCCTTTATCTCTCTTATCTCCCACCTTTTTTCCGTGTTGCTTAACCTTACATCAATTCAACACGGCCGTCTGTTAATTTTTAAGTTACAATTCTCTTTCCTTTTTTTTGGGAACCCAGACGATGTCAATTTTTTCTTTTCTTGTTTATTTGATTTTATTTTGTTTTATCTTTTTCTTTTTTTTCTTTTTCTTTTTTTTTCCTTTTTTAATTTCTTTGCAAATCTATTTAAAAATGAAAATTAGACTGATTTTTCTCCAGTTTCTGAAAGGATTTTTCTGTTGCTGAGGTGATGTGTTATCCCCCGTGGGGATTTTCATATCGAAATGATCATCCAACATCATTGAATTAATCCTTTTTTAATTTATATATATATATATATATATATATATATATATATATATATATATATAATCACGGATGAGGAGACTTATTTCCCAACAGGTATGAAATCACTTCTAGCTCTTAACTATTACACCTGGCCTAAGAGCCTTAATGACAATTTCGATGTCCCTATGGTGCATATAATTCAATCCATGTAGCTAATTTAGGATGTATTTATATTTTAGATATCCTTAATTGAATAGTAAATCCCAAATAGATAGGCCTAAACAGAGATGAACTCATTTTCACCCCGTATAATAATGGTTCACTAACTACGAAAATCCAAACGAAAATTATTAAAGCCTTTAAATTACTAGTGTTTAGAAGTGAGATTTCCGCTATCCTTAAAATGGTAGATTATCTAGACATCACCCTTAACCTCAATAATAAAACGTTTAAACCATGACATAAAGACATTGAAACCCTATCTATATTAATGTTAATTCTAACCACCCAAATACCACTGTGAAACAGATACATACCGCCGTCGACACTAGGATTAGTTGAATATTCAACATTAGCATCTTTAATAAAAATACAAAGAAATGCATGAAAATGCCCTCCAAAATAATTTTAAATGATAAATTAACTTATCTAACCCCTATAAGTAATGCAGAAATATCTAAAGTGAAATCTAGACATAGAAAAAACTATATAGTTTCCGAAAACTGTGAAATATTAAAATCGGACAGTATTTTCTAAGGTTAATTAATAAACACTTTCAAAAAATAACCTAATAAGTAAGATCTTCAACAGGAAGATGATTAATATTAGCTACTTATACACAACATGTATAAGATAATCAACTTACACAATGACCATATTTTAAGAAATTTCCATGGAATAAAGATCAGACCTGGTATTGAACCCGCCTGTAATTGTAGATCTAAAGAAAATGCAGAACTGTCAGAGTTATATAGCAAGCGATCATTTCCCCACCAAAGAAAATAGGGAAAAAATATAATATCTACATTGGCATTTCCGCAGTAGAATGGAAACAAATATTTTACACCTATAGGCACTCATTTTTAACACTAAACTAAAACACCAGACAGCTCTTTCTAGAAAAGTTTGGTAATTAAAGGAAAAAGATCTGAGCCCACTGAGCGTTTGGAAGATTATACGTTCTGCACGTACTCCTAGAGGTGTGACTTATATTTAGAAGAAAAAAATCAGAATATTAAAAGACAATAATCAAAGCTAACTATAGAATTAGAGGAATGAATTAGTGTTTAGATTTCGGTATAAAAACAAATTCAAATTTCCATAATATAGGTTTAACGTCCACCCTTCCTTAATCCTGCTCTTGTGCCTTTTGTCTGACCGAAATTTCTATTTCAGACACGAATTCAGTTCACACCGGGGTTGACAAGACAGACGATTAACATCTTCGTGTGCTGAAATAGGCTATTCCTCATATGAAGTGAGCTTGAATTTCATTGTTTAATAAATATTTGCTCTGTATTTGGATCTTTTTTGGATCAATTTTGATATTTTTTAATTTTGAATATATTTTATTACTAGGATACTGAAATAGCGATACGATCTCGTTAAATTTGAATTTTTTGTATGTAATATGTATAAATCCAGGTGAAGAGAACCGATAGTTTTACAATTCCGAGTTCTCCGACATTTACTTTTTTTTTTTATAAAAGTGCTCAGTACAACAAATATTGCAGAGCATGACATGATTCAATTTGTTCTTTAATTAAAATTAATAATTGTCAATATTTCTGAGATGAGGTAGTATTTACAGTATTTACATTGTTCGGACTATTGCCCTCATCTTTGTTGCCATTTGTACGACGTTTCAGCCGTTGTACGCACCGGCCTTCAGGTGCTAGGACTTTCAAACTGAATCCTTTATTACAATCACTGGGGTATATCATTCTCATTCCTTGCATAGTAATAAAGTGTTCGATTCGAAATTCTTAGTACCTGAAGAAGGCCAGATCGTACAACAGCCGAAACGACGTACAAATGGCATCACAAAAAGGACAATAATCTAAATCATGTGAAAACTGTAAAATTAATTCATTTTACATTGCGACACGGAAGTTTTTATGTTTCATGTTTTTTATCTCGTCATCAGGCAATGTTATATCATTGTTGTGTAAATGATTTTCATTTGAATATAAGAAACAATATGTTCGTTATTTATAGATAAGGGAAATAACGAACACATTGTTTCTTGTACTCAAATGAAAACCATTTTCACAACAATGAACTAACATTACCTGATGACGAGGTAAAAAACCCGAAACATGGAAATTTCCGTGCCGCAATGTAAAATATATTAATTCTAATTACAAAACAAATTTAAATGTGGTCTTGGTTGTATACATACATACATACATATAATTGTGTTTGGGTATATGGGCTTAAATATGTACTTAATAATCTTATATATATATCGTGTATATAAATATATGCGAAATTGAGAATACGACAATTTATTTAATGTGATATGTGAGTGCGTATATACACCGCACTACGTGGGCGCACGGAAGCCCTATGCTTATGAAGCGTATATATGTGTGAGTATGAAAACGCTAAGACCGAAAAAAAAGAAAAAAAAAAAAAAAGAAAAATCAGTGGCTGTGTAAACTTAAACAAAATCACAGGGTAAGTATATGTGGGAATGTACACATAGGTATATGTGGATAAAAGTTAGTATAAGTGAGTGGGTTGACCTGATGGGGTCAAATAGACGCCTAAAGTCAGGGGAATGGGTTTTTTTCAGAGGTCATACCATCTAAGACAGCCAAAATAACTTCAAACGGATACTACACATATTTGGAACTGGACTCTATCTCTTTCTCCCCCTTCCCTCCCGTTTCTTTATTTCCTTCTTTTCTCCCTCCTTCCCCTTACATTTATTGTCATTTATTTATTGGTTTGTAATCTTATGTTTATTATTATTATTATTTCTATTATGTTCCCTCTTCATTTTAAGAAAACGTTCATTCCGGCAGAAATTTTATGCCAGATGGAGGAAATATTGTAAAAGAGTCTGATGATATGAGCTAGTTAAGCTCATTGAAATGAACTATAGTTTATAACTAATATGACGTGTTGAGTTTTCCTTTATAAACTTCATACCGCTCTGGTTAACACCCATCGAGCTCTCTATATGGATTTATCTATTAATAATTTATATTAAGGAAATCTTGTTGGATTATCCTCACCGTTTACGGACTGACAACTATATATATATATATAGTTAATACACACGCATGTGTGTGTGTAAAGTTCAAAAGATTAATTCAAATTTGGCAGATTCGTTTTATCTCTTTACTACCAGTCATACATACATACATATATACGCCCACACATATATACACACTTTTAACCCAGGATTAAAACCCAACCGAATTGGCGTCAGTCGGCGATTCTACTTCTGAGCTATGTTGATGGATTTTGAAGAAAAGAGCTTCTAAAATAGGTAAGTGATGAGCTGAGCGAGCACTGTGCAGAACAGAAAACCATGTGTCCTCGTAATGAGAAGCACATACTTGATTGTCTAGCAAGTGTTGACCAATAGCTGACTCCAGAACAGCCTGAGTTGTTTTTATAGATCGCTGAGGGCTACCCGAACGAATATTTGCAGGGACGTGCTGCAAAACCCGCGTCTCCAACCTAAGATTGGTTCGTCCAATGTAAACGGCATCGCAGCGGCATTTAAATTTATAAACAACAGAATTCCTGCGAAAATAGGACAACCTATCTTTAGTAAAGGAAGGAAACACAGGTCTAGTTTGAAAAACAGCACGTAACTGTACTGGAAAAATACCCGGACTAAACACACGCCGAAACCTTATCAGTTACAATTTGACATTTCCCACCAAGCCACGGCAATTTTAAATATAATGGACAGCGACTAGGTCCCTCAACTAGTGGTTCTTTATAACGTCTGACTTCTATCAGTCACAACCGAGCCTGTGTAGGTCTAAATAGCGATTTATTCGCTCCTTGCAATTACTGGAGGGTTTGTGAGTGTTAGAGTTTGTTTTTTTTTTCCATTTTATCACTCTTACGGAATTGTTGTTTACACCCGCCTTACATTTTAATTATTTGATTAAAATTTACTTTTAGACGAGCTCCATCTTTCCCCCCGTTTTTGTAAGTTAAGCTTTGTTGTTCTCCTGTGTCTTGCATTTACAATTCATAATAAAGCCTTTGAAAAGTGTTGGCCGAAAAGTTCTTCAGTGTATTTAGGCAGTATATTTTCTTTTAGACATGTCAGATTAAATAAATTGCAAACATTGTCTCTCCTTAGTTTTAATAAAATTCGTTCATACTCACGGATAATCTTAAGCGTATTTTAATTGAAATATGTCAGAAATGAGCTGTAACGTTGACAGATCTTATTATCATTCATTTCTCAATGCACCCAAATATTTTCAATCTCTTTCCGAGATCATGTTCAGGGGTATGAGTTGTGGTAACAAAAAATCACCGCAAAACTGTGTTGCTAATATATATATATATATATATTTTCTAGACATATTCTATTAAATATAAGAGACAATGAATGTCTATTATGTTTAATCATGAGCCGTTCTAAACGTCGTATTTTTGCTTTAGAACGGCTCATGATTAAACATAATAGACATTCATTGTCTCTTATATTTAATAGAATATGTCTAGAAAATTACTTGCTGCCTCGATATACTAAATATATATATATATATATATATATATATATATATATATATATATATATATATATAACGATTATTCACTGAAGCAGTCTTGAAAGAGTTCAAAAACGTCTCCGAAGCCTTGTTGGATTTACCTCCCTCCAACTTTTCTCTTACAGGAAGGACATGGCGAAACTTTCACGGCTCTATCGCTACTACCATGGAAAGTACTCGTACAAACTACATTTCTTGGTTCCGACAGACTTAACCTTCACCGCATTCCACTTACCTAGTAACAAACCACTCACATTCTCTCTGAGAAGTAAGTTCCATTCGAGCAGCTTCTTTTCGCGAACCACTGCTCTGTGAAACCGACTCGCAAGAGAATGCTTTTCCGATCATTACAGTTTTACAGGCGGATGGGCATTGTAGTGCAGTGGATATCGGCTCGGAACGAGAAATCGGAGAGCAGAGTTCGAATTCAAGTTGAATTCGTTGCATTCACTTACGCGCAAATGCTCTTGGAAAATGCATTAAACTGTCTCTTCCCCCTCCAGCTATGGATTAAATAGTAGAATAGATTGGGTTCTATAGCTTTGGTTGGCAGCCAGTCTACCGCAGAAAGTAAAATCGGACGAACTGTATTCCTTGGTTCTCCCAGTTCTAACCTTCACGACTAGGACCTGCCATGTCTGCCATGTTATTTACATTGTTGCAAATCACCACATTCTCTCCGCATTCCCCTGATGAGAAGTAAGTTATATTCGAGCAGCTGTGTAACAGACTCCCAAGAGGATGTTTTCCCGATCATGAACCTGATCATGATCGGGAAACATCCAACCATCATCTTCCCCTCCTATGCATATAAATTATCTCTAAACACTTTACTCTTGTGTTCACCCGGGGCTTTGTACAAGATGAATCTTACTGCAAAAATGAACAAAAGAAGCAAAAAAGAAACATGTTTAAATAAAAATATGCTGCCTAAATATATATATATAGATGTATGTGTGTGTGTGTGTGTGTGTGTGTGTGTGTGTGTGTGTGTGTGTGTGTGTGTGTGTTTGAACGTCTATTTAAATATGGCAGTCATGTTTTGAACGTATTATTTCTAGAGGCATAAGCTCACTCTGTTGAAGATTCGATATGACACGTGCAGCGTTGGCACAGTGTGTGTTTTTTTATCGCTTGCACCACGTCGAATCGCCTTCTTGTTTTCCTTCCTCGAGGAAGTCACCTTGGCACATGCTGAATCATTTCACGTTGGAAAATCACCGGGCAAAACGTGCATATTCACATGCTGAGCCGGCAACCGTTGTTTGTAGTGTTTAGTTTCATGTGAAAAAACAATAAGAAAGAAAGAAAAATTTCCACGACGTTTTTATCAAACGTTTGTAGAGATCAAAAAATACAAAAATGTAATTGGTGTCTTTTCCATTTCGGTTGGTTGTTTCATTTTCTTTCAACATGTAATAGTTCATATTAATTCACAAACGCCTATAACTTTTTCTTTCTCTCTATCTTTCTCTCCTCTCTCTCTCTCTCTCTCTCTCTCTCTCTATATATATATATATATATATATATATATATATATATATATATATAATAAAGGGAAGTGAATTTTCTTAATTTTTCTTTTAAAAACTAACGTTTATTACCATCATTATTAACTACCTGATGTGACATTGATCTTTCAATGTCGAAATAAAATGTACAGTTTTGTAGGAGATTATAGTTTGTACATGTTTTAAAGTATAACGTATAATATATATATATATATATATATATATATATATATATATATATATATATATATATATATATATATATATATATATACTAATAATATATATATAAATAAATATATATATATATATATATACTACTAATATATATATATATATATATATATATATATATATATATATTATTAATATATATATATATATATATATATATATATATATATATAGTTTTTGAATATTTTTCTCTGGCTTTTGTTATGAACATACACTTATATATTTATAACATTTTTATCTTTTTAACTCCTTCTCTGTCTCTCTGTCTATTTCTCTGCTTCGCTTTCTTTCTCTCTCTCTCTCTCTATATATATATATATATATATGTGTGTGTGTGTGTGTGTGTGTGTGTGTGTTTCCTTATCTTTCTCTAGCTTTCGCGAAAGACATGCCTTTATTTTTCTTACATTATTATCGTTCTAACTCGTTCTCTCTTTCTTCCCCCCTCTCTCTCTCTCTCTATCGCTCTCTCTCTCTCTCTCTCCCCACACAAACTCAAAGCGTATCCCCAAAGCTCATATCCAAAAGTCACCATACGTAAATATACCAAAAATAGGGTGCGGAAAAGATCTTAGGCTTAAAAAAGAGAAAAAAGAACTTTCTCCGCCTGCGGCAGAATGCGCGATTCACACGACTGCAGAATTTCAATGTTTCTTCTTTTTTATGAGCCAACGCATCTCCACGGGTGGCCCAGGCAGCTATCGAGTAATCCTTTCTAGAATGTTTGCCAAAGAAGACTGTAGAACCCAGTCTATCCTGCAGTTTAAACCATAGAGGTTGGGGAAGAAGAAAAAAATATGTATTCATATCTTTCTCAAGGTTATATGCGCGTGTTAACGGACAAGGCTGGAATTCGAACTCGGCTCACCGATTTCTCAATCCCTGCGGCAGTCCATTGCACCATCCACACATCCACACTTGGCCCGAACTTCTTTCCTAAATATGATCAACTGAAAAAAAGACCTTTTCAGTATTCTCTCACATACGATGGGGTAAAAATTTCTGAAAATTTCTCCGCCTATCCAGTAAATTCCGATATTTAGATATTTGTAAGATACTGGGAAATGAGTACCTCCGAAGATTTTTTAAAACCCTTATATATATATATATATATATATATATATATATATATATATATGTGTGTGTGTGTGTGTGTGTGTGTGTGTGTGTGTGTGTGAAAAACGTGTGAGAAGCCGTGAACGTTTTATTTAAAGAGCAGATTTATTATTATTGTTGGGGACCCCTTTTTGCACATAAGAATGGATTCGCCTGATGTGTACATATAATTCTGCCTATTCAGAGGACGGCAGTGATTTCAGAGAGAGTTGAGTAGTTGTACAGCCGTTTAGTTGGGCAGTAAGTTGGTGCATATTAAGTTAGAGTTGTTTTGGATATAGACTCATTACCCGGACATATTTCTTCACTACCAGACTGTATATATTGTTTTCTACTAACAGTATTCCTAGTATTCCTGAATCGACTAACCCGTGTTCCAGTTTGTATATTTTTGTTCAATACAACTTACATTTTCTATCTCTATCTCTGCTTTTGTTATTTATTATTTTGTGTGGCTTCTCAACCAGAATCCACAACAATTATTATTATCATTATTATTATTATTATAATTATTATTATTATTATTTATCTTTTGTATCACACATTAAATGTCAATAATGGTATTTGTGTCGCTACACGTGTTTCGAGTCTAAAGTTGACTCTCTTCAGGAGAATGAATTTCTGACTTACATATCAAGATCCGTTTGTCTTTGTACCTCGGTTTGTAAAATCAGATATTATATATATATATATATATATATATATATTTGAGTCAATTTTTCTCTCCAGGATCTTGGCTTCTGTTTTGCTTTTCTACATAATCTACTAACTGTAAATCTTGTTTGTATTTACTGCCTTCTTTTATTATTGAATATTTTTCTTTCTTCATGTTGCCTTACTAATTGTATCATCCAGTCCTTTGTTGTTTCTATGTAAGCCAATAGTTGTGGTCTTGTATGACAATTCTAGCTGAATAAGACCTCTTCCACCTTCTTTACGGGATATGTGTAGACGGTCTACATCAGCCTTTGGATGATGCATCGTGTGCTTAGAAAAAGCTTTCTTGTTTTTACATCCCGTTCGCCTGATGTCGTTTAGCGTCCAGGTTAAAATGTTGAGACTATATTGAACAACTGGGATTGCAAGGCTATTAATGGCCATAATTCTGTTCTGAGAATTCAATTATTTTTTTAATATCAGTCATAGCCTTCTATAGTACTCTTTACGTATTATTTCTTTCATTTTTTTATGGTGAATTTTTTCACTCTCATTCACACCTAGGTATTTATAAGCTTCTTCTGGCTTCAATTCTTTTATTGTTACAGCAGGGTCTAAGCTAATTGAGGATGTTTCTTGTAGTGATCCACGTAAAACTGTAGCTTTAGCACATTTATTCAAATTGAATTTCATTCCAATGTCTTCGCTGAAGCATTTTACAGTTTGCAGAAGACCTTCCAGCTCATTATCATTCTTAGCATACAACTTTAAGTCATCCATGTAAAATAGATGGCTTATTTTCTTTTGGCCTATTTTATAACCACATTCTGTCTTATTAAGTTGACTGGTTAGTGCTATTAATGATATGCAGAATAGTAAGGGGGACAAAGAATCACCTTGAAATATACCTCTTTTGATGTTTATTTCATCAGACTTATAGGTTCCATTTATATGATTGAGGCAAAGGGTTGTTTTCCATATAGACATGCATTGTTTTATGAAATTGATGATGACGGATGATATCTTGTATATATTTAAGTCTTTAAAATCCAGGTATGTGGCACACTATCGAATGCCTTACGATAATCTATCCAGGCAGTACTAAGATTTTTTTTTTGTACTGTAGCAGTTTTCCAGGATCATTCTGTTAATAAGCAATTGGTCTTTACATCCGTAACAGCCACATTTGCACCCTTTTTGTTCAAGCGGTAACATGTCAGTTCTTTCTAAGAATAAATATGTCTGTTTTGTTAAAATAGATGTTAATAGTTTATATGTTGTCGGAAGGCATGTAATTGGTCTGTAGTTTTTCGGGTTGTTTGTGTCACTATTCTTGGTTAGAACAAATATAATTCCTTTGGTCATCCATGCAGAAATTTTAGTGGGATCGTCAACCATTTTTTGAAGTTCTTCTTCTTCTTCTTCTTCTTCTTCTTATTATTATTATTATTATTATTATTATTATTATTATGTCATTTTTCATCATATTTCGATTTCTGCTTTGGTCTCACTACCAACCAAGTCTGCGGGGAGACCTAAGGCAGGTAGTGGCGTGTTTTTATGGCTCCATTTCATGTTTTTCTATCTTCCCTATCATCTCCAGCATTACATAGATAAAGTTTTCCTTAGTGTGTGGGCTGTACTTAATAAGACAATTTTTTGTATATCTCTTAAGCTGGGGTTTCCAGGGATTCTTTCGATGTGTTGTTTTGTTCCATTTTTTATCATTCCAAGTGCACCTACTATCACTGGCACAACTCTTGTTTTCAATTTCCACATTTTTTCTATTTCAATTTCCAGGTCTTTATATTTTGACAGTTTTTCAAATTCCTTGATTGCTATGTTACAATCCGCTGGACAAGCCATATCAATTAAGAGACAAGTTTTCTCCTTCTGGTTTTTAACAATAATGTCTGGCCTGTTTGCTTCAATTTTTCTGTCTGTGCTGGGTGATGTTCATACCAGTGTTTGCCTACAGCTTTTCCATAATGTTTGCATATTGCCCAATGTAAATATTGCCCAACTCTATCGTGGCGATTTTTATATTCATTTGGGGCAAGCACAGAACAGCCTGAGATTAGGTGGTCTATTGTTTCTTGGTGTTTATCACAAAACCTGCATTTTGGATCCATATTATTATGCATAATATTTGCCTGAAAGTTTCTCGTGAAAAGACTTTGGTTTTGTGCTGCAAGAATAAAGCCTTCAGTTTCAGACTTTAATCCAGATGCACGTAACCATCGATGAGTATTAACTTTGTCAACATTGGATTTATTGGCACGTACTGGATATTGGCCATGCAGATGTTTGTCTTGCCAGCGCTGTTTCATCTGTTCAAGAGCTTTATCTTTGGCTTTCATTTTCATATTCTTTGCCGCAATAGCCGGCTCTTGGCTTCCGTTCTGCTTTTCTACAGAATCTACTAACTGTAAATCTTGTTTGTATTTACTGCCTTCTTTTATTATTGAATATTTTTTCTTTCTTTCTTCATGTTGCCTTACTAATTGTATCATCCAATCCTTTGTTGTTTCTATGTATGTTAGTAAGCCAATAGTTGTTGTCTTGTATGACAATTCCAGCTGAATAAGACCTCTTCCACCTTCTTTACGGGGTATGTATAGACGGTCTACATCAGCCTTTGGATGATGCATCTTATGCTTAGAAAGAAGCTTTCTTGTTTTAGCATCCATTCGCTTGATGTCGTTTAGAGTCCAGTTTAAGATGTTATTATTATTATTATTATTATTATTATTATTATTATTATGTCATTTTTCATCATATTTCGATTTCTGCTATGGTCGCACTACCAACCAAGTCTGCGGGAAGACCTAAGGCAGGTCGTGGCGTGTTGTTATGGCTCCATTTTATTTTTTTTCTATCTTCCCTATCATCCCTAGCGTTACATAGACAAAGTTTTCCTCAGTGTGTGGGCTGTACTTAATAAGACAATTTTTTGTATATCTTTTAAGCTGGGGTTTCCAGGGATTCTTTCGATGTGTTGTTTTGTCCCATTTTTTATCATTCCAAGTGGACCTACTATCACTGGCACAACTCTTGTTTTCAATTTCCACATTTTTTTCTATTTCAATTTCCAGGTCTTTATATTTTGACAGTTTTTCAAATTCCTTGGTTGCTATGTTACAATCCGCTGGACAAGCCATATCAATTAATAGACAAGTTTTCTCTTTCTGGTTTTTAACAATAATGTCTGGCCTATTTGCTTCAATTTTTCTGTCTGTGTAGATGGTGTAATCCCATAGAATGGTGACATCTTCTATTTCTGTAACCGGTGCTGGGTGATGTTCATTCCAGTGTTTGTTTACAGATTTTCCATAGTGTTTGCACGTTGTCCAATGTAAATATTGCCCCACTCTATCGTGATTATTATTATTATTATTATTATTATTATTATTATTATTATTATTTATCTTTTCTATAATACATTAAATATCCATAATGGTATTTGTGTCGCTACACGTGTTTCGAGTCTAAAGTTGACTCTCTTCAGGCGAATGAATTTCTGACTTACATATCAAGATCCGTTTGTCTTTGTATCTCGGTTTGTAAAATCAGATATTCCTAAATGAATGGATGCTGAAAAATCTTCGAACTTACTTCTTAGTATCAAAAAATACAAAAATGTAATTGGTGTCTTTTCCATTTCGGTTGGTTGTTTCATTTTCTTTCAACATGTAATAGTTCATATTAATTCACAAACGCCTATAACTTTTTCTTTCTCTCTATCTTTCTCTCTCTCTCTCTCTCTCTCTCTCTCTCTCTCTCTACTTCTTAGTAGTAGTAGTAGTAGAGAGAGAGAGAGAGAGAGAGTGAGAGAGAGCGAGTTAATTTTTCCGTCCAGGATCTATCTTACATATTTATAAGTCTACCATTCATCCGTGCTTTAAATATTGTTACGAGAAATGATCTGGTGCTCCTGCTATATATTTAGAGATTCTTTATAAAATCCAAAGATGGATCAGCAATGGTTTTGTTCCAAAACGTAGACATTTTTATTTTAATTTTTCAAAAATGTTTAAATAAGTTTCTTATTGTTTGACGACAGGTATAGAAAAGTGGTGTTGATTGATGAAATTTGAACATTCTTAATTTGGGCGCAAACTAAATTAATATTGCTTTAAGTTAAATTGTTTTAATTACCAAAATGTTCTTTTAAAATATCGTTCAACCTTTCTTCTTGAAAATAATATTAACATTTGTACATGAAATTTGAATTTAAATACTTTTTATTTAATTTTAAAATTAGGTGTTGCAGTAATTTTTAAAATGTCCTTTAACAAAATTTAACATGTGTTATGACATAATATACCGTATTATCAAGACATGTGTTTACATAAGTCTAACAATATAATTTTGAGCATGTAAAATTAAATCTTGAGTACCATACGCGTTTTGGGTAATCATGTCTCGAAAGAGACATGACTGACTGTGCAGAAAATTATTCCGCATTAAGTTGCCATTGCTTTCTGCGGTAGACTGGTTGTCAGCCAAGGCTATAGAACCCAATCTGTCTTATTATTTAACCCATAACTAGAGGGAACAGACAGATTAATACCTTTTCCAAGGGTATTTGTGCGTAAGTGAATGCAAAGAATTCAACTGGAATTCTAACTCGGCTACCCGATTTGTCATTCCGAGTTATCCACTGCACCAAACGCCGTTTGCTTCTATTTTCCCTATGAACTGGTCAAAAACTTTCTTGGTTACTGGTTACTGGTTACTTGACTAAATTCGAGTCTTAAAAAGGTGTCAATAATATTTCCCAAGTGTTAAAACTTTTTTAAAGTTTCTAAAAAACTACTTTGGTGTGACACTAAAGTCGTCAGACGTTCCCTGTATTCTTGTCAGAACCGAATTATACAGCTTGTTTGTCTAAATCTGTCCAACTAAAAGTCCTTTGATTAGGCAAGCCTTTGATTTCTGCCGCACGCAAGAAAAACATCATCTCTTCAGTGGAAAGTCTTTACTGGCTTAATACGATTGGAAAGAAGGAAAAGAATTTCTGCTTTTCTGTGGCTTTCTCTTTATGATTCCTCACTCCAATTCTATCTCTCGTTTTCATGCACGCAGCTTCAAGGGAATAATAAAACCGTGTAGGATAAAAACATGGACATTTCTAAAGCAAGCAAAAAAAATTCTGCTTTTTGGTGACCTCTTCCCTTTCACACATTTACTATTATTTTGTCTCTCATGCTCCCTGCAAAAAAGTCTAGTTAATTCATTGCTTTTACCTGAGCCTTTTCTCGCTAAACAACAAGCGTCTTTTATTTTTTTACTTACACTCCCTAAATACTATCACTTGTAACAATTATCCCAAGAAATGAAATGGAAAAAAAAATACAAGTACAAAGAGGATAGTGAAAATTATCAAATATTAGTTTTATATTATATAAAATTATTTACCCTGAAAAGATGTAAATCATGCAATCCATGCGTTGCATTCATGAACTCTTCACTTGTTATATATATATATATATATATGTATGCAGTACCGGATTTACATATCGGGCTCCCAAGAGCCATCTAGTTTGAGTCAGTGATGAACTAAATATAATTTTTTCGATTAATAATTAAATTTTAAAGTAATTGTTTTCATTTTTTTTTTAATATAATAATTTATAAATTTTCAAATACATTTTTAAAATACTTGAAAGATTTGTTGGAGTTAGTTTAAAAACTTATTAAGCGAAGATTATATTTACTAATCAAAAATTAAAAAGTTTAATAGAAATGCCTTCTAATTTTTAAAATAATTTTGTTTTTGTGTGTGTATTTGAAGTTTTTTTTAATATGGTAATTTCTATGTGTAAATTAAAAGGTCATGCGTTCCAGGGTTTCTTCTTCTTACAGGAAAAAAAAACTGTGCTATTATGCCACTTGTGATCGCCATACACTAAACTTATCTTGCATCTGTCAACACGCACAGTGGAAATATCAGAAAGTTGAACTTTGTGTTTAAGAAACAGTTTTATTCTAAATTTCATGCTATAAATAAGTATTACTTGAGAAAATTAGATTAATTTAACATTAAATTTGCTAATTTTTTATAAATAATGTGTCACAGATGTATATTTTATTTTTGCAAGATTTTTAAAACCGAGAATTAACTTTTGTTTACAAATGTGTCGATTACTAAAAATGACCGAAAAATTTAAAGATTAATAAAAAGTTTATAAATTTTAGATTCCAGTCAATATAGTTTATGTTTTAAATGCACCAGATTATTTTCCTTACTGAAAATAGTAAATTTAATCATTTAGCTCTCAATTAAAACTTTAAAAAGTTTCAAGAAACCTTTTTTTAATTTTAAAAATTCAATTTAAAATTTAGATATCGAAAATGAATGAAGGTACTTTAATTTATAATTACATTTTTGAGGAGGTACTGTTACTGAGTGAGAATCGTCGGAACTAATCTCCACTCATTGATTTTCTGTGAACTGCTCGAAAGCAAAACGCAGAAGAAAAGATGTAGAACAAAAATATTCAAGGGTCGTGCCTTTTTAATTTATAATTACATTTTTGAGGAGGTACTGTTACTGAGTGAGAATCCTCGGGACTAATCTTCCCTCATTGATTTTCTGTGAACTGCTCAAAATCAAAAACACGGAAGAGAGGTTCCAGAACAAGAATATTCAAGTAGGTGTGTCTATTCAATTTATAATTAGATTTTGAGGAGGTACTGTTACTAGGTCAGAATCGCCGGGACTAATCTTCTCTCATTGATTTTCTGTGAACTGCTCAAAATCAAAAACACGGAAGAGAGGTTCCAGAACGAGAATATTCAAGTAGGTGTGTCTATTCAATTTATAATTAGATTTTGAGGAGGTACTGTTACTAGGTCAGAATCGCCGGGACTAATCTTCTCTCATTGATTTTCTGTGAACTGCTCAAAATCAAAAACACGGAAGAGAGGTTCCAGAACAAGAATATTCAAGTAGGTGTGTCTATTCAATTTATAATTAGATTTTGAGGAGGTACTGTTACTGGGTCAGAATCGCCGGGACTAATCTTCTCTCATTGATTTTCTGTGAACTGCTCGAAAGCAGCAAACCGGAAGAGAGGGACTGGAACAAGAATATTTAAAAAGGCATGAACCTTCAGTTTCATATACAACGTTTTCTTTTCACTCTACAGTTCATTCAGTTTCAATTCAATCAAATCAATTGAAAGCAGTCACACGTTAATTTCTTTCTTGTTATCGTCTCCTCCGTCCCACTCAACACGCACTGTTTTTTGTTTTTTTTTTCAAAAATCTAATGTATTTGTTGGAACATCAGTATTTCTTCATAGATAAGGCTACAATCAACAACTCTAAAATTAGTGAGCCACAGTTCGGTTACCTAAAGCATCTTCACCATACACAGCACATATATTTCTTGTTGCTTGAGATACATTTTTGCCTTTACGGTAATAAAAAAAAAGGCATCAAGTGCATAAAATGCACTTTATAACCTTTCATTTTCATCGGGATGCAAAATTGACACGAATTAAATAATTTTAAACTTTCTTTCTCAGGAGATAGTTTGAAGTGTGCTCTAATCGGAAATATATCGCAAGCATATTACATCTGTCGATAATTTTGACATGATCTAACCTTTAGAAACATGAACGACTAAAAATCAGCATGAACTTTCCGGACAACCCAATATCATCATTCAGTGACCCTCTTTGTCCGAACTGCTTGCTCCGTACTCGTGAAATCCACTTCATTTACTGATAACCATCAGGGAAAATAAATGTCAGAATCTATGTTTGTGGCAGGACAGGTTTTTTTTTCTATTTAATAAGATATCAACTGACTGATATCGAAAATGAAACATGGGATGTTCCACCAGTCGCTTAACTTCATTCTAAAATGGGTGTGGAAGTACTAGAACACCTCCTTAACCTTTGCTGGTGGCCTCCCAACAAGAATAAAGGCGAGATATAAGTTTTCTTCATTTCACTTTTTGCAAAAAATAGAATAAAAAATAACAACAATGTCTGTTCCAACATATCCATCCATAAGTATCCATAACATGAATAGTAATAAAGAACACAAACACACACACACACACATATATATATATGTAAACTTATTTATAAATGGAACTTTGACTCTGTGTGTGTGTGTGTGTGTGTGTGTGTGTGTCCGTTACCTATAGACTCCGAAACGGCTGAACCGATTTTCTTGACAATTTACACAGTTGTACTATAAGCGTCTGCGAGTGTTCTTAGCTAGGTTTTGTGTCGAGGTACCCCGATAAATATCGAAAATCGAAAAAATTGGGTTATAGAAGGAGTGGTCCGATTCTAATCAAATTTGATACACTCATAGACAAAGACATAAGAAACGACATTCAGAAGTTTCAAGGTTGCAGTTCTTAAAATAGTACAGAAAATCGATGATATATACATATATATATATATATATATATATATATATATATATAGATAGATAGATAGATAGATAGATAAAAGGCAAGATGTTTGTGTGTGCGTCTGTTTATCTGTCTGTATGTCCTTTATACAAATCCACAATTTTTATCCGATTCTTACCAAACTTCACACAAATATTCTTTAGGATGAGTCTGAGCTCCAGAACCATGGATTAGTTTTAAAGCTTTCATTACACCCGAGCAACGCCGGGCTGAACTGTTAGTATATATATCAATGTATATTTGGGCAGAGTACGTTCTTTTAAACGTTTCATTAAAAACGACCGACAAGGAGGATTTTGTTAAGTTTTGATTTTATTTTTCCAGTATTCTTGCATGTTTGCTTTGTGCTGGTGATAAGGAATGTAATTGAGAATGGCTAGTGAAGTGGCTGAAAGCACTTGGAAGGTTCATAATTATGAAGCATTTTTACATTCCTTATCCCTAGAAAGAAGGGAATATGTAAGGGTACTGGAAAAATTGAATTAAAAATTAATATAATCTTTCTTGTCTGTCGTTTCTAATAAAACATATGCGCGCGTGTGTATTTCATTGAATAATAAAGACATATTGTATCTACTTATTTTTATACTAGTCCTTTCCAGTTGTCTAAACAGTTTGTTGATGTTGAGATGAAATTCATCAAGGAAGGGACCATCGTTTTTGTTACCCCAAGTACTTTTGACCTTTTATAAAATCATCTTCAGCGGTATATTACAAAGACAAAGTGATATTGTAACTTTTATCGCAGTTACAATACGTATGTCGAATAGGCTCCCGTGTTGATGCAGTTCTCCGCCACAAATGATGCATTACACTACACGGGAAATGGCAGAAACACTAAATTTATCAAAATCAATCATCCATGAAAACTTCGCTATGATATTTGGGTACCACAGGATCTGAACGAAAATAATTTTTTGGATTGCATTTTTATCTGTTATATGCTGTGTAAACGCAGTGAAAATGTACCCGTTTTTAAACAAATTGTGACAGGTGATGAGAAATGGATCGTTTACAACAATCTTTAACGAAAAAGTTCTTGCGGTAAGCGACATGTGTCAATTTTAATCACTCCGAAAGCAGGTTTTCATCTTTGAAAGCTGTGCATATGGTGGGATTGGAAACGAATCCTGTACTATGAGCTTCTGCCAAGTAACTAGTCAACTGATTCTGAAAAATACTGCGCGCAATTAGACGAGCTGAAGGATGCAATTCAAGAAAAATGCCCAGAATTCGCAAACAGGATTTTTTCCATCAGGATAATGTCACGTTTCTTTGACGACCCGACAAAAATTATTAAAGCTTGGCTCGGATATGTTATCCCACCCGCCAAATTCAACAGGCATTGCTCGTTTGGATTTTTATTTATTCAGGTCCTTGCAAATTAATATCAATGGTAAAAATTTTAATTCTTTAGATGACATAAAAAACACCTTAATAGGTTATTTGCTGAGAAACCACCGACAGTGACCACTGATCGCGAATGTCCTCGGAGAAAGATGTGGAAAAAGGAAACACCCGCTAGACTGTTCATTTTCTGCTTCACCTACGTCTCATTTCGCCTCCGTTTGTCTATAGCAGGAGGTTACAACCCGAACATAAAATCTGTTTACTGCTTTAAATTCTCATGGTTTTATTTCGTAGGTAACGAAAGGTTATATATAAAACTGGCCAGAATGTTATTTTTAATGTTTGACTGGACGTAGCAGCAACCTGACAACTAATTTTGTGTCTAATCCGAGATGCAACGCAACACATACAATATAACTGATTTATATATAATAAACTTTTTTATTATTTATTGAAATTAAAGAGCGATATCTATATAGACTTAAGTATGTATACCTATTTGGTTCACAAGGTAGCCTCATTAAAGCATTTGCTGGTATTGGGGGATCAGTTTTCAAGGAACTTTCATTTATTATGACAATGTGCCAGACTAAGCTAATCTTAGTAACTACCTAAATCGATAGATATGCGTGGTATACACAGAAACATGCTTGAATGCATCAGGTAATCTATATGTACAGCTGCGATAACAGTTGCAGCAGCAGTGGCAAGGGTGGGTTTGGTTGGGGCAAGATACACTGAAGTTGCCACAGACGCACAAATTACCATACAACTTTATGTGTAATGAAAATCAATCTTACACATAAAACTAATTTTCTGCCATGATTTGCTCAAGCCTGTGAAAGTTAGAAAAAAAAGAAAGAAAACTATCGGTGAGAGAAGAAGAAAGTCTTTGAAAACGTCAATAAAAATACCGAATCATATATTTTTTCTTTTATCAATATGTCATTTGGTTTTGTTCTCCATTTCGTTGTTAGGTAGCTGTTGTCGACAGAAAAGTTCTTCATTCCACAAAATAATTTTCTCTCTTAGCAAATCGCTTCTCTCAAACAAGACTGTACGTGCAACAAGATGGCTACTCCTATAACAAGATGGCGACTCTTGTCAAAATGACTATAGTAAAAATGATTGTTTTTTTTTCTCCACAAAAAGTATTAACCACACTCTCTTGTATAGGGAGTAAATAGATTTCCTGTTGAAGGACTGCTCGATTAGAACACATAATCACGGAGAGTTAGCATTATTTTGTTTCCATATTTTTTTATTAGACATTTCTGCTTTTAAATGGCATAGCCGATTTTCGGGAGAACTGATATTTGGATGTGCGTTGTGGTGCAGTGGATATTGGGGCGGAACGAGAAATCGGGGAGCCGAATTCGAATTCCAGTTGAATCCATTGTATTCACTTACGCGCAAATACCCTTGGGAAAGGTATTAATCCGTCTCTTCCTTCCAGTTATGGGTTAAATAACAGAACAGATTGGGTTCTATAGCCTTGGTCGGCAACCAGTCTACCGCAGAAAGCAATGGCAATTTACTGCGGGATAATCTTCTGCCCAGTCAGTCATGTCTCTTTCGAGACATGATCGCCCAAGCGTGTATCACGTATGGCACTTAACTGACTGACTGATGACATTCAATTTAAAATATACTGTCATTTTGCTATAAATATGTATCGCTTGTTATATTATTATAAAAATAAAAATATATTGTTGGTAATTCTACTATAAAAATTTTATTTATTTTTTCTTCAATACTTAGTGCATTCAGTCATTCGAAAGAGACATGACTGACTGGGCAGAAGATTATCCCGCAGTAGGTTGCCATTGCTTTCTGTGGTAGACTGGTTGCCGACCAAGGCTACAGAACCCAATCTGTCCTGTTATTTAACCCATAACTGGAAGGAATGGGCGGATTAATACCTTTCCCAAGGGTATTTGCGCGTAAGTGAATGCAATGAATTCAGTTGGAATTCGAACTCGGCTCCCCGATTTCTCATTCCGAGCCGATAGCCAATGCACCACAACGACTGTCATTAAATTCTATTTTTACCGTATATTCTTATGTTTACAGACAAGTTCACCTATCGTACAGTTCATAATTCGCCCCCTCTTTTGAACAGGAGTAGGGGGTTTATGCACTGTTCCTTGTTTAGGATTGGGTTTTCGGTTCCTGCTAAAGTCTACTTCAACTCTATAATTCGAAAGTCTCCGACAGAACTCTGAAATTGTATTCACCAATTAAATCTTGACCTCATAAAGTCTAGAGTTAGTTGTTATTTTTCCTGCATAACCCCTACAGAACTTTATTCTTGCCCTTTCTTACGCTAATACTGTTATGATGAAACACACCTATTCCTCAGATAATGTACTCTCCCTTCTATATTAATAAGAATTAACAGGAAGTTAACTCGAGATGCTCTTGTTTCTGTTTGTATCTTTTGTTTAAAACTTTTTTTTGTTTTGGGAATTTATGTCATACCGCCCCCCACATGATATATTTTTAAATATATTTTTGTATCTATTATTCACAATAAAATTTGTATACTCTTTTGGGATTTTTTTTAGGTCCCTGGTATGTTTGAGGTATTTTGGTGTATGAAGGATTGAATGATGATGAACATGTTCTTGTGGTGGATGATAAAATTGTAAAGTATGTTTGGGTCGTGAGTCGGATTAGCTAGGTATAGGATAGGTACTGAAGACCAACCTGAGTTTTTCTCCACCTCCCAAATCGACCTTGTGCCACAATTGTATTTTTATACAATAAATATTGAGAAGTTCTTAATAGTTCTTAGAAGTTCTAGAGAGTTCTTTAGAGTTCTATTGGAATTCAGTAGAACTCTCAGTTACTTCCAGTTTGGACATAGTTGGACTAAGGCAGTTGATATTATTCGGCAGTTAGCCGAATACTAAGGAGTCAGCTTACAGTGGAAGATTACCAAGTTCCTAACATTTTGGGTGCGTTAAGTGGATTAGAAACTGACATAGCACGATTATAACTTTCAGTGTGAAAACAACTCCACAAAAAATACACAGTAATCCTTTACCTTGAGTGGTTCTTGGGCCTTGTGTTGTGTGAATATTAGGTAAAAAAAAGGTATTGTCGTGTAGCGTTTGTAACTTACGAGGAATCAGTGTAATCCAGTTATAATTTACCACGCATAAGATACCATTAAACACATTTTATTTTTGCAAAATATAAGCTTTGGTACTTTAAGATGGGCACAAAGTTCGAACAAATAGCTTTTTTTTTTCTCGTCACGTTTATTTAACTCGCTTGAACAAGAGCTTATTTGTGTTCTTACGATGAAGCACCAATTGTCGAAAGTAACGAAGCCTTGAATTAAGTCAACAAATCCCGAATATAAATAACAAACATTGAAGAAACGTTTAACAAATCGTTGAATAGGTTGTGTATGAGTGTCATTATTTAGGACAAACGACTGGCTACATGCCATATGGTTGACCTAATATTATAGAAATCATGTGTGACGTCAGCACAATCAATGACCTAATATCATTGAAAAAGTATAATGACGCCAGCAAAGTAGCTTTTGACAATACATGATAACAAGAGGCCCGCGTCTGTTTATCGTGTTAAAGCCAATCCTTAAGGGCTAATCTAATTCGAATTTGAAAAAATTGTCTTATCGCATGTCAAACGCAGTTTGATTCTGTGAAAAATTTATAAACGTTTGTAAATAACAACTGATTCAATGTACTCTAGGATATAATCCGATTCTGTTAAGAATAAATAATTGTCAAGAAAAGCACAAAAACACATATTAGTAAACTTTCTAAGCAACGCTAAGATGTGGCACAAGGCCGAATGTATGGAGGACCCAGTGAGAATCGAACTCACTACTCAGTTATAACAGGTTCCAACCAGACAAGATTGCTAACCATTACACCACCACACATACACGTATTAGATATATCGTCGTCGTCGGCGTTGTCCGCTTTATCTTGTATCCAAGAATTTAAATCCTTTACTTTATGATTAGGTTGTTGTGGTTCGGACAACGTGGTAGTAATTTGATAATGGAGTCACTATTATAAAGTAGACTGGTTGTCCAATCCACCACATTAATAATAAAAATAACTCAGAGAACAATATAACAAGAATAATAACAATGTATTAAACATAGTTACAGGATTGATTATTTTGTGCATGCAAGATTTAGTGGAGAAAGTTCTCTCTTGGATGTTGAAAAAAATGCATCAATGTTCATACTGGAAGAGTTCCTGAAAAATGGAAATATGATGTTCGTACTAATCATTAGTTGAATATAACTAAAAATTTAGTGAAGTATGCTTGTAAGAGAGAGAAATATTTTTGGTGTAGCTAATTGCTGAACATAATTAGAGCAGTATGTGAGTTGGAAAGGAACTAACGGCATTCGGACTGTTGGCTCCGAAAATTTGTTTCCAACTAGTCTAAACACGTGTAAACATCAGCTTATATATTTTTGAATGAAGCGCGGGAAAAAGAGGTTTCACATGCGGTACTAATGTGTAAGTATGTGCGTATATGTGTGTGTACGTGCGTACATGGCGATATGTATATAAGTATGTACATGCATGTAGAAGTGATTCTACAAGGTCGTTTATGACTAAGTTCAACGCCAACGTTCAGGACTAGAAGCTTCCAGTTTCACTAAAATCTGCTTCCGTCACAACATTCAGTATCGCTGTTTGGCTTTGCAAGAGTTGGTTGGAGATGAAGGAAAATCAGTACCAAAAAAGTACCGATGGCGTGAATTTGTTTAAAGTGAACCTCATCTTAGTTACATAACGAATGAATGAATAAAAAAAAACTGGTAAAATATCATATTTGTATATCATCGTCGGACCCGATTTCATTCAAGCATCCGGATTGTCACCCTTTCTATTCATTTCCATTCTCCTCTTTGTTGAGGGTAGTAGAGATATCTGTGAAAACCCAGCCTACCTACTCCTGAAGAGTCAAAGTGAGTTTGACAAATTCACTTTGTCAAACTCACAAACAACAATGCACGATGGAGAAGACCACACACTTGACCTCGCGGTTCAATGTATATATATATATATATATACATATATATATATAAAAACAAAGATTTGTACCCGCAGAAATAACTGATAGCCTTAAAGAGAGTGGATGTCATTTTAACCCAAACCCGAGGAACCTTTCAGCCAACACTTGTCAAGGGTTACGTTGGCAAAATTATAAATGGGTATAGAGGAGGACACAACCAAAAGGGAATATTTGCAATACTGGGAGAAGATGGAATTCGTTTAAAAATAAATTTATCTTTGTAGGATATTATGAACATGTGTTATTCGAGAAGGTTAATGAACCACTTATTTATCGACGTTATGTTGATAACACCTTCGCATTATTTAATAACACATCTGAAGCTGAAAACTTTTTAGTTCAGCTAAACTCCCTACATCCATCTCTTCAGTTTACTATGGAGATGGAGAAGGATGGGGGTATTCCATTTTTAGATGTCTATGTTCAGCGACGGGATGAGGTTTTCGTAACTTCTGTGTTTCGTAAACCGACTTTTACCGGTCTATATACTAATTGGAACTCTTTTGTCCCTAAGTCCCGTAAAATTGGCCTAATAGAAACCTTGGTTCACCGTGCCCTTAATATTTGTTCTCCTGAATGCTTGGCCAGCGAATTAACACGCTTGCATGATATTTTTGAAGGAAACGGGTACCCCATTAATTTGGTAAAACGGGTTATTGCTCGTAAGATTAAACGGTTTAAAGAACCAAAGGTTGAAGGGCCAAGTCGCTGTCCTTTGTATCTCAAATTACCCTGGCTTGGTAGAAAATGTCTTACTGTTACTGACAAAGTTTCGGCTAGTATTTCGTCGGGTTATTTTTCAGTACAGTTTCGTGTTGTTTATAAGACAAGGCCTGTTTTTCCATCTTTTGTTGAGGATCGGTTGTCCTATTTTCGTAAAAGTTCCGTTGTGTATAAATTTAAGTGCTGTTGCGATGCAGCATATATAGGACGAACCAATCTGCGGTTGGAGACGCGGGTTGCGCAGCATGTCCCCGCGAATTTACGTTTAGGCAATTCCCATGGCAATATAAGGACAACTCAAGCTGTGTTGGATTCAGCAATCGGCCAACACCTGCTGGATAATCACGTTTGTGCCTCCTCTTATGAGGACAATTGGTTTTCTGTCCTGCATAGTGCTCGATCGGCATACCATCTACGTGTTTTGGAGGCCATTTGCCTAAAAATCCAGCAGCCGAGCCTGTGCAGGCAGAAAGAGCAGTTCTTACGCTCTTTGCAATTACTGGCGAGTTTGTGAGTGTAACATTTTTCTTTTTTATTTCACTCTTGTGGGATTTATGTTTACACCCCCCTCACTTTTTAATATTTTTCAATAAATTTATTTTTAAACGAATTCCATCTTCTCCCAGTATTGCAAATATTCCCTTTTGGTTGTGTCCTCCTCTATACCCATTTATAATTTTGCCAACGTAACCCTTGACAAGTGTTGGCTGAAAGGTTCCTCGGGTTTGGGTTAAAATGACGTCCACTCTCTTTAAGGATATATATATATATATATATATATATAATAACTAAATAGACTCTGTAAGTATGATAGACTGGAGTAATATTTTATAAAGGATTTTCGATTATTACCTTGAATAATACATATTTCACCGCTTTGACGTTTTTAACGCGGCTCGTCAGATCTAAATTTCTTGAAAATTTACACAGTTGTACTATAGGAATTTGCGAGTGTTCTTAGCTAGGTTTTGTGTCGAGGTACCTCCGATAAATATCGAAAATCGATAATCGAAAAAATCGGGTTTTAGAAGGAGTGATCCTATTTTAATCAAATTTGATACACTCATAGACAAACACATAAGAAACGATATTCAGAAGTTTCAAGTTTGCAGTTCTTAAAATAGTACAGAAAATCGATAATATATATATATATAACAGGCAAGATGTTTGTGTTTTTTGTCTGATTATATGTCTGTATGTCCTTTATACACATTCACAATTTTTATCCGATTCTCACCAAACTTCACACAAATATTCTTTAGGCTGAGTCTGAGCGCCAGGATCATAGATTAGTTTTAAAGCTTTCATTACACCTGAGCAACGACGGGCTATACTGCTAGTATATATATATATATATATATATATATATATATATATACTAGCAGTATAGCCCGTCGTTGCTCAGGTGTAATGAAAGTCTATATATATATATAATGAAAGTATATATAGTGTGTGTGTGTGTGTGTGTTGTTAAATTGTGATGATGTTCAATGCCAAAATTGGTGTTCTTTTCAGTAGTTTATTGGTGGAAAGTCATTTTAGGCAAGCTGACATTTTGTCATAAAATGCTCGATAACAAGCTAATAGAGCGTTAATGAAATTAATGTGTAGTAGCTTGTCACTTAGCTGAACAGTGTTATTTCAGCCATACCGACTTCAAAGTTTCGTGAGGGCATTGTTTTAGCATCTTCACTCTTCATGGTCATTTAAGTTTTCTGCAATATATATATATTTGACCTCGTAAAATATTTAGTAAATTCAAAAAGAATTTACACATGTTCAATTTGTAAAAACAGACAACAGTTATTCAATAAATCGACTCCGACCTCAATGCCGGCTCTGTCGCGGTTGTTGTCGATTATGTTTAATCAGCACGTTTACAATAGAGTACTTCAAAGAGTCCTTGGTATAGAGGCATAGCTACTTTGTTTCTGTTTCGACTATGCACCATACATAAAAGTTGATAAGAAGTGGGACCCATCGAAACACGTACGCTCTCTTGACCTACTCTTTGATCCACGACTTGATTACCGTGCCTAACAATTTTGAGTTTTTGGTGGAATTGAATCTGAACACTTGCACAAATGTCTTGATATTCGTAGCCCAGGACACACAGGAATATAACAGGCGACGTAAACTTAGTGAACATTATCGTGGACACCTCGCAGTCACCTTTCACTCCGTCTACTTGCATTCTCGTCCTGAGTCAATCGAAAACTTTGTACGCGACGACTAAAACAGGGAGAGAAAGAAAATGATTACCAGGGGATCAGTACAATAATTCCCACACAGATTACATTTAAACCTAACAGTCATTTTTTCAGCTTGCAGAGCGAAGACTCAGTCAGTCAGTCAGTCAGTTTAAATGCCATACGTGATACACGCTTGAGCGACCATATCCTTTTCGATTCATGACTGACTAGGCAGAAGGTTTTCGCGCAGTAGTTTGCCATTTCTTTCTGTGGTAGACTGGTTGCCAACCACGGCTACAGACTCTAAACTGTCCTGCTATTCAACCCATTGCTGGTGGGAGAAGAAATGGATTCATAACTTTTCCAAGAGTATTTGCGCGTAAGTAAATGCAACGAATTCAAATGGAATTCGAACTCGGCTCTCTGAGTTCTCATTCCGAGTCAATATCTATTGCACCACAACGTTTATCACAAAGGCAAGACTGGAAGGTTTAAATGTAATCTCAAGAATTCCAATTCATTATAAATTACACCACCCACATATCTAAACTTAGAGTACCCAAGCTGTCAAAATCTAGTTACTGATCAGACGTTGCTTAACTTCGGTGATTGCACAAGAATCATGTTTCAACGTGTTGTTAATAGAGATTATTAGACAGGCATGAATTGATTTAACTTACTGTTTTCGTTACCAGAAGGATATCTACGCACGAAAGAAATCAAACCTGAAAACTAATAAGATAGACTGTTGTCACAATTCGTTACCCGAAACAGAAATTACCTCGGTCTTAATAGATATGATTAGACTGACAAGAATTAATATAACTTACTATTCCGTTGTGGTGCATTGGATATCGGCTCGGAACGAGAAATCGGGGAGCCGAGTTCGAATTCCACCTGAATTCATTGTATTCACTTACGCGCAAATACCCTTGGGAAAGGTATTAATCCGTCTATTCCTTCCAGTTATGGGTTAAATAACAGGACAGATTGGGTTCTATAGCCTTGGTCGGCAACCAGTCTACCGCAGAAAGCAATGGCAACTTACTGCGGGATAATCTTCTGCCCAGTCAGTCATGTCTCTTTCGAGACATGATCGCCCAAGCGTGTATCAAGTATGGCACTTAACTGACTGACTATTTTCATTATCAACAGATCTATGATCTACAGAATAAATAAAACATTGAAAATTAGTAAAACAGACAGTTCTCTTGCATTTATATCTAGTTACATTCTCTGTGCCCATAACTGTTAGGTCGTAGATCAGTAAATAAAGATCATTCTGTTAAAAGTAAGACACGTGACTCAGACACCTGTTCATTGTTTAAATGCTGTATTAGCAGTTGCATCACTTGACACGCTTTAACGGCCGTCTAGACAAGGCGGTCAAAATGGAGCGATGAGTAATCGCGGGAACTCAAAAGCATACCGCTGAATGTTCGTTACGTCAGCAAAAAGGGCGAAGCACTATGTCACAAATCTGAGGGACATTAATTCTAAGGTTCCAAAATGAACTTCATGAAGAAGAAGAAAAAAAGAAACATTATATTTTTGTTGATCGGATCTAGTGGAGAGAGTTCTTTACGATGATATAACATGAGAGAAAATATCTTATGTTATCTGGGATAAAATATATTTTTATTTTTCTACTGGATTTTTTTTAAGTATTTGTCTATATTTCTGAGATGATATAGTATTTACACTATTTACATTATTCTGACTATTATCCTTATTTTCGTTGCCATTTCTATACGTTTCGGCCGTTGTACGCTCCGACCTTCTTCAGGTGCTAGGTTATAGTATTCAGACTATTGTCCTCATCTTCGTTGCCATTTCCACGACGTTTCGGCCGTTGTACGTTCTGGCATTCTTCAGGTGCTAGAAATTTCGGTTCGAAATTCCTAGCACCCGAAGAAAACCGTAGCGTACAACGTCGTACAACTGGAAACGAAACGTCGTACAACTGGAAACGAAGATTAGGACATTAGTCCGAATAGTGTAAATAGAGTGGATTTTTAAATTATCCTATTATTATCGAGTGTTACACATTCGACCGTTGAAACAAACGCCTTATAATTGTACCCAAATCCACAGTGGCGTCCCAATACTGAGTAATCTCATCGGAAAAGTCTCTTTATGCATGCGCGGTATGGTTCCTTCTGATTGGTTGACGAATTAAATCAAGGGCACTGGTTCTTGAGATATTCAAAAAGGCTGGATAATTTCGGTGAATATTATACACTCACACACACACATATACACCCCCTATATATATATATAGCTGTTTGTATAACCCTTGCTACTTTGCTGCGAAGTCCATCATGGCTGAGTGATGTACTTCGCAGCAAAGTAGCAAATGAATATGTGTGTGTGTGTGAATATGTGTGTGTGTGTGCTTATGTGTGTCTGTGTGTGTGTGTGTGTGCTTATGTGTGTGTGCTTATGTGTGTCTGTGTGTGTGTGTCTGTGTGTGTGTGTGCTTATGTGTGTCTGTGTGTGCATGTGTGCTTATGTGTGTGTGCTTATGTGTGTCTCTGTGTGTGTGTGTGCTTATGTGTGTGTGTGTGTGTGTGTGCTTATGTGTGTGTGCTTATGTGTGTCTCTGTGTGTGTGTGTGTGTGTGTGTGTCTATAGGGTGAACTAAAAGTCGGCTTACAGTTGTTTCCCAATTTGTTTCACGTTTCCTCACCTAAAAACTTTGCCAACATGTTCTTTCAGCATGATAGGGCACTTACCCATTATGATTTGGTAGTAAGAGACTACCTTAACCAAATCTTTTCTCAGCCTTGGTTCGGAAGAAGAAGCATCGAATAGCCACCACGTTCACCTGACCTAACAACAATGGATTTCTTTTTTTGTTTTCTTTTTTTTTTTGGCGGGGTGTAGTAAAGAAGAAGTTTTATGAGATAAATCCCCACACAGTTGACGAATTAAAAGAGGACATCTCAGAAGTATTTATTGAAATTGATGCAGATCGGGATTTGTGTCGTGCTGTGTGACATAATTTTCTAGTGAGGTTTCAGGAAAGGTGCGATGTTTAAGGACATTTTGAGCACTTGAGAGATTGAACTGAGCTAGAAAAAGTAAGTAAAATGTTAAACAAATGAACATGAACATTTTTGAACAGATATGATTGTAACAAATAAATATAAATGTAAAAAAATGATTTAAAAAAAATGTAAAGTGCATGCTTACTAAGTGAAAGCCTACTTTTTTTTTTTTTTTTTTAATCGTGTCACCCCGAGCAAGGCGGTAATGCCACTGATGTGCAGGGGGCTACGTAATAGTGAAAAGATAGGAAAAGAGAAAGCCGGAAACCACATCCTAAACAGGGAACAAGGGATGAGCCTCTTCACCTGTTCAATAGACGTGGGTAGAGTGTGAACCGGGTGGCCCATAATATATATATATATATATATATATATATATATATATATATATATATTGGACAGGCTTGAGTTCAATCTGAGTCCGGAATGGAGAAATATCTCCAGTATTGAAGAAAGAATCAATAAAAGAAACACAGATAAAAAGGATTTTGGTTGGTATTTAACCAAACATGAATCAGAAAGTTCACACACACACACACACACACACACACACACAAGGATGGCCCTTCTCGTAATCCGAGTTTCACGCGATCTTCCGACGACCTAAGCGCCTGAAGATCACGTGAGCATGAAACTCAGGTTACGACAAGGACTATCCTTTCATAGAAACTAACGTTATCCAGCGTGTTTGCTTTTTCTAGGTAATCTACGCATTGAGTACTTTACTAAGTAGGTAACTGCTTGCTTTTTGCTTTCTTTCTTATTGTTGTCCTTGTCCAAGTTTTTATATTGTTTAAGAGTATTTAGCACTTCTAGCAAGTAGGCTGTTCATTCCAAAGACGTTTTTGTTTTTTCTTTAATAAATATATTAGGTTGTCACACATGAAATGATGCATTTGTGATTAGTTGTTCTAACGAAGTAACCTCCTTACTAGATAAACAAATTGACTTATTCCTGACTTTTTCTTCCCAGATTATTTTACCATATATATACTGTTACTCATGATCCCAGTGAAAATGATTACGATGAAACAATGTCGAATAATCTTACTGTATGAGTACAAACTGGGAAAAAGAACCATTTTTGCATTGAATGATTACATGCGATGCGAAATAGATTCTTTGACAACAGTAAGGGAGTCGACCAATGGTTAGATGCAAGTGAATCACCAAAGCAAAAAAGCTCCCTTGCACCCTAAAACGTTTATGGTTACTGTAAGGTGGTCTCTCTCTCTCTCTCTCTCGCTCTCTCTCTCTCAAAAAAAGAGTTATTCTTTATTCTCTCTTGTCTCAAGGGAAAACAATAACAGCAACCTTGTATTTTTGGAGTAGACCAATGGTTAGATGCAAGTGAATCACCAAAACAAAAAAGCTCCCTTGCACCCTAAAACGTTTATGGTTACTGTAAGGTGGTCTCTCTCTCTCTCTCTCTCTCTCTCTCTCTCTCAAAAAAAAAGTTATTCTTTATTCTCTCTTGTCTCAAGGGAAAACAATAACAGCAACCTTGTATTTTTGGAGTAGACCAATGGTTAGATGCAATTGAATCACCAAAACAAAAAATCTCTCTTGCACCCTAAAACGTTTATGGTTACTGTAAGGTGGTCTCTCTCTCTCAAAAAAAAAAAGTTATTCTTTATTCTCTCTTGTCTCAAGGGAAAACAATAACAGCAACCTTGTATTTTTGGAGTAGACCAATGGTTAGATGCAAGTGAATCACCAAAACAAAAAAGTTACTGTAAGGTGGTCTCTCTCTCTCAAAAAAAAAAAGTTATTCTTTATTCTCTCTTGTCTCAAGGGAAAACAATAACAGCAACCTTGTATTTATGGTTACTGTAAGGTGGTCTCTCTCTCTCTCAAAAAAAAAGTTATTCTTTATTCTCTCTTGTCTCAAGGGAAAACAATAACAGCAACCTTGTATTCTTGGAGTAGACCAATGGTTAGATGCAAGTGAATCACCAAAACAAAAAAGCTCCCTTGCACCCTAAAACGTTTATGGTTACTGTAAGGTGGTCTCTCTCTCTCTCAAAAAAAAAAGTTATTCTTTATTCTCTCTTGTCTCAAGGGAAAACAATAACAGCAACCTTGTATTCTTGGAGTAGACCAATGGTTAGATGCAAGTGAATCACCAAAACAAAAAAGCTCCCTTGCACCCTAAAACGTTTATGGTTACTGTAAGGTGGTCTCTCTCTCTCTCTCTCTCTCTCTCTCTCTCTCAAAAAAAAAAGTTATTCTTTATTCTCTCTTGTCTCAAGGGAAAACAATAACAGCAACCTTGTATTTTTGGAGTAGAAAAAAAAAATCTCTCTTGCACCCTAAAACGTTTATGGTTACTGTAAGGTGGTCTCTCTCTCTCAAAAAAAAAAGTTATTCTTTATTCTCTCTTGTCTCAAGGGAAAACAATAACAGCAACCTTGTATTTTTGGTTACTGTAAGGTGGTCTCTCTCTCTCTCAAAAAAAACCAATGGTTAGATGCAATTGAATCACCAAAACAAAAAATCTCTCTTGCACCCTAAAACGTTTATGGTTACTGTAAGGTGGTCTCTCTCTCTCAAAAAAAAAAAAGTTATTCTTTATTCTCTCTTGTCTCAAGGGAAAACAATAACAGCAACCTTGTATTTATGGTTACTGTAAGGTGGTCTCTCTCTCTCTCAAAAAAAAGTTATTCTTCATTCTCTCTTGTCTCAGGAAACTTAATAACAACAACCTTGTATTCTTGGTCGACCAATGGTTGGGTAAGTGAATCATAAAACAAAGAAACCCTTGCACCCTAAAACGTTTGCTAGTTTACTGTAGATGGTCTCTATGTCTCAAAAAATTGTTCTTTATTCCTCTCTTGTGTCAAGGAAAACAATAACAGCAACCTTGTATTTTTTTGGAGCAGAAAAAAAAATCTCTTGCACCCTAAAACGTTTATGGTTACTGTAAGGTGGTCTCTCTCTCAAAAAAAAAAAGTTATTCTTTATTCTCTCTTGTCTCAAGGGAAAACAATGACAACAACCTTGTATTTTTGTGTTACTGTAGTTAGTCTCTCTCTCTCTCAAAAAAACCAATGCAGTTTGGAGTAATTGAATCACCAAAACAAAAAAATCTCTCTTGCACCCTAAAACATAGTTGCTGTAAGGTGGTCTCTCTCTCTCAAAAAAAAAGTTATTCTTCCTTCTCTCTTGTCTCAAGGGAAAACAATAACAGCAACCTTGTATTTATGTAGTTTACTGTAAGGTGGTCTCTCTCTCTCTCAAAAAAAAAAGTTATTCTTTATTCTCTCTTGTCTCAAAGGAAAACAATAACAACAACCTTGTATTCTTGGAGTAGGGCAATGGTTAAGATGCAAGTGAATCACAAAACAAAAAAGCTCCCTTGCACTAAAACGTTTATGGTTACTGTAGGTGGTCTCTCTCTCAAAAAAAAGTTATTCTTTATTCTCTCTTGTCTCAAGGAAAAACAATAACAACCTTTGTATTCTTTGGAGTAGACCAATGGTTAGATGCAAGAGAATCACCAAAACAAAAAGCTCCTTGCACCCTAAAACGTTTATGGTTACTGTAAGGTGGTCTCTCTCTCTCTCTCTCTCTCTCTCTCTCTCTCTCTCTCTCTCTCTCTCTCTCAAAAAAAAAAGTTATTTCTTTATTCTCTCTTGTCTCCAAGGAAAACAATAACAGCAACCTTGTATTTTTGGAGTGAAAAAAAAATCTCTCTTGCACCTAAAACGTTTATGGTTACTGTAAGGTGGTCTCTCTCTCAAAAAAAAAAGTTATTCTTTATTCTCTCTCTTTGTCTCAAGGGAAAACAATAACAACAACCTTGTATTTTTTGGTTACTGTAGGTGGTCTCTCTCTCTCTCAAAAAAAAACCAATGGTTAGATGCAATTGAATCACCAAAACAAAAAAATCTCTTACCTAAAACGTTTATGGTTACTGTAAGTGGGTCTCTATAAAAAAAAAGTTATTCTTTATTCTCTTTACCTCTTGTACAAAGGAAAACAATAACAGCAACCTTGTATTTGTACGTTTGCCTTTTAAAAGGTGGTCTCTCTCTCTCAAAAAAAAGTTATTCTTTATTCTCTCTTGTCTCAAAAGGAAAACAATAACAGCAACCTTGTATTCTTACAGAGTAGACCAATGGTTAGATACAAGTGAATCACCAAAACAAAAAAAGCTCCTTGCACCCTAAAACGTTTATGGTTACTGTAAGGTGGTCTCTCTCTCTCAAAAAAGTTATTCTTTATTCTCTCTTGTCAAGGAAAACAATAACAGCCTTGTATTCTTGGAGTAGACCAATGGTTAGATGCAAGAGAATCACCAAAACAAAAAAGCTCCCTTTGCACCCTAAAACGTTTATGGTTACTGTAAAGTGGTCTCTCTCTCTCTCTCTCTCTCTCTCTCTCTCTCTCTCAAAAAAAAAGTTATTCTTTATTCTCTCTTGTCTCAAAGGAAAACAATAACAACAGCATGCCGGAGTAGAAAAAAAAATCTCTCTTGCACCCTAAAACGTTTATGGTTACTGTGAGTGGTCTCTCTCTCTCTCAAAAAAAAAGTTATTCTTTATTCTCTCTTGTCTCAAGGAAAACAATAACAGCAACCTTGTATTTTGGTTACTGTAAAGGTGGTCTCTCTCTCCTCTCAAAAAAACCAATGGTTAAGATGCAATTGAATCACCAAAACAAAGTAATCCTCACCCTAAAATGTTTATGGTTACTGTAGGCTGGTCTCTCTCCCTCCAAAAAAAAAGTTATTCTTTATTCTCTCTTGTCTCAAGGGAAAACAATAACAGCAACCTTGTATTTATGGTTACTGTAAGGTGGTCTCTCTCTCTCTCAAAAAAAAGTTATTCTTTATTCTCTCTTGTCTCAAGGGAAAACAATAACAGCAACCTTGTATTCTTGGGGAGTAGACAATGGTTAGATGCAAGTGAATCACCAAAACAAAAAAGCTCCCTTGCACCCTAAAACGTTTATGGTTACCTTTGTGAGGTGGTCTCTCTCTCTCTCAAAAAAAAGTTATTCTTTATTCTCTCTTGTCTCCAAAGGAAAACAATAACAACAACCTTGTATTTTTGGAGTAGAAAAAAAAAAATCTCTCTTTGCCCCTAAAACGTTTATGGTTGCAGAGTGGTCTCTCTCTCTCAAAAAAAAAGTTATTCTTTATTCTCTCTTGTCTCAAGGAAAACAATAACAGCAACCCTTGTATTTTTTGTGTTACTGTAAGAAGGTGGTCTCTCTCTCTCTCAAAAAAAAACCAATGGTTAGATGCAATTGAATCACCAAAACAAAAAATCTCTCTTGCACCCTAAAACACATGGTTACTGTGAGTGGTCTCTCTCTCTCTCAAAAAAAAAAGTTATTCTTTATTCTCTCTTGTCTCAAAGGAAAACAATAACAACAACCTTGTGCATATTTATGGTTACTGTAAGGTGGTCTCTCTCTCTCTCAAAAAAAAAGTTATTCTTTATTCTCTCTTGTCTCAAAGGAAAACAATAACAGCAACCTTGTATTCTTGGAGGAGACCAATGGTTAGATGCAAGTAGAATCACCAAAACAAAAAAGCTCCCTTGCACCCTAAAACGTTTATGGTTACTGTAAGGTGGTCTCTCTCTCAAAAAAAAAAGTTATTCTTTATTCTCTCTTGTCTCAAAGGAAAACAATAACAGCAACCTTGTATTCTTGGAGTAGACCAGTGGTTAGATGCAAGAGAATCACCAAAACAAAAAAGCTCCCTTGCACCCTAAAACGTTTGGTTACTGTAAGGTGGTCTCTCTCTCTCTCTCTCTCTCTCTCTCTCTCTCTCTCTCTCAAAAAAAAAAAATTATTCTTTATTCTCTCTTGTCTCAAGGGAAAACAATAACAGCAACCTTGTATTTTTGGAGTAGAAAAAAAAAATCTCTCTTGCACCCTAAAACGTTTATGGTTACTGTAAAGTGGTCTCTCTCTCTCAAAAAAAAAGTTATTCTTTATTCTCTCTTGTCTCAAGGGAAAACAATAACAGCAACCTTGTATTTTTGGTTACTGTAAGGTGGTCTCTCTCTCTCTCAAAAAAAACCAATGGTTAGATGCAATTGAATCACCAAAACAAAAAATCTCTCTTGCACCCTAAAACGTTTATGGTTACTGTAAGGTGGTCTCTCTCTCTCAAAAAAAAAAAGTTATTCTTTATTCTCTCTTGTCTCAAGGGAAAACAATAACAGCAACCTTGTATTTATGGTTACTGTAAGGTGGTCTCTCTCTCTCTCAAAAAAAAAAGTTATTCTTTATTCTCTCTTGTCTCAAGGGAAAACAATAACAGCAACCTTGTATTCTTGGAGTAGACCAATGGTTAGATGCAAGTGAATCACCAAAACAAAAAAGCTCCCTTGCACCCTAAAACGTTTATGGTTACTGTAAGGTGGTCTCTCTCTCTCTCAAAAAAAAAGTTATTCTTTATTCTCTCTTGTCTCAAGGGAAAACAATAACAGCAACCTTGTATTCTTGGAGTAGACCAATGGTTAGATGCAAGAGAATCACCAAAACAAAAAAGCTCCCTTGCACCCTAAAACGTTTATGGTTACTGTAAGGTGGTCTCTCTCTCTCTCTCTCTCTCTCTCTCTCTCTATCTCTCTCTCAAAAAAAAAGTTATTCTTTATTCTCTCTTGTCTCGAGGAAAACAATAACAGCAACCTTGTATTTTTTGAGTGAAAAAAAAATCTCTTGCACTAAAACGTTTATGGTTACTGTAAGGTGGTCTCTCTCTCTCAAAAAAAAAATTGTTCTTTATTCTCTCTTGTCTCAAGGGAAAACAATAACAGCAACCTTGTATTTTTGGTTACTGTAAGGTGGTCTCTCTCTCTCAAAAAAAACCAATGGTTAGATGCAATTGAATCACCAAAACAAAAAATCTCTCTTTGCACCCTAAAATGTTTATGGTTACTGTAAGGTGGTCTCTCTCTCTCAAAAAAAAAAAGTTGTTCTTTATTCTCTCTTGTCTCAAGAAAACAATAACATAACCCAACCTTGTATTTATGGTTACTGTAAGGTGGTCTCTCTCTCTCTCAAAAAAAAGTTATTCTTTATTCTCTCTTGTCTCAAGGGGAGAAACAATAACAGCAACCTTGTATTCTTGGAGTGAACCAATGGTTAGATGCAAGTGAATCACCAAAACAAAAAAGCTCCTTGCACCTAAAACGTTTATGGTTACTGTAAGGTGGTCTCTCTCTCTCTCAAAAAAAAAAGTTATTCTTTATTCTCTCTTGTCAAAGGAAAACAATAACAGCAACCTTGTATTCTTGGAGTAGACCAATGGTTAGATGCAAGTGAATCACCAAAACAAAAAAGCTCCCTTGCACCCCTAAAGCATTTATGGTTATAAAGGTGGTCTCTCTCTCTCTCTCTCTCTCTCAAAAAAAAATTGTTCTTTATTCTCTCTTGTCTCAAGGAAAACAATAGCAACCTTGTATTTTTGGAGTGAAAAAAATCTCTCTTGCACCTAAAACGTTTGTAGTTTACTGTAAGATGGTCTCTCTCTCAAAAAAAGTTGTTCTTTGTTCTCTCTTGTCTCAAGGAAAGCAATAACAGCAACCTTGTATTTTTGGTTATTAAAGGTGGTCTCTCTCTCTCTCCAAAAAAAAACCAATGGTTAGATGCAATTGAATCACCAAAACAAAAATCTCTCTTGCACCCTAAAACGTTTATGGTTACTGTAAGGTGGTCTCTCTCTCTCAAAAAAAAAGTTGTTCTTTATTCTCTCTTGTCTCAAGGGAAAGCAATAGCAACCTTGTATTTATGGTTACTGTAAGGTGGTCTCTCTCTCTCTCAAAAAAAAAAGTTATTCTTTATTCTCTCTTGTCTCAAGGAAAAACAATAACAGCAACCTTGTATTCTTGGAGTAGACCAATGGTTAGATGCAAGTGAATCACCAAAACAAAAAAGCTCCCTTGCACCCTAAAACGTTTATGGTTACTGTAAGACGGAGTCTCTCTCTCTCAAAAAAAAAAGTTATTCTTTATTCTCTCTTGTCTCAAGGGAAAACAATAACAGCAACCTTGTATTCTTAGAATGTAGACCAATGGTTAGATGCAAGTGAATCACCAAAACAAAAAAGCTCCTTGCACCCTAAAACATTTATAGTTTGCTATAAGGTGGTCTCTCTCTCTCTCTCTCTCTCTCTCTCTCTCTCAAAAAAAAAAGTTGTTCTTTATTCTCTCTTGTCTCAAGAAAAACAATAACAACAACTGTGTATTTTGAAATGAACCAATGGTTAGATACAAGTGAATCACCAAAACAAAAAATCTCTCTTGCACTAAAACGTTTACAGTTACTATAAGGTGGTCTCTCTCTCTCTCAAAAAAAAAAAGTTATTCTTTGTTCTCTCTTGTCTCAAGGAAAAACAATAACAGCAACCTTGTATTCTTGGAGTGAACCAATGGTTAGATGCAAGTGAATCACCAAAACAAAAAAACTCCCTTGCACCCTAAAACGTTTATGGTTACTATAAGGTGGTCTCTCTCTCTCTCAAAAAAATTATTCTTGTTTTATTCTCTCTTGTCTCAAAGGAAAACAATAACAGCAACCTTGTATTCTTGGAGTAGACCAATGGTTAGATGCAATTGAATCACAAAACAAAAAATCTCTCTTGCACCTAAAACGTTTATGGTTACTGTAAGGTGGTCTCTCTCTCAAAAAAAAAAAATTTATTCTTTATTCTCTCTTGTCTCCAAGGGAAAACAATAACAGCAACCTTGTATTTTTGATAACTTTAGTGTATGCACAAAAAATTGGAAAAGAAACATCCTAGACTTGTGAATATGAATGATAACGATGTTACTGCACGACAACGCATGGCCGCACGCTTCTCAATTAACCATCCAATAACTGTACAACCTGAGTTATGAAATTTTACCTCATCCTCCATATTTACCCGATATCTCTCCTTATGATTATTACTTATTTAAGCATTTTGATTTGTTCATGTTCAATAAAGAGTTCTTCAATAAGGATGATGAAGCATTTGAACTGTTTATCACATTAAAGGATGAGATTTTTAAAAAAAATGTAATTAAGAATTTAGAGGTCTGTTGGAGAACTTTCATCAACATGTTAATGATTTCAATGAGATAAATTAGTTATCTAACATTTCAGAAGCGTTTTATTCATTTCCTATAAAATAAAAAAATAAAAGAAAAAAAAAGAAATAAGAATAATAATTTTTTTTTAAATTCCTTTAAGAGTCTTTTTTTCTTCCCCAACTCTACATTTTTTATACATCAACTACCGTCTTATTGGATGTGCGTTGTGGTACAGTGGATATCGGCTCGAAACGAGAAATCGGGGAGCCGAGTTCGAATTCCAGCTGAATTCATTGCATTCACTTACGCGCCAATACTCTTGGGAAAGGTATTAATCCGTCTATTCCTTCCAGTTATGGGTTAAATAACATGACAGATTGGGTTCTATAGCCTTGGTCGGCAACCAGTCTACCGCAGAAAGCAATGGCAACTTACTGCGGGATAATCTTTTGCCCAGTCAGTCATGTCTCTTTCGAGACATGATCGCCCAAGCGTGTATCACGTATGGCACTTAACTGACTGAACTACACATTGTGTCTAGTTTCAATGTGGGAAAGATAGCGCTAGAAACCGAGGCGTTCTAATATACAAAACCCCATTTGTGAAACCATTGGTTCTTAAAGATAATGCTGAGCAGAGATGACTTGACATTTTAATAGACAAAGAAGAAGCAGCCACTAAGAGAAGAATTGAAGTTGGTAGCGGATATACAGGTAGCGTAATGGTTACCAGCTCAAAAAGAGAAATCTGCGAGCCGAGTTCAAATTCATGTCGAGATTGTTAAGGTCACTTTTGCACAATTACCCTTTGGAAAGTTTAATCGTCTATTTTTTACGCCAGCTATGGGTTAAATAGTAAATCGATTAGAACGATAACTTTGAATTCAAAACCGTATGTGTCCATCGTGTGGTATATAATTGAACAGTTGCTAAGGTCCGCTCACAAGAGTGTTGAAGAAACACAAATGGGCCGTAGCAGATAGGCATTATGAGAAACGAACAGCCGTACTGAAGATGATTGTCAGTGTGCTTTCGACTCGAAACAACCCTGATGATGATTAAATTACGAATTTAATTAAATTATTCTTTTTCTTTCTTTTATTTATTTTCTTTTTTCCATTTACTTGTCGCAATCAAAGTTTGCAAATTAAAATTAAAATATTAAAAAACCTGGACTCCTAAACTAACATAGTGTATTTTCAAGCAATTTCTTGATATAGACATTTATTGGAATTGTTATTATTATTATTATTATTATTATTAAATAAAAGCGGAAGACAGATAGATAGATAGATAGATAGATAGAGAGAGAGAGAGAGAGAGAGAGAGAGAGAGAGAGAGAGAGAAATCGAAGGTTTTAGAATAAGGCTTGATGGTGAGTTGAATGACTAACGGTGAATTCGGTGGCCATTAGCATTCATTGGCAAGTCACGTAAGCGGACAAGCATCGAGATATGTTCAGAGTTCGCGGCTGTCGCGTCCGACGTCGTCTGGATGACATTTTCGTTGATTGTTATAAGGTCTTGCGCCCTCGCTGTGTTTGTATTAGCACTTGTCTTTCACCTGAATACGTTATTCTTCACTTCATGTCTTTTTTTCCGGTACTGGGCTTACCTGAGCTAAAATTATTGAAAATGACTTATTTCGTTGTTAGAATAGAAATATATTCATCGGGAAAGCGTCAATCCTTTTATATATTATTTTTGAATGAACTAAATATTCATAATGTCACGGTTGCGCGAAAGAACAGTACAAATTACGTTATTTAATCAGTAAAAATGCGATATTATGTATACTGCTGAATTAATATATATATATATATATATATATATATATATATAAATATATATAAATGGAACTTTGTGTGTGTGTGTGTTTGTCTGTGTGTATGTGTATCCGTTACCTACAGACTCCGAAACGGCTGAACCGATTTTCTTGAACACTTACACAGTTGTACTTTAAGCGTTTGCGAGGGTTCTTAGCTAGGTTTTATGTCGAGTTACCCCCGATAAATATCGAAAATCGATAATCGAAAAAATCGGGTTATAGAAAGGAGTGGTCGATTTTAATCACATTTCATGCACTCATAGACAAAGACATAAGAAACTATATTCAGAAGTTTCAAGGATGCAGTTCTTACAATAGTGCAGAAAATCGATAATATATATATATATATATATATATATAAATGGCAAGATGTTTGTGTGTGTGTGTCTGTTTATCTGACTGTATGTCTGTATTTTTTCAGCCCTATATATATATATATATATATATATATATATATATATATATATAAATGGAACTTTGTCTGTGTGTATCTGTGTGTCCGTTACCTATAGACTCCGAAACGGCTGAACCGATTTTCTTGAAAATTTACACAGTTGTACTATAAGCGTTTGCGAGTGTTCTTAGCTAGTTTTTGTGTCGAGTTACCCCCGATAAATATAAATATAAAAATATCAGTAGTCTCGTATTTTTTTCTTCATTTTACGGAACGGTAATTAATCCGTAACAAGTATATTATTTTATTCAGGGCCGGTGAAAAGGTTTCACCACTCCAAATCTATGATACGTCCCCAACCTCTACTATATCTCAATTTTCATAAAGTAGTATTCATATAAAATACAAATTTTATTTTAACCTAATTATACACAATAATAGGTTATATGCAATATAGATGAAAAATTCAACTAGAAAAATTGAAAATAAATACAATATATCTAAATACGAATTAGAGACATGTCATAATATATCATTCCATCTTAAATAAACAAATCAACACTGTTTTGAGATTTGGTTATTAAGTTGAATAATTTTAACACATTCAGCATCATGGATAAAAAAAATAATGAATTCTACGTATTGTTTTTTCCAGACTTGTCAGGAGCAAAACAAATTCATGGATTTGGTAAAAAAAAAAAAAAAAAAATAAATAAATGAAAAAAAAAAAAAGAAAAACAGAATGACGTCAGAATCCAAAAATATTTCATCTTTTAATAATCAGCTTTTGTGCATGGTTTAATTTCTAATGTATATAAATGTAGGTAAAAAAAAAAAGCAAAAGTTGATAAAATAGCGAGGGATTCAAAGCACTGCCCGGGATCCCCGAGTCTGATGTGTTTCTTAATGAGCTATGGTCAGATAGGTGTAACGTGAGTCGACAAGAGAGACATATAGCGGTATGACCAATATAATTATTTATGAGTTTAGTTTGGTCAGGAACACAGTTCCTTAAGGAGCATGTGATTTCATCAATAATATTGGTTCTCTGTTAGTTAGATTTTACAGGAGTTTGCTGGAACCGTTTTTCTTTAGTAGGACTTCACTATTTTCTTTAGTAGGACTTCACCATTTTCTTTAGTAGGATTTCACCATTTAGTCCGGTTGTCATTAATTTCACTGTTTCATAAAATAACAAAAACAGATTGCCTCTAAAACACGTGCATCCAGTAAAAATAACGTTTATAGCAATAAAAAATATAATGTTGGATAAAAGAATAATTTTAAAAATTACTGTTGTTTATATTTCGGGTACGGAACTGATGCTAGCAGATACAGATTTGCAGATGTCCCATCAAGAAAAAACTAGGTGCAAGTTCGATTTCTGTTGGAGGCACAATTTTTCCTAAACTCTTCTAGTTAAACCGATTATTATTAATTTCACTGTTTAATAAAATAAATACAAAAGACAGCAACCCAAACACATATACCAACAAAAATAACGTTTTTTTTTTTTGTTTGTTTTTTATCATTTCACTCCAATCAGGGTAGGATTACCACTAATGCGCAGGGGTTTGAGTTTTGTTTAATGGCATATCAACCTCTGTGGGTTATTTGATTCCAAAAAGGTGGGGTTTTAAGGTTGTCTTTTTTAATTTTCAGTTATAGTGAGAAGGTTGATTTAGATTTTAATGACATTTTTTTTTCTTTTTTACTTTAGAAAACTGAAAATGTCTTCTAGGTTTGTATTCAAAAATATTTTGCTGAGAATATTTTATTCCTTTCAAAAATGTGTTATGGTTATAATTTTTTTTCTTCAAAAATGTATTTTGGTAATATTTCTTTTCAGAAATATATATTTTTCAATAAAAGTGTATTTTTATGTATATATTTCTATAAAAGTATTTTTATACTTTCATAATGTTTTGACCCCACTTTGGGAGTTAACTATTTGCCCATAGCTGGGACCCTAACAGGTGCTACCACTCCGGGTCAGGGTGGACGTGGAAACAACAGCAATTAAGAGGTGGTTCCATGATCCTCACAACCTCCCAATCAGAGGTCTTACTGCCGGATACAGTTTACTGTCATGCCCAGGACCACCACTAATGCGCAGGGGTTTTCAGTGAGAGAAGAGACTGGGTACAGTGGGTATTGAAGAAAGGATAAAAGATGAACGAGATTCATGAAGACAGAAGATGGCAATTAATTTTGCATTTACGTATTTAGAGATTGTAGCTATCAAGGAAGCAAGTAAACGGAAAGAAGCTCTACAGGAACTGCGAGAAAAGAAACTGTTCAAGTAGAAGAGTTGGTTATATTTAACTATTTCATCGGTAAAAGGTTGGGATCTAGATACCAATCTAGTAGCGCATTTAAATTCCTGTGGTAGAGGCACCAGGGGAAGAAAAACCCGTTGAAGCAGTTGCCATGAAAATATTCGTAGAAAAGACAGAGAGAAACCACATTGATGACTGAAGTCGAGATACCAAGTCAAGATCGGTTATATCGTTTAATAAGATATAAATACTGATTTTATTTGGAGAGATAAAAAACAGGGATATTACTGGAAATCATTTTTATTGCAATTAACATAATGTAGATATTTAATAACATCTGGGAATGCTAAGTTTCTGCGAGAACGGCTTTAATTGAATCAAATTGTTAAAAGGAAAATATATTTTTAAAATTTTTTTATAATATTTTTCAGAACCAATGAAAGCTACTGAAAACTCAAATGCTCGTTGCGTTTTGTAAGAGTTGCCAAACATGTAAAGTTAATTTGTTTCAACTCTGTTCAAAATCCTTCAGTCAGTTAAGTGCCATACGTAATACACGCTTTGGGCGATCATGTCTCGAAAAAGACATAACCGACTGGGCAGAAGATTATCCCGCAGTATGTTGCCGTTGCTTTCTGCGGTAGACTGGTTGCCGACTAAGGCTATAGAACCCAATCTGTCCTATTATTTAACCCATAACTGGAGGAAAGAAATAGATTAATACCTTTCCCAAGGGTATTTGTGCGTAAGTGAATGCAAGGAATTCAACTAGAATTCGAAATCGGCTCCCCGATTTGTCGTTCCGAGTCGATATCCACTGTACCACAACGCACATCCTTCACGATCCCTAAAATCGTTGGAATCGTTTGTAAAATATGCGTTGTGGTTCAATAGTTATCGGCTCAGAACGAGAAATCGGAGAGTGGAGTTCGGATTCCAGTTGAATTCGTTACGTTCACTTACCCTTGAGAAAGTTTTTAATCCATCTCTTCTCCCTCCAGCTACGGATTTATTGGGTCCTGTAGCCTTGCTTGGCAACCAGTCTACTACAGAAAGAAATGGCAGTCTACTGCTGAAAAATCTTCTCCCTAGTCAGTCATGGATCGAAAAAACATGATCGCTCAAGCATGTATTACGTATGACACCTAACTGATTGACTTTATAAAAGCCAAATATACTTGAACAAAGGGATTTTTTGTGTTTAGTTTAAGGAATTAAATAAAAAAAAAAACGGAGCATTCAACAGGAAAAATCAAATTTTATGTAATTCAGCAAAAGAAATGAACAACCTAAAAAGTCTTGAAAATTAATGAAAATATTCGAAACCTTGGGTCTTCATCCTCGCAAATAAAATGGAGTGACAAAAGGAATATTTTTCCCTTGACCCCGCTATTATTTTAACTACCTTAATTCATCGGCTATATTTGTTGTTTTTAAAAATCGTTTATTCGAATTAGAATAAAACTAAAAAAACTGAGCCAGAACTGAGCCGGAAAGAAAACTACAAGACCATCTACAATAAGTAACTATGAAAGTGGAAAGAAATGACTAAATATACTACAAGAAAATTGAATGCCAATTCATCAGCAAAAGAAAAAAGGAGACCAAAATGCCAAAATGCCAAAATGCCAACTACATGCCGGAGATACTAAAATCAAACTGGTGAAAGTGAATTTATATATTTTATTTTTGTTCTTGAGAATTAACAATAAAATATTAAACACTGGCCTGTTAGAGCCAGGAAAAAAAAAACACACAAAAAGAAGGTAGGTTGAGCCAGTGTATCGGATTAACAGAACATATATACAAAATAAAAGTGTTATTAGTCAGCAGATAGAAATGTCCGTCCAAACTGTCAGGTTACACTGCGTCTCGACTGTCTCCTAGGAAGTCACGCAGGAAGTCACGCAGGAAGTCAGACAGGAAGTCTTTATGAAAAAGGAAGAGTTCATTCCAATGTTCTGTGAGTGTCAAATAGACTAATAAATAAAGTGTAATGCTGCCCAGATAACATTTTATTTATTCGATAGTCAATTTCATACGACAATTTTATACTTACAACATTCTAGAAACAAATATAAATGAAGCAAAACTAATTCAACGCAGTAATTAATGGAAAAACAACGAAATTTTAGCTAAAATGGAAACAAAAAGTGCACTTCTACTTAGGATCAGAAAAAAAGGAATTTCTATTGACAATAATGAGGAAAGAAGGCTTGAAAAATTTGACACACACAGGACATATTAAAAAGTAAGAGGAACACTTCGAGGTGATGTAATGGTTAGTTAGCAATCTTGTTTTGCTAGGTCAATTACGACAGTAGTGAGTTAGGTCCTCACTTGGTGCCTCATACTGGGGCCTTGTGCTACATCTACTAACAATATTGAAGGCAAGAGGGACAGAGGAAAACAGCGCATAATCTAACGAGCTTGTGTAAATGACTGGCAGAACAGAGATTAGGAGAGATCATGAAAAGACGAGATTTACATGATCGCCTACGTTTTGAAGAGATACGACACATAAAAGAGATTATAAATAAAATTTATTAACTTCTAAGAAATGATCTTATATAACAATCGTATATGAATATATAAATGATCACATTTAATAATCATCATCATTTATCCATCACACCCAGATAGTGCATAGGGCAGCAACTTTTTGTTGTTGTAACAAACTGTTTTTTATGGGGCAAGGTTGTTCGCCCCACACCCAACCCCCAAACCTGGAGGACTGGTGGACCATTCTTGGACCTTTCGTTTACAACACCTGGTATTTCCAAATGGTCACCCATTAAGTACTGACCAGGCTCGATGTTGCTTAACATCGGTGATCGGACGGGAACCGGTGCATTCAACACGATATAGCCGTAGACACACTTAATAATACTGTATAATAAATGATCCTAGGCAATATGATTATTAAATGATTCCATATGTTGAACTCTACAAAACATATCTCATCTCACCAAGTAGTCTCACGATACAGTCAGTCAGTTAAGTGCCATACGTGATACACGCTTGGGCGATCATGTCTCGAAAGAGACATAACTGACTGGGCAGAAGATTATCCTGCAATAGGTTGCCATTGCTTTCTGCGGTGGACTGGTTGCCGACCAAGGCTATAGAACCCAATCTGGCCTGATATTTAACCCATAACTGGAGGGAATAGACGGATTAATACCTTTCCCAAGGGTATTTGCGCATAAGTGAATGCAAGGAATTCAACTGGAATTCGAACTCGGCTTCCCGATTTCTCGTTCCGAGCCGATATCCACTGCGCCACAACGCACATATACAGGTCGTACTAAAATTAACTATTTCAGTGAAATCGGACGATTTGATTTTTGTATACCTTAATATTTCCCCCCTTGATGCGGTGGTATTGTATTCAGTTGCGTTAGTCAGTCTGTCTGTCTGTCTGTCTGTGGTCAAGATAATCTCAAGGCCGGCTGGATGGATTCGAATGAAACTTTCAGGGATGATTGGCCTCGTGACTGGCAAGAACTGATTAGATTTTGGATCAGATCCGGTACGGCATAAAGTTTCTGGGTTATATTTACGGATTTTTTATTAATATTTTTTTCGTGCGTTTCACATGCCACATACTGAATTACTTCACCTTGATTGCTTTACGTCATTATATTTTTTCCAAGAAAATATTATTTATAATATAAATTTAATATTTATCATCAAAATGTAAAAAAAAAAAGACAAAGAGAAAAGAAGAGCTGTGAAGTTCATTGCGGTCATTCTCATTTTAATAATCATCTCTTGCTTATTGCTAAGATGATGTCGGTATTGTCTTTGCGAAGTTTTGCCGAATTTGACTGCTCTTGAAATTTCTAGGGTTTGGTCAGATGGAGCGTGTGTTCAAAATTTTCAAAAAAGTTTCGAAGTAGATTTATAAATTGTCCTTTTTCTTTTTTAATCATTTCACCCCAAGCAAGGCATTCCACTCACCACTATTGCGCTTGGGGCTACATATGGGGAGATAAATAGGAAGAGTGGTTAGATATAGGAAATGTCAGAAGGGGGGTGATAGATAATTGGGTGGGTGGGAAGAGTGTTTGAAAGAATGGAAGCGAGTTAGTTTGTTAGGAGGTGTCTATTGACCTTACATTTAAACTCCTGGAGATTGTAACCGTCGGGGAAGCAGTCATGTGGAAGAGAATTCCACAGTCGGGAAGTGCGAGAAAAGAAACTGTTGGAATAGAAGTTGCGGTTGCATTTTATCGGTTTCACTGTAAAAGGGTGGGATCTAGTTGCTAATCTAGTATCTCGTGCAAATTCGAACTTAGGGGGCACCAGTGATCTAAGTTCATCGGAGCAGAAGCCGTGAAAGTATTTATAGAAGAGACACAGGGAAGCCACGGTGAGAGAGAGACTGCAGGCGGTCTGCTAAATCGGTATCGATCACATTACTGAACCTCCGCTGGTACCTTGTCTAGAAGCCCGAGGAGAATTTACTTGTTTTGTATCATAATTAAGTAACAAGCATAAAATTGTGTCAGATTTTTTTATTTAAAAACTGACCGATTTCATAATTATTTCTGGAACACTCTGTATAATAAATGATCTTTATTTTATGGGCGGTGACCCTTTAGAGTGTGGACAATTATGATTTTCGACAAATTCCCGTTCATGTAGCACTAAGGAACACCTAACTATTTACTTGCCCCTCTTTATTAACTGCCATTCGTACAAAATCGTTAGGGGTTAGTTGTTTGATGTTTTCTTTTTGCGCCTCTTGCCTTCAATATGTCATTTTGAGTATTTAAATCTTCAAGCTGTTATTCCGGATAATGTATGCGAAGAATTTCAACTGTCTCTTTCAGATTTCTTTTTCGGTTTCTTGGTCGGACTGAGAACCTTTAAGCATCATCTTGTACATGAGTTAATCGGCTAAACACTAATTGTCCTATAATCGTTTTCCTTAGTGCATGAAATTTTCCCAAAAATAATTGTTAATAAAGTAAAATAAAAAAAAATAACTGAAATAGCTTACTAGTCCAGAACTCTCTCTCTCTCTCTCTCTCTCTCTCTCTCTCTATCTGTGTGTGTGTGTGTGTGTGTGTGTGTGAACAACAAGAAAGTCACTGTAGGTATTTTCATTAGTTTTACTTTCCCAAGTACTTTCAATCTTATCCAAAATAATCTTCAGGGGGTTAATTGTTAAGACATAACTAATGTAGTTGTCCGGTATAAATAGTTGTCTGTTATGAATATCTTGTGCTTTAACCGTTGCGAGTTTTCAGCGGAAGAATGAGATGCTGGTTTCCAAATTATATGTTACAAGAGAAGTAATTTAATTACATATATATGTGAAATTTTTATAAATATTACAATTTACATATTTTAAACATGTGTTCTTCTTTCAAATATTACAAATTAGCTATTTTAAAGACTTACTGCTATAGACATTTTAAAATATTTTCACTATACTCAGAATTGATTTTGTTTAATGCCGGTTTTAATTTTTTTAATAAAGATGCATTCGAGAATTTGAAGATTTTGTCTATTATTTTCCTGGTGAACTATGCATGTATTGTCAAGTAATATTTTCCTAAATCGTGAATGTGAGTAGGAATGTTTATTTGTGCAATCGATTATGAATCGGACATAAGTTGTGTAAACCTTCTTGATAGCGTTGTTGTCATGAGATCGACATATTCGGCTTTCAATCCTGGGTTAAAAGCAATCGGAGTCTAACCGTACTGATGAGCTATGATACAGAGAAACAGATCTGTCTGCGGATGACTATATATATATATATATATAGTCATATATATATATATATATATATATATTTTGCTCTGCGTAACTGCCTCTTAGTTAATCCTTTTTGGTTAGTTTAGTATCGAGCACTTTTCTTTCTTTGTGGTTTGTTCCGTTTGAGGGTTTTTTTTTCTTTGCTGTGAAGTGCTGTATGTATTGTCGGTGCTCCGCAGTTTTCTTTTTTTTTCCCCTCGTTGTCCAAAGCTTTATAGCCGAGGGCGATAACGGAGTTAGATTCTGCCGGTTATTCGTGGTTCTTAAAAATTACTTGTGTAACATTTTAAGATTTGAATACGTACAGAGTCAATTTTATTATTATATATATATATATATATAGTCAGATATTTCATCTGATATACAATGTTGTTTTCTTGCAAAATGCGGAAGATTAATTTTTTGCATTAAATTTAGAATAGCATATGATTAGTTTTATTTTTTAATGGAATCTGTGGGTGATATATGAGTATTTATGCGTCTCCAGGCTGGGTTCGAATCTGCATCAAGCGGTCTAAGTTATGTTAGATCTAATGATGGTATTTTATCGGGGATGCAAGCTCGAACGAAGCATATTTTTCTAAAAAGATTTCTCCAATATTCAAGGCAGTAGATGTAAATAAAATATATATGTTTAATAATAAAAACAGAGCATCTACTTAAATATGAGTATTCATTAAAAATAGCGTTTAAATCAATAAATTAGAAATATATCAGTCTAATTCATTACATGAGAAATGTCTTCGTTTACGTTACTGTACGAAACAGAGCAAATGTATACATTTGAGAATCAGGGGAAATGTGAGTTCAAAAGCATTATTAGGACTTTTAACGAGAAGTCCTACGTGGCCAAGCGGTCTAAGGTACGTCAGGTTACGCCAATTCGGACGGGTTTCAATCCTGGGTTAAAAGCAATCGGCTATCTAACCGTACTGATGAACTGTGATACAGCGAAACGGATCTGTCATCGGATGACCGAATTGGCGTCAGTCGGCGATTCTACCTCTGAGCCACGTGTGCTCGGTAGAAGGAGGCAGACCTTTTAGCGTGTATATTATCATTATACACGCCCAATAGTTGAGAGTGTTCTAATTCATTGCTGAATGAATGATGCGTAGATGTCAGAGTAGCTACTGTTTTTCAAAGTCTACCATTCTTCCAGAGTGCTCAATTAGGGTGTGAGAGGGTAAATAGTCATCCGCAGACAGATCTGTTTCGCTGTATCACAGCTCATCAGTACGGTTAGACAGCCGATTGCTATTAACCCAGGATAGTCAAGTTCACTATGTACAAAGTCCGGAAACCACCTGAGGTATAAGATTGTTGTGATCGGAACCCGTCCTCTTGGGAGTGGGTTCCACTGAACAGTGATTTGCATTAAGAAGTTGCTCGAGCGGAACCTGAATCTCACCAATGGAATACAGAGGGAAAGAGACTGGTTTACTACAACGTACGTAGCATGGTGTGTTTTCCAAACACAGGCAGACTCTTTTAGACTCTACCGAGACCGGAAAGTGAGGACTGGGCAGCCAGAATATGACAGTAATACTTCATTTTCGGTTTTGATCTGGCCCATATCTATCAAAGAGGATAAATACTTAATGAAGCGATACAGGGAACTGACCATTTCTTCTCTTTCATCTTTTGTGCATGATCGTGTGTATGAGATGCACTTGAGGTCTAGGTTGATTTTAAGGCCCAATAGTCGCCGATGGTATGTGGCCTTCCTCGAGAGTACGTTTATTCATCGTGACAGATGGTGGTTTAGGTTCCGATCGGCGATGATGTAATGCAACTAATTTGGTTTTCACGTCATTGAAAGTAACCAGAAAGTATTTCCCGCCTTGAGATTTTAGAAGTCGGTCAGCGAAGAGATCAGCTGCTGATCTCTGGTCATCTCTAGTTTTGGAGGTTACCCATATGCCACGAATGATCCGAGTATACTTTTAGTCAGAGTAAAATTTATGCAAAATAAAAAGAGGGTCGGTTCGAGAAGAGACCCCTGGATGACGTCGACTTTGATTACTAGGATCCAGAAAGGCCGGCCTGTTAAGAAGGACTTTATTATTAGACACTTCCAGTTTAAGTGATTCCATAATTAGAGAGATTGAGCAGAAATCCGTTGTGCCACATCTTTCTCGCATGATCAAGTCTATGCAGAAATGTCCAGAGTAATAATTTGGTGTATGTACTTAATATAATGACAAAAAGAGCCTTAGGAAATAGATGTCTTGCTGAAGATATCTTTTTTTTTTTAAGAAATTTTACGTAGATAATAGGACCTGTATGACAACCTACTTGTCATCGTTCGTAAACAAATATATTTTTTAATCATACCACCCCAGACAAGGCAATAAAGCAACTAAGATACAAGGGGTTATCGAGTGTGAAATAATATTAAGAGCGAGAAACCTAGTGTAAGAAGCGAGAAAATTAAAATAAGAGGAATCAAGAAAACAGTAGATATCAGTTGACATCGCATTTAAATTTGTGAAATCAAATTTGGCTAGAAAGCATGAACCCAGCAGAGAGCTGCACAAGTTTTATGGTGCCCTGTCAATAAATACTAACCCGTTTGACTTCCGGAGAGGCAACTGTGAGGCAGTAGTGAGGCATCTAGAGGCAGTGTAGAGACAGTCGAGACACAGCGTAACTATATCGTTCGGACTTAGACTTCTATTTGCTGATTACTAACACTCTTACTCGTATATATGTTATGTTATTCTAATACACTGTTTAAATCTACATTATTGTTTCCGTGCCTTTCTTCTTGGTCTGAACAGGCCACAACAACTTGGCGACGAAGATTCGCCAATTGTGAGAAAAAAATTATGGTTACATCTAGTCAATTCAACTGTGAATTGGTGAGACCTTGCCGCCAATCTACTACCGCACTTAAATTCATAACATTTAGGAACCAAAGAGGAAAGCTGATCAGAACAATCGCCATGAAAGTATTTATAGAAAGATACAGGGAAGCTACATTACGACGGTGAGAAAGTGACTGAAGCCGGGATGTCAACTCAGTACCAATAATATTGCTGATTTGTCCCGTTTCTCAAAACAGTATAAGGAAGATCAGAGTTAAATCCAGTTGCGCTACGTGCAAAGACAAGATAAAGAAAATCGAGAAACAATCAATATGACATTATATAAAATTCGTTTCGGTACGACCCAAGCATTATCTAAACTTATTTATGAATGGAACTTTGTCCGTGTGTGTGTGTGTGTGTGTGTGTGTGTGTGTGTGTGTGTGTGTGTGTGTGTGTGTGTGTCCGTTACCTATCGACTCCGAAACGGCTGAACCGATTTTCTTGAAAATTTACACAGTTGTGCTATAAGCGTCTGCGAGTGTTCATAGCTAGGTTTTGTGTCGAGGTACCCCCAATAAATATCGAAAATCCTTAATCGAAAAAATCGGGTGATAGAAGAAGTGGTCCGATTTTAATCAAATTTGATACACTCATAGACAAAGACATAAGAACCTATATTCAGAAGTTTCAAGGTTGAAGATCTTACAATAGTGCAGAAAATCGATAATATCGATATATAAAAGGCAAGATGTTTGTGTGTGTGTCTGTTTATCTGTCTGTATGTTCTTTATACAAATCCACAATTTTTATCCGATTCTCACCAAACTTCACACAAATATCCTTTAGATTGAGTCTGAGCTCCAGGACCATGAATTAGTTTTAAAGCTTTCATTACACCCGAGCAACACCTGCTAGTGTTAACATAAACTGAATCTGTTGCTAGATGAAAATTGACACCAGTGGTTTATTGTCGTTGACAAGTTTTAAAACAAGTTAATAAACTGCTTAAAGTTGACCTTCCCATTAACGGTATAGTGTAGAAATTACGTACATAGTCAAGTGAGGTCATTGCGTTGTGAGGAATGGTAGAACTAAGTCACATACCTTAAAGAGTCAGATTTGGAAGTTACTGGCTGAGATCGAGGACAAATCTCCTTGGCCGCAATTGGTTTGAAAAGTTGCAAATTAATCCGTCAAATGCTCGTAAAAAGGTGGACGGACTTGCAACAAGAATTTCTGGAATTTTTTTTTAACCAGAGTTGTGCATCTTAGGATGTGCGTTGTGGCGCAGTGGATATCGGCTCGGAACGAGAAATCGGAGAGCCGAGTTCAAATTCCAGTCGAATTCATTGCATTCACTTACGCGCAAATACCCTTGGGAAAGGTATTAATCCGTCTCTTCCTTCCAGTTATGGGTTAAATAACAGGACAGATTGGGTTCTATAGCCTTGGCTGGCAACCAGTCTACCGCAGAAAGCAATGGCAACCTACTGCGGGATAATCTTCTGCCCAGTCAGTCATGTCTCTTTCGAGACATGTTCGCCCAAGCGTGTTTCACGTATGGCACTTAACTGACTGACTGTGCATTTTAAAACATGCAGCCATAAAATTCCATGTTAAACCAAAATGTACACTTTGTTTTATGACGACCCGATCTGTGCTCTAAGCCCTCCTAGAAAATGAGTAAGGGTTTCTGATTTCCAACTTATTTTATGGGCCGTGTCCCTTCAGTTCGTAAACAATCATCGCTCTCCACAACTTCCTTTCATTTGTAGCTCTTAGCAATATTTGTCTTTTAATTATCACTCCAGCATCTTGTTCTGCTGGCCATTTACACAAGCTTAGATAGGTTAATATACCAGAAAATTTAACTAAGCATAGTTGCAGTAATAACCACAGGTCAACCACAGTGCATAAATGAGTCTGAACAAGCGTCTGCAACAGGGATAATCTAGTTTCTTCAGAAACGAGCAGCTGGTCGATACTATAGTAACATAATTTGGAATGTTTTGATGCACTATTATAATTTCCAATGCAGTTTTGCATTACCATGATTTCCAGTGCATTTTCGCACTGCTATAACTTTCAATGCATTTCTTTACTAAGCATAATTTTCAATGCATTTCTATAGTAAAACAATTTTCTAATGCATTTCTTCCCTAAGCCTAATTTAAATGCAATTCTATAGTAAAATAATTTCTAATGCATTTCTTTACTAAGCATAATTTTCACTGCAAATCTTTAATAAATTAATCCCTAATGCATTTCATTGCTAAGTATAATTTCAATGCATTTCTATAGTAAAAGAATTTCTAATGCTTTTCTTTACTAAGTATAATTTTTAATGTATTAGTTAGATAATTTTTAATGCATTTCTGTATCAACATGGATTTCAATTCCTTTCTACAGTACATAATTTCTAATACATTTCTGCAATAAAATAAATTTCAATGTATTTTTATAGTAAAATAATTTCCGATGCCTCACTATAACAATATAATTTCCAATACATCTAGAGTGACATAATTTTCAATGCATTCCTATAGTCACATAATTTGTTATGCATTCCTAAGTTGACATAATTGAAATACATTTCTGCATTAACAAAATGTTCAATATATTCCTATAATAAAATAACTTCCAATGTTTTCATGTAGTAATATTTTTTTCCAGTGCATTTCTATAACATAATTTCCAGGGTATTTTTGCTGCATAACTTCCGATGCATTTCTATAGTCACGTAATTTGTAATGTATTTCTGAATTACCAAGACTCCCAATTAATTATGTTTATGTACTGTGTAATTTACTATTAATTCATTATACTGACGGAACGTTTTGACATATCTGAACTTATTTATATATGGAACTTTGTCTGTGTGTGTGTGTGTGTGTGTGTGTGTGTGTGTGTGTGTGTCCGTTACCTATAGACTCCGAAACGGCTGAACCGATTTTCTTGAAAATTTACACAGTTGTACTGTAAGCGACTGCGAGTGTTCTTAGCTAGGTTTTGTGTCGAGGGACCCCCGATAAATATCGAAAATCGATAATCGAAAAAAGCGGGTTATAGAAGGAGTGGTCCGATTTTAATCAAATTTCATACACTCATAGACAAAGACATAAGAAACGATATTCAGAAGTTTCAAGGTTGCAGTTCTTACAATAGTACAGAAAATCGATAATATATATATATATATATATATATATATATATATATATTGCTCTAAAAAGAAAAGACGTCATACTTACCCCAAACCCGAGGAACCTTTCGGCCAACACTTTTCAAGGGCTTCGTTGCCAAAATTATGAATAGGGCTAGAACGAAGACAATATCAAAAGGGGAATTACTCACAGTACTGGGAGAAAGTGGAATTCGTTTAAAAATAAACTTTAATGAAAAACATTAAAATGTGAGGGGGGTTGTAAATTTAATTCCATAAGAGTGATTTAAAAAAGAAAAATGTTACACTCACAGACTCTCCAGTAACTGCAAGGAGCGAAAGAAATGCTCTTTCTGTCTGCACAGGCTCGGTTGATGGATTTTCAGGCAAATAGCCTCCAAGACCTGTAGATGATATGATGAGCGAGCACTGTGCAAGACAGAAAATCCACTGTCCTCGTACGCGGAGGCACACGCTGAATTGTCCAACAAGTGTTGGCCGATCGCTGAATCCAGGACAGCTTGGGTTGTTCTTATAGTACTGATAGAGCTGCCAGAACGTATATTCGCAGGGACGTGTTGCGAGACCCGCGTCTCCAACTTAAGACTGGTTCGTCCTATGTATGCCACATCACAACAGCATTTAAATTTATAAACAACGGAACTTTTTCGAAAATAGGACGAAACACACGCCGAAACTTTGTTAGTAACAGTTTGACATTTTCTGCCAAGCCAGGGTAATTTTAATTACAATGGACAGCAACTAGGTCCTTCGATTTTTGGCTCCTTAAACCGTTTGATCTTGCGATCAATAACCCGTTTAACCACATTTGTTGGGTACCCATTCGCTTCAAAGATGCTTTGCACGCGCAATAGTTCACTGCCCAAACACATAGGGGAACAAATATTGAGGGCACGGTGAACCAAAGTTTCTATAAGACCAATTTTGCGGGACTTAGGAACAAAAGAGTTCCAATTAGTGTACAAACCGGTAAAAGTTGGTTTGCGAAACATAGATGTCACAAAACATCATCCCGTCGCTGAACAAAGACATCCAAAAAAGAAAGACATCCATCCCTCTCTGTCTCCATAGTGAACTGAAGAGTGGGATGTAAGGAGTTCAACTGAACTAAAAAAAAGTTCAGCATCTGAAGCGTTGTAAAATAAAGAAAAGGTATCATCAACATAACGTTGATATATTAATGGCTCATCAAACCTTTTCAAACAACAAACGCTCATGATGTCCCACGAAAATATTAGCAAGGACAGGACCCAAAGGACTACCCATTGCAACGCCATCTGTCTGTGCAAACATGGTATCATTAAAACTAAATTCAACCCCTTCAGTGGCCAAACGCATACAATCCAAGAATACCCCCTCGGGAATTGTTACTGGGCCAAAATTCCCTCTATACAACATGTCAGCGCAGATGTTAATGGTTTAATTTAATGGAACATTTGTATACAAACTATGTCGAAAGAGACCTATTTGCCAGTCTAGTAGCACGAGTAAATTTGTGTAAAAGAGGCACCAAGGCGATAAGATTGTCAGAGCAGAACCCGTGAAAATATTTGTAGAAAAGACAGAGGGAAGCCACATTCTGATGTCGAGAAAGTGACTGAATCGGGGTCGATTACATTACAGATCGTCCTTTGAATTTTGTCGAGAACCCAAAGATGGATAGCAGGAGCGGCCGACCAGATATGGCAACAGTATGCAATGCACGGACAAATGATAGATTTGTATATGAGCAAGATCAATTCTGACAGAAAAAAGAACAAACTTCCCGGCGCGACATAGTGACCCGATCTTCCTAGCAGCAGCTGTAGCTATTGAGTTACCTTATCCTATGTTGTTAAAATTGTGACCACCAATAATGAATCCTGCTATGACGTCTAATTATGTCAGCGTCGACCTCCCGTTGAATAAGTCACAAGACGCAAGACACAAAGAAGACACAATCTTGTCTCACGCCTTTTTCTATTATCGTCTATCTACTGAAATCATTTTGTATCTGTATGCAGACAGTCTTCTGCTAGTATAGGTAGATTCTCTAATCTTCTTCTTTATGTGCCGTGTCCCTTCAGGACGTGGGCGATCATAGACTTCCACTTGCCCCTATCCCTTTTCGTTCTTAACATTTCTCTTGACATCCACTTGCTCAAGCCCATCAAGTATGTCTCAGGCTGTTTTCTCCTGTCTCTCTTTCCCTTTATTCTTCCTGTGAGTATTAGATTCACTAAACCATCCTTCCTCATTACGTGTCCCATAGACCTCAGCTGTTTTTTTCCTGGTGCTTGGTATAAATTTCCTTTTAGTTTGCATCTTTTCCAAAACCTAGTTGTTGCTAACATGTTCGGTCCATGATATTCTCAGTTAAGTGCCATACGTGAGATACACTTTTGGGCGATCTGGTCTCTTTCGATTCATGCCTAAGCAGAAGATTTCCCCGCAGTAGGTTGCCTTTTCTTTTTATGGTAGACGAAGGCTATAGAATCCAGTTTGTTTTGCTATTCAGCAAAACAAACTGGATTCTATAGATGAAGGAGTAGAGATACCATGGATGAAGGAGTAGAGATACCATGGATTCATATCTTTCCCAATGGTATTTGCGCGTAAGTGAATGCAAAGAATCCAAATGGAATTCGAACTGGGATTTCTCATTCCAAGCCGCTATCCATTACACCACACGTCACACCCTCTTTTGCATTCTATACACTCTTGGGCGATCATGTCTCTTTTCGATTCTTTTCAGGATAGGCTAGGTTGACGTTTCTTTCTACGGTTGCCAACCAAGGATATATAACCCTGCTGCTATTCAAAGGCAGAAGAAGAGATGATTACAGACCTTTGCTGACAGTAATTTACTCGTAAGTGAATGTAAGGAACCCAACTAGAATTCGAACTCGGCTCTCTGGTTTGTCATTTGAAGCCGTTATCTATCACACTACAAGATTGTTTTATACTACTTCCTTCTTGTTCCGTCTGCCCATGCAAAAACCAATGCAACTTATGGTCGCATGACGTGGGTAAATATATGACGGCATATCACGTTGAATACACCGGTTCTCGTTCGATCACCGAAGTTAAGCAACGAGAACCTGGTTAGTACCTAGATGGATAACCGCTTGGAGAATACCAGGCGCTGTAAGCGTTCAATGACAGATGTGCGTTGTGGTGCAGTGGATGTCGGCTTGGAAAGAGAAATCGGTGAACCGAGTTCGAATTCCAGTTGAATACCCTACATTCACTTAAGCACTGGTACCCTTGGGAAAGGTATTAATCCGTCACTTCCCTCCATTTATGGGTTAAATAACAGGATGAGGCCTGGATGCAACCCATCTAGTGTTGGTGCCACAATATAAACACCCTTGGTAGCCCTGGCGAAGCTTCAAGTATTTAGCTATTTGACAAGATTATGAATTTCGCTATAAACTGTTCCAGGGTTCCAAATGCACAGGGAATACTGGAGGGGTGTAGTGAGTTCTATCTCGGCCAAGGACGCCGACGACGGCGAAGTATATTACTGTTTTTTTTTTTTAACGGCTTTATAATAGTCACTTTATTCCCGGTTCCCATTCTTCGGGGAAAACCAAATCAAACATTACCAGAAGCATGATGATATTTTCCTTTGCAATAAAACGAGAGCTGAACACTTAGATATCTCCAGCTATGAATGAGATGTCTAAAGATATATAGATTACGCTAGATAATCTTTTTACGTTCATCATCTGGGATTCTCAAATGGCCATCTGTTTTTTTTATGTTTTTTTTTTAAATGTATTAGAAATAATATACTGTAGAAAGGAATTAAAAACCATGTTGATACAGAAATACATTGGAAATTATTTTACTAATGGATTAAAAATTATACTTAGTACAGAAATGCATTATTTTTTTTTTAAATACATCACCAGGAATATCCATATTTGTCTATATTTCTGAGATGAGGTATTTATATTATTCGCATTGTTCGGACTATTGTCCTTACCTTTATTGTGATATTCACGACGTTTCAGTTGTTGTACGTTCCGGTCTTCTTCACGTGACTGGAATTTTGAACCAACCCCTCTATATTGATCACTGGAGTAGAGTGTTCTCATTCCATGAGTCATGCCATTCCTGGATTATTAAATTATTTAAATGTTTGTTCGCCACTACTGTCGCCAGCTATTGAACTCACAACTCTTTGGGTCGAGTCACTTTATCCAACCACAATTTTATCCACTGGACAATGTGACCTTAAGGAAGTAGCATCTCATAGAACAAGAACAATCTACCCTAGTAATTTAAATAAATAATTCGATTCAAAATTCCAGTCACCTGACAAAGGTCAGAGCGTACTACGGCTGAAACATCATGAATATTACAATAAAGATGAAGATAAGAGTCCGGACAATGTAAATAAGAAATATTCATATTTGTAACGTCCAACGGGCCAATTTCGCTTTTATTCTGTTAAGGGACGCAATGTCTTTTGAAACACGTGTACCCATTAAAAACTAACGTTTATAATCATAAGAAATACTCAATCAGGTAATTGGGCGATCATGTCTCGAAAGAGACATGACTTAGTAGACAGAAGATTTTCCCGCTGTCGGTTGCCGTTACTTTCTGCGTTAGACTAGTTGCCAAACAAAACCTAATCTGCCCTGCTATTCAACTCATAGCTGGAGAGAGAAGGGATGGATTAATACTTTTTCCAAGGGTATTTGTGCATATGCGAATGAAACGAATTTGACTGGGATTCGAAATCGGCTCTCCGATTTCTCATTCCGAGCCGATATCCATTACTTCTTGGAATAAGGAATCGGAGAGAAGGCCGATTAAATATAAAATAGGCTTCTCTCTGACAAACAGTACGGGTTTCGCTTCACCAGGTCTACTGCTGATATGCTAATGACCATTACCGGGTACATATACCGGGCACTTGACAAGAATGGAGAAGCCCGAACCGTTGCCTTGGATATCTCCAAAGCGTTCAACAGGGTTTGGCATGCTGGCCTCTTGTGCAAACTGCGGAGCTACGGGATAACTGGACATCTGTTTGACCTCATCCAGTCATTCCTCTCTAACCGCATATTGAAGGTGGTATTAAATGGGCATGCCTCCCAAAACTACCATACGAACGCGGGCGTCCCTCAAGGTTCTATCCTAGGTCCCACGCTCTTTCTGATCTACATTCATGATCTCCCCGACGCCATTAGATCCCAAGTTGGCATGTATGCCGATGACACAACAATCTACTCTCGCATCGATAAAAAACCAGGTGTGGACGACAAAGTGAACCTCGCTGCCGTACTTGAAAAGGACCTCCAATCCGTAGTGGCCTGGGGTAGGAAATGGCTGGTAAATTTCAATGCCTCTAAAACGAAGCTGTTATCAACTAACCACCATAGACAATCGCATCTACCTCCCATTAGCACGGGACAGGCTAGCCTCCCAGAGAGTAAAATACTACGCCTCTTTGGCCTTACACTTTCGGCGGACCTCAAATGGAATGACTATATCGAATCCATTGCCAAATCTGTTGCTATGGAAGTCGGTTCTCTGTGCAGGGCCCGGAAGTTTTTCCCACCTGAATCTATTCTGCACATATACAAATCTACCATCCGCCCGTGTATTGAATATTGCTGCCATATCTGGTCGGGTGCTCCTGCTGCTCTCCTTGGGCTTCTTGACAAAATACAAAGGAGGATCTGTAACGTGGTTGATACTGACTTGGCAGACCGGCTGCAATCACTCTCTCACCGGCGTGATGTGGCTTCCCTGTGCCTCTTCTACAAGTACTTTCATGGCTTCTGCTCCGATGAACTTAGATCACTGGTGCCGCCTAAGCACGAATTTACACGAGATACTAGATTGGCAACTAGGTCCCACCCTTTTACAGTTAAACAAATAAGATGTAACCGTAAATTCTACTCCAACAGCTTCTTTTCTCGCGCTTCCCGCCTGTGGAACTCCCTTCCACAAGTCTGCTTTCCCGACAGCTACAATCTCCAGGTGTTTAAATATAGGGTCAATAGATAGCTCCTATCACAGTAACTCCCAATTATTCTCAGAACACTCTCATCTACCCAACCCTCATTCTCGGTATCCCTACCCGCCTATCACCCACCCTCTGACATTTCCTATATTTAATCATCCTTTCTCCACTCTGTAGCCCCCTGCGCAGTAGTGGCAGTGACATGCCTTGCTCGGGGTGAAACGCTTATAAAAAAAAAATATATATATATATAGATTGGAAGAAGTCCCAACAATATATATATATATATATATATATATATATATATATATATATATAGTGTGTGTGTGTGTGTGTGTGTGTGTGTGTGTGTTTGTGTTTACTGGGTGCGTGTTTAAATGCAAAAAGAAATAGTCTATGTAACAAGTTTCGTCCTTCACAAGAACTTCATCAGACTCAAAGATGGAACTATATAAAATGTTGGGATCTGGGTGAAACTTTAAAGAAAATGTCGGTTGTAATTACACATCGATATTCCATCCTAAATATTTTATCAATCCCCACATTATTGATGATGTTCTTTTGAGGGGCGAAAAACATTGCATAATTTTCCCCCTATTTTATCATGCACCCACCATTAGTCTGACATGCTGAGTTTATATATCGTATTTCTGTCATGTTTACTTGTACGTCTTGTAGAATATGTTTTAAGATGACGTCATTGTTTTGGACCTTACGATTCTGGTATAGAAAAATATGGTAAATATCTTTATAATTCATTCACGTCAGAGAAGAAGACAGAGTATATACAATAAGTAAATCAGGTGAGGAACCGCCTTTATGCCAACAAAACTTCTCTGAGATTTTTCTTTGATAAATGGTACCCAACAGTTCTCAGCAAGTCAGATATTATCGCTGGGCGAGAGTGAGGGGGCGAGAGTGTAGGGTATCTAAAATATAGGTTATGCAAACATGAGAATAAAAATATAGGGCAAATTCTTTTCGCTAAGACCCACAATCCGGTTCACCTTCCCCTTCCTCTGCCCTTGCCTTCATGAAGCATTTGGCAGACAGTTTTAAGTGTACCCATTTGGACTACATTTGTGCTTTGTCGACGACACTCACTATAGTAGTTTTTTTTTCTATTTCTTTTTGTTTCTATTGTCGCTTCCCCTTTTATATCATATTGGCTGGTATTTTGTTTTGTTTCGTTTTTTTGCTATTTTTAAAAAAAATTTTTATCTTCACTGTCTTTGTTAGAAACAAAGAAAATAAGACCTTAAATAACACAGTTCCCTTCAACTCGCGAACACTAACCATGGGTATATAGTTAGTCAATTAAGTGCCATACGTGATACTCGATTGGGCGATCATGTCTCGAAAGATACATGATTGAATGAGCAGAAGATTATCCTGCAGTAGGTTGCCATCGCTTTCTGCGTTAGACTGGTTGCCAGCCAAGGCTATAGAACCCAATCTGTTCTATTATTTAACCCATAACTAGAAGGAAGAGACGAGACGGATTAAACCTTTCCCAAGGGTATTTGTGCGTAAATTAATACAAAGAATTCAACTGGAATTCCAACTCAGTTCTTCGATTTATCGATCCGAGCCGATATCCACCGTATCACGACGCACATACTCGGTATATTCTGCGTATATAGTCAGTCAGTTAAGTGCCATACGTGAAACACGCTTGGGCGATCATGTCTCGAAAGAGACATGATTGACTGGGCAGAAGATTATCCCGCAGTAGGTTGCCATTGCTTTCTGCGGTAGACTGGTTGCCGACCAAGGCTATAGAACCCAATCTGTCCTGTTATTTAACCCATAACTGGAAGGAAGAGACGGATTAATACCTTTCCCAAGGGTATTTGCGCGTAAGTGAATGCAATGAATTCAACTGGAATTCGAACTTGGCTCCGCGATTTCTCGTTCCGAGCCGATATCCACTGCACCAAAACGCACATCCGTGCGTATATAGTACCCAACGCAATTGACGCAATTGACGCAATTTTAATTACAATTAAATCAAATTTTCAGTACTTGGTTTTCTTACCTATATAATGTTTTTCAGTTCCTATTAATGTTAACTCAAAGTAGAAAATTTTGAAGTGCCTGCATGTAAAATATTTCAAATAAAGATTCATATTTAATATTTTTTTGATATTTTCAAATTTGGATATGATATACCCATGGTTAGTAGTGGTGTAACTTTAATTGGTGGTTAGCATTCCAGGGTTAATTCTGCTTCAATTTCAGGGATGAGGAGTTACCATTATTTACACTAATTATATTCAGACTGAAGATTCTGGGAGACGTAATAAGGAAGGAAGACTTCAAGAACCTGATACTCACAGAACAGATAGAGGGAAAGAGAGGCGGGGAAATCAACGTGTAACATACTTGATGGGCTTGGGCAAATGGATGGCAGAGCAAGGTTTGGGAGGGTTACCAGGGAAAAGGGTGTTAAGAGTTACAAGGAATAGATAGATGTAGAAGACCGTGATCGTCTACATCATGAAAGGACACGACACGTAAAATAAGAAACTTGGACTATTCTCCTCATCTTTCTCAACGTTTCGGCTGTTGTTCTCTTCGATGATAACAACGAAGATTAGGACAACAGTTAAAAAATGCGAAGGCCAGGGTCAAAATTCAAAATGCAGACAAAGGCAATCCATAACTGTCCGAATGCTCCGCCTACGAGGCACTCCAGCCAATCACTGACCATTCTGGCCCTGGGCTTCGCGTTCTGTAACGTGTCGTCATATATATTCGTGAATGCTTGGCAATCTCTTCCCCATTGAAGAATAGACTTGAGGCAACGAAAATCTGGTCCTACAGGAGGATACTGAGAATAACAAGTCCTAAAATGTGAGCAATGACGGAATTCTAGAGAAAATGAGAACAAAAAGGATGCTTATACTTAACCTCAGAAAGGGGCAGTTGAAATTTGTAGAGTACCCAGTAAGTCTTATTTACTTATTGAGTACCCGAGCCAACGGAGAATCTGTAACGTGATCGATACCGACTTGGCAGCTCAGATACAGTCACTTTCTCACCCGCGTAATGTGGCTTCCCTGTGTCTCTTCTACAAATACTTTCAAGGCTTTTGCTCCGATGAACTTAGCTCACTGGTGCCCCCTATGTATAAATTTACTCGAGCCACAAAATTAGCAACTAGGTAGCGCTATTTTATAGTGAAACCAATAAAATGTAAACGCAAAATCTACCCCCAGCTTCTTTTCTCGCACTTCCCACCTATGGAATTCCCTTCCGTTTACTTGCTTCCCCGACAGCTACAATCTCCAAGAATTTAAATCAATAGACATCTCCTATCTCACTGACTTTCACCCTCTTTCTCATGCTCCTTTCTCCATCCACTCCACTCTCATCCTTCTCTTATCCACTTCCTGACACTCCCTATAATCTGTCCCTCTTTCTCATAACTTTCCTCCTATGTAACCCCCTGTGCACCAGTAGCAGTCAACTGCCTTGCTTGGGGCGATACGATTATAAAAAGAAGTTCAACTAGGAAATTTTGACTGGGAAAAATTTCGGTGTTTTAACATGATGTGGCGATAAGCCTCCGAATTTGGTGTAAAACATTTGGCTAGAAAAAGTCGAGTCTCACAGCTGGAGGGGTTGCGGAAAACATCGAATAACCTTTCTCTTTTATGTGTCGTAACCATTCAAGACATAGGCGATCATGGTCTTCCACCTCTTCCGGCCTCTTGTTGCGTTTAATAGATGTTGTCCTGCTATTTCTCCCAAACCTGCTCTGTCGTCCATTTGTGTAAGCCCATCAAATATATCACATACTGCTTACTGTCTTTCCCTCTATCCGCCCTGTGAGTATCATATTCTTCAAACCCTCCTTCCTCATTACGTGTCTCAGAAACTTCAGCTGTCTCTTTCTGATGTCAAGTATAAGTTCCATTCTCTCTAAAACCTCGTCATTGCTCACTTGTTCGGTCTATGGTATCCTCAGCATCTTTCTGTAGGACCACATTTCTTCATCTTTGAGGAAATTGTCCATCAATCGCTGCCATACAGGAGGACAAACATTACATAACATTCCACTCCTGAATGAAATTGTGTAGTTTGCAGAACAGGTTTTAGGAATGATAGAAAAAAAAAGACAGACGAGACAAAGAGCTACACAGGACAGGAAATTGTGAAGGGTCATGACCGTCCATGTTTTGAATGGACACGGCAGATAGAACAAGACTGACATCATGTTTTTTAAATTGCCGTTTATATTTCCGCTCTCACTGTAAATAAGCAAGTGTATTGGTTTCCTTTCATGACATTGTCATCATCAGTATCTCTACAGAGCTATATTTGTCTCTGTCTCTGTCTGTTGTTATTGCAACTAACAGCTCGTGGCATTGTTTACATTTTTTTCGTCTATCATTTTTTTTTTTTTTTTTGCCTCTGCTAATAACGGTTTAATTCTTAATTAAATAATAATCTATTTTAAGTCTCCGATTGTTCACTTAGCTATCACAATATACATTTTCTTTGTCCGCCATTCCCTAAAATACTAATCCTGTAATTAATATTGTTTTGTTTCTACGCACCTATTTCGGGCTGAGAACTTTAGGCATGTCGTTCATTCTACAAGTTTTTTTCTGTTTTGTTTTGTTTTTATTTTGTTTTTTTGTTTTTTAATCATTTCACCTCAAACAAGGCGGACAGTTACTAGCACACAGGGGATTAAAGTGAGAGAAAAGTCAGGGTATAGAGGATGTCGAAGAAAGGATAAGCGATGAATGGGATTCAAGGAGATAGAAGACGGCAACTGACGTTGCATTTAAATTTTGGGAGATTGTAGCTATCAGGAAAGCAAGTAAATAAAAGAGGCTTCCACAGACAGGAAGCGCGAGAAAAGGAACTATTAGAGTAGAAGTTAAATTTTAAGTATTTCAACGATAAAAGGATGGGACCTAGATGTCAACCGAGTAGCTCGCTTAAATTCATATGGTCAGGGCAGAAGGGGCATAAAGCTAGTCAGTGTAGCTGCCATGAAAATATTTGTAGAAAAAACGGTGAGAAAGTGAATGAAGTCGAGATGTTATATCAGAATCGATTACATTAATCTTCTTTAGATTTTGTTGAGAACTTCTTGATGAATAGCAGGAGCATCCAATAAGACATGGAAACATTATTCAATGCACGGACGAATGATAGATAGATTTATAAATGTGCAAGATGGATTCTGACGAAAAACTTTCCGAGGTAGCTCTTGTGAAGAACTTTTGCCAGTGTTGGGGAATTTCAGTCATCGGAAACGAGGAAATCTGAAATTAAATTGTTTTTACATTTCCTAACGTATGTTGATTATAAATTAAGAAAACATTTTGTAAGGCTGAAAAATTTTCAGCCCTACAAAGACCCGATCTCATAACAATTTCTAAGAACTGGCCAGATTTTTGGAAGAGAAAGTAACAGTTAATTTCTCAATAAAATTTTTATATGATGATCAGTCAGTTAAGTGCCATATGGGATACACATTTAGACGATCATGTCTTCAAAGGGACATGACCCACTAGGTAGACGGTTTTCCTCCAGTAGGTTGATATTACTTTCTGCGATAGACTGGTTGCCAATCAAGCCTATAAAACCCAATCTGTCCTGTTATTTAACCCATAGCTGGAAGGAAGAGACGGATTAATATCTTTCCCAGGGGTATTTGCGCGTAAGTGAATGCAACGAATTCAACTGGGATCCGAACTTGTCCCTCCAATTTCTCGTTCCGAGCCGATATCCACTGCACCAGAACGCACATTATGAGGGTACGAAACCTAATTTAAAAAAAACTGCAATCTCATCGGATGATACTGATTTCAGATATACGATTCTTAATTAACGGTAGTAGAATTTAAAAACGACCTGAGTATTACATTTTTTAAAAAAATCATCAAAATTAAGATGAGAAAAAAAGTCAAAGAATGAATAATAATGACAGTGCTTCTGATAATTTGGGACAATTTAAAATGATTTGTAATTTACATTCGTGCTAATATCCTCGTCATTGTTATCACAACGTTTCAGCTATCTTCAGGTGTCTGTTGATCGAGAGAACCTTCAGGGAATTTTGAACAAATCTTTATTTAATCTATACGGGTATATCGTTCTAATTCTAATATGTAGGTACATATCAAATTGTTCTTTTTTCAGCCTATTTATTTATTTTTTGAATCGTATCACCCCGAGCAAGGCAGTAACGCCATTGATGTGCAGGAGGCTACATAAGAGTAAAAAGATTAGATAAGAGAGAGTGAAGAGAAAGATGAACCAGTTAGAAAGGAGCAAGAGAAGGATGGGAACACAGGTGTGATGACAGGTGCAAAGGTGAAGAGAAAGGAATGCATATACAGGGTGGTGTAGAAAGAACAAGTCAAGTGGTTAAGAGATGAGTATTGACATTGCATTTAAGTTCCTGGAGGCTGTAGCCGTCAAGAAAGCAAGCAAGTCGAAGTCTGTGCTACCCAGCACAGGGTTTGAACTCATAATTGCTGTGTCATCAGATACATGAGCCAACACTTTAATCTACTAGGCTATAAGAGAATCCTAAATCATAAGCCCAAGACGTAAAGTTAATGTTCTAAATGCCTGTCTGATGCCTGCCTTCTGCTGCTACTTAAGCTTCTTAGCTGCCGTTTCCATTTGTGAGTTCAATCCCTGGGCCTGCTAGTATAAAACCCAACCATTGGAAATAGAACTAGCATTAATTAAGCAGTACGAGAAAACGAAAGAAAAAAAATACATGACGAGATAACCGTAGATATTGACAGTATAACAAGAACAATCTACCCCTAACCCCACTGCCGTAGATTAAAGGAGAGATAGACACCTGAAATGGAGGCAGGCGGCATGACAGCCGAAACGTTGTGATAATAAAAAATGAGGACATATTATGCTAATAATGTAGATAATAACTCATCCCAGAAATTAAGACGGAAATTACGGTGATTGTGTTACGCCAATTTCCTAAGTGGGGAGGGTAGTGCCTTGAAAATTACTATCCCGAATCCCGTCTTTTATCTTTACATGAATACCCACCATTGGGGAGTGCGTACCTGTCAAACATGTGGTATGCCATCAGTCAAATATATTTGACTGGTGGCATATTAATAAACTTAGCGTAGAAAGACATAATACTAAATTGAAGGGTACTGGGTAGGAACCTTGCATTTTGCCAGTTCTCCAAATGAGGGACAGTTTGTTTACCCTGAAAATAGAAAATGTTTCTAAAATTATTTCGCGCCCTTTGTTACACTGTTACTATCTAATTCTATGATTACGCCGCTTTGTAACAGTTCTAGAAATAGACTTTTCAGAAATATAATCTCTTCTCGTTATTAATCACAGTAAGTGGTTGTTTTTCTTTCTTTCTTTTATTTGGTGCTGTTCTTTTGATCATGAGATTATTGCGTTAGCCCCAAAATTCGTTCTTTTTTTATAGCGAGATGGTATTAGGAGCGTTTAGTTTTCTATTGAACAGGTGAAGAGGCTCATCCCTTGTTCCCTGTTTAGGATGTGGTTTCCGGCTTTCTCTTTTCCAATCTTTTCACTCTTACGTAGACCCCTGCACTCCAGTGGCGTTACCGCCTTGCTCGGGGTGATATGATTAAAAAAAACAAAAAAAACAACTTTATTCAAAAAATTAATTTCTGACTAAGGCGATAATATCACTAAGACGCAAGGGTTATCGAGTGTGAAAAAAAATTAGAAGGAACAGAGAATCTAATCTTAAACAAGAAACAAGGCATAAACCTTTACTCCGGTTCAATAGACAGGTATGGAGTATGAACCGGGCGATAGGCGAATCTATCTTCTTTTGAGAGAAAAAAAAAATAGAAAACAAAGAGTAAGAGAAAAAATAAGAGAAAGACTAAAGAGTCAAAATTTCTGAGTTTAGGTGGGGAAAATTTGACTGGTACTCTCGTAAAAATTATCGTCCTGGGTATGATTATATACTACATCCGGCAGCAAGGTTTCGAGGGGCGTGGAAACACCTCTTAAATGCTGTTGTTTCCAAGTTCACCCAGACCCGGGGTGGTAGCACCTGTTAGGCTCCCAAATATGGGTAAATAGTGAAACCCAAACAAAAATCAACAAAAATTACCAGCAATACATTTTATGATGTACAATATATATTTGTCAGTTAAGTGCCATATGTGATACACACTTGGGTGATCATGTCTCGAAAGAGACGTGAATGACTTATCAGAAGATATTCCCGTAGTAGGTTGCCATTACTTTGTGTGGTAGACTAGTTGCCAACCAAAACTATAGAACCGAATCTGTTGTTATTTGAGCCATAACTGGAAAGAATTAACGAATTAATACCTTTCCCAACGGTATTTGCGCGTCAGTGAATGCAATGAATTTGACTGAAATTCGAACTCGGCTCTAAGATTTTATATATATATATATATATATATATATATATATATATACAACGCATTACTCTTCAGTAATGAATTGAGTTCTCCGGTGGCTTGCGTGTGTATGCACCGCATATATATAATACGCTAAAATTTTCTCCTTTCCTTCTCATTCTGTACGCCGATGGCTTAGGGAGTAGGTACTCCGAATGATACCAAATCGGTCGAGTTTCGATACCGGCTGGAAGCAAGTGGATGTCTATCCTCACTGATGAGCTGTGAAACAGGCTTGTATGTGGATGACACACACATATATATATATATAGTGATTGTCACTTCTTGACCGAAGAAGACCATCTTTACAACTGCATTCCTTTTTCTTTTTCTTTTTTTCAGACACACTGTCAGATAAATTTTTAAACCAGCGCTACTTTTACAAGTTATTGCATAAATTTTGCATCTGAAAGTGAGATCCCTTAGTCCAACAGACACAGCATCAACGCGAATTTCCATGTGTCTCTTTAATCTAAAAGCTGACTTGTGAAAAAAAAAAAAAAAAAAAAAAGAAGGCGCGATGATTGATTTTCCGCTGTCGGAAATTTACAGATGTAACGGGTCTCCTGATTGGCTGATTTAACCCGAACCTCGTTTTGAACTTTAGGCGGGCTTTACCAGAGGTTTTTGTTTTTTTTCTGATGGTTTTTGTTCTCTCCTTTTTTTCAGCTAGCACGAACAGTATCGGACGTATTTGTGCCGCTCCGGATTTTTGTTGCAGCAGGGCCTAAATTGGCGCCCACTTGTCTCGCTATATCGAGACCATCTTACCAATTCTTTGTAATCTTTTAGGCTAATGCCACAACTTTGTAACAGAGAAAATCTCTTGTTACCCTTCTTACCTTAAAAAGGATACCCTATGGGCAAAGCCTTGCCTTCCTAGAGAAAAATTCTCTAAGCACTATCATCTTATACCAAGATAAGAAACTGTGAAAGAAGCTGACCCAGAAGAAAGTTCCTGTACGTCGCGGATCGCAGTTCCTTGTGTCTTTTTCATCCCACTCCTAGACGGAGGATACTATACCAAGCTAAGCAGAGAAAAGAGACTATACCAAGCTACACAGTAGCAGCAAAATTCAGCATATTTTTGCAAGACAAATAAATTGTTTTTTCTATACCAGGTATGTCTTGTTATGTTTGATAATTTCCTTTCACTGCTTAAGCGCTAAGCTATGTGAATATATTTCTCACATAGCTTTTATTGCAAAAATATGAGCGTTACATATTTTATTGTAAATTTTTCCCTTCCAGAATTGTTATTTGTGTGATTTTTTTTGGTGCTTCTTGTCTGCTACCTAAAAAAAAAAAAAAAATTTTTTTTTCAAAATTTGTCGGAGAGGGGGTTAGTTTGACTGGATAAGCCTTGATATTTCCTTATTTTCTCTCTCTCTTCGCATGTTATCCAGGTATGCTTGAGGGCGACATCATGGCGGCCTTAAAAGAATTGACAAATAAAATTGAAGCAAAAAAATTTCGTATTCAAAGTACGGTGAACTGGCTTAAGGAAAATAATTCCTCTCTGTCAATCATCGAGGCGAGCGAGGAAGACATAACAGGTTGGCTGAGGGATTTGGACAATCTATTTGACCAAATTATTGTAAAGTCTCCTAAAGAGGAGCGGTTGACAATTTGCAATGACTCGGTAAAATTTTCTTCTGGCGTAAGGGAAATGATATTTGAGTTGAAATCTGGTCAAGAGAGCGGCAAAAATTTAAAACCTGTCTCTCTTCAACCTTTAAAATTACAATTGGAGTGTCCTGACTTCAGTGGGTCTCCTTCGGCGGATAAATTTGAATTTCGGACATTTCTCAGAAGGTTCGAATTCTGCACAGCCAACTTGGGCAATGCTGACAAGATGTTGATTCTCAAGTCAAAGTTGACGGGGAAAGCCTTTGATTTAATTTCTAATTTGGATGTTTCCTCCGAGAACTACACCTTTGCATTGGATAGCCTAAAACAAAAATTCTTGGATCCATCCCTTATTAAGGACCGAATTTTTGAGGAAATAATTCCACTACCGGTATATTCATATTCAGATACACTTGGCCCATTTTTTGAGGATTCCTCTGTTGAACGCGGAATTGAACTTTTCCTCTCTCTCGAGTCTATTGGAATCGACGAGAGTGAAACCTTATCTTCCTATGATGAAGAAAAAATTGATGACTTCAAGAAATCCATTGTTTTGAAAAATGGTAGATATTATGTGGATCTGCCCTGGGACAGAGATAAATTGTCTCGGGTGGATTCTAATTACGTGCCTTCCCTAAAGATAATGCATAGGGTGGCAGATTCCTTGGAGAAGAAGGGACTCTATGACGAGTATTTACAAGTTTTTAGAGAATACGAGGATTGTGGTATTGTCGAACCTTTTTCAGTTCCTCCTGGGGACTTTAAGAATTATTGTTGGATTCCTCACCGGCCCGTTGTTAAAGAGGGCCTTGGGGTCACTACGAAAATCCGCCCCGTCTTTAATTGTTCGTTGAAACGGCGGGGGGGTGTTTCTATTAACGATGCAGCGTATGCTGGAGTTAACTTAACAGCACAGCTACTGGACTTGTTGTTGATTTTTAGAAAGAACAACTATGTTCTTTTAGGAGAACTTCGTAAGGCCTTCCTCCAAATCCGCCTGAGAACTGTTCAGGACAAAAATAGATTTTGTTTTTTTCTCAAGGTAAATGACAAATTGTATACCTACAGGTACAACTCCATCATTTTTGGCTTTAATGCAAGTCCCTTTATTCTGGGATGCATCCTTAAGTTTCACGTGGAGAGATATGATTCTGATATATCTTCTTCTGTAATCTCCAACAATTTTTATGTTGACAATTTGGTCACTACTAGTTGCGATGCCAAATCTCTCCTTTCTGTGTATAGTACTGTACGTAACAGGTTGAAGGACGCAGGATTCGATCTTCAGTCCTGTAACTCCAACTGTGCGGATTTGCAAAAGAAAATGTCAGAGGATGGATCAATTACCTCCCCCTTCCCTCCTATGAAAAGGTACTGGGGTATTATTATTCCCCTCGACAAGATACAATCAGACTTGCGCCCACTGAGATTAACATTAACGTAGACACTAAACGTGGAATTCTGTCTCAGACTTCCAGCATCTATGATCCGCTTTCCTTACTTCTCCCAGTTACTATTCAGGGCAAGACATTCGTTAGCCAACTATGGAAAAACAACTTGTCCTGGGATCAACAGATCCCTGAAAATTTTACTATCCCTTGGCAAACTCTTGCTAAGGAACTTAATGAATTAAGCGAATTTGAGTTCCCCAGACGTGTGTTGCAGGAGAGCTTCCCGGTGGAATTTATTTGTTTCTGCGACGCATCTAAGCTCGCATACGGGTTTTCTTTATATGTTAAACAAGGAAATCGATGTTCCTTGTTGTTCGCTAAAGCTAAGGTGGCTCCCATTAAGCAGAAAACCCTACCTACTTTGGAACTAATGGCGATCTATCTCGCTCTCAAAGTTGTTCCTAAGGTTATTGAAGCCTTGAAGCCTATCAACGTACTTTCTATTTTCCTTGTGTCAGATGCACAAGTAGCCTTATCTTGGGTTTTAAATGGAAAGGGGTCTAAAAGAAATATTTTTGTGGAAAATCGTGTCCTGAACATAAAAAAAATGTTGGAGGACGTTAACATCAGATTTGGCGTCACCCCCTTGTTCAAGTATGTCCCTTCGTCGGAAAATCCTGCGGATTTGTTGACTAGAGGCCTTTCAGCCTCCAAGTTTAAACAATTGTTCGATTTTTGGGTATACGGACCCGATTGGCTAAATCAACATAACATCGACTGGCCAGTATCTCCATTACCTTGCCTTAATGACACCAACCGGAAGATTGTATCCTGTATGTTAACCGAGGATTCTCGCGCAGACGAATCCAGTCTTCCTTTAAATATTTCTAAATTTTCAACATTGTCTAGAGCGATCAACGTTCTTGAAAAGGTTTTAAGGTTCGGTGATAAGTTGATGCATCGACACACTGATACCTACCATAAAGCCAAATTGTTGCTTTTTTCTGATATGCAAAGGGAGGCATTTCCCTTTGAGTTGGAATATTTGACTCATCCTTCTAATAAGGTGGTACCTCCTAGAATAACTGCCCTTGGGTTGTTTATTGATAGGGATGGTCTGTTGCGGACTAAAGGACGCATCCAGAATTCCAGTATACTCCACTTCGGAGTCAAATTCCCTATACTTTTGGGTAAACATCACCCCTTAACTGAATTGGTTATCAAAGAGGCGCATTTGAATTGTTGCCACATGGGAACCAATTCAACTCTTTCCAAATTGAGATTATCCGGATTTTGGATTCCCCAGGGAAGACAATCGGTAAAGAAAACACTTCGTAGCTGTATTACTTGTAAGAAAATTAATTCTTTACCGTATAAAGCTCCCTCGGGCTCTCAACTACCCACCCATCGGGCAAATTTTGTTCACCCCTTTCAACAAGTGGGTATAGATTTTACCGGCCATTTCTTGGTAAAGTACAAGGATGATGAAATAAAGATGTACATCCTGCTATTTACCTGCATGAGTCTTCGCGCAGTGCATCTGGAGCTTTTGCCTGACATGAGCTCCAGATCCTTCCTGTTAGCCTTCGTCAGATTTACCAATCTTTTTGGCGTTCCCTCTCATGTCTATTCGGATAATGCTAAAACCTTTCTAGCATCCGGCATTATGTTGTCTGAAATTTTCGTTTCCGACGAATTCAGGGAACATTTTAGGTCCGCTTCCATTAGTCATCACACCATTCCCCTTTATTCCGCCTGGTATGGGGGCGCATGGGAGAGAATGATCAAAACCATGAAGCAATGCTTGAAAAAATTAATAGGTAGGAGGAAAATTCAGTATTTTGAATTTTTAACGATAATTTCTGACGTGCAGAAAGCGATCAACGATCGACCGCTGACTTATTTTACCGCTTCAGAAGGGGGCCTAGATATTTTAACCCCCAATCACTTTCTACAAACTGGCTACAATCCACGTTTGTTAATTAGTAACTATGGATCGGAAGATCTGTGCCCCGATCCCCCTAGTAGAATAAAGCTGGTGCAATCTTTGGAGTTAAGACATAAATATGTCGAAAAATTTAGGAAGATGTGGCACAATGATTATCTGTTGTCTCTGAGAGAGAGGGATACGAATTTGAAGGGAGATTGCCCTCTAAAGGTGTCAGTTGGAGAAATTGTATTAATCAAATCTCCTAATAAGACTAGACCTTTTTGGAGTCTAGGTAAGGTGCTTAGACTCATTACCGGGAACGATGGTAAAGTTCGCTCGGCCTGTGTGTTGAGGAACGGTTGCGAACAGGTTCATTCCTTAAAACATTTATTTCCCCTGGAATTAAAGGCAGACAGAAGCACATTCAGTTCCCCTTGATCTTATTCTATGAAAAAAAAAAAGTAATGGATAACCATTACTTTTTTCGTTCTCCGTTGGCAGTGTGTCAGAAATTTACAGATGTAACGGGTCTCCTGATTGGCTGATTTAACCCGAACCTCGTTTTGAACTTTAGGCGGGCTTTACCAGAGGTTTTTGTTTTTTTTCTGATGGTTTTTGTTCTCTCCTTTTTTTCAGCTAGCACGAACAGTATCGGACGTATTTGTGCCGCTCCGGATTTTTGTTGCAGCAGGGCCTAAATTGGCGCCCACTTGTCTCGCTATATCGAGACCATCTTACCAATTCTTTGTAATCTTTTAGGCTAATGCCACAACTTTGTAACAGAGAAAATCTCTTGTTACCCTTCTTACCTTAAAAAGGATACCCTATGGGCAAAGCCTTGCCTTCCTAGAGAAAAATTCTCTAAGCACTATCATCTTATACCAAGATAAGAAACTGTGAAAGAAGCTGACCCAGAAGAAAGTTCCTGTACGTCGCGGATCGCAGTTCCTTGTGTCTTTTTCATCCCACTCCTAGACGGAGGATACTATACCAAGCTAAGCAGAGAAAAGAGACTATACCAAGCTACACAGTAGCAGCAAAATTCAGCATATTTTTGCAAGACAAATAAATTGTTTTTTCTATACCAGGTATGTCTTGTTATGTTTGATAATTTCCTTTCACTGCTTAAGCGCTAAGCTATGTGAATATATTTCTCACACCGCTTCTTTCCAATTTGAAAGAGAAAACCTGCCACATAAACTACATAAATAAGTTTTGAAGGAAAAGTAACGCTACGAGATTTCCCTTTGCGAAAATTGCGCTTAGCATGTTCCACCTTGTCCTTTTTAAAATGGTTACAATTTCGGTGAGCCGAAGTTCTCCACAAAGTCCGACATTAAGCTTCCACTTCCCAGGTACCAACTGATATTCAAGAGCTTTGAGATGCAAAAACATTCCTTTGTTCTAAAAGTATAAATTTATGTATAAAATATTTAGATTACGGTTTTAAATAATACAAAGAGATGCATATGCTGTCAAACAAAAATCTATCAACTAACATAAAATAGCACTTTCAGGACATCCAGTCAGTTAAGTGCCATACGTGATGCACAGTTCGGCGATCATGTCTCTTTTGAGACATGACTGACTGAGCAGAAGATTTTTCCGCAATAGGTTGCCATAACATTCTGTGGTAGACTGGTTGTCAACCAAGGCTACAGAACCCAATCTGTCCCTGCTATTCAATTCCTAGCTGGGGGGTTAATACTTTTCCAAAAGTTATTTACACGCAAGTGAATGCAACGAATTTAACTGGAATTCGAACTCATATCTCCAATTTCTTATTCCAAGCCTAAATTCATTGCACTACAACGCTCCTTATGACATTAGTCCATATAATATCCTACAATTTCTTAAAGAAATCAAACTGTATTCCAAAATGTAACTTTAACAAACTACAGCATAAAACACGCATATCACTGCCGTTAGTAATAATGTCCACATAAATATGTATATGCACAAAAGCTGAATATCATCTACCATGTATTCAATTGTGACGGCCGAATAATGTATATCATAGTTTTATTACTTTAAAGTTCACAAGAAAATTAAATTTCGGCATTAAATGACCCATAATTAATTGCAATACCGTTAAACAAAGAAATCAATGTATAAATCAACTGTAACAAATAGGGGAAACAGTTTTCATGCACTAAATTTGTATCTTAGAAAAGACTACATTTTAAAGTTAACAGTGATGATGGCTAGATAGACCTAGAGTGGTGTTGCCGATAAAATCTAGCAGTTTATATCTAAGCATTTTGCTTCGAGAGCGAAATAATACTGATTATGCTGGGTTCATCTTTTTCGTTATTTTTAAATGTTTTTGTCACCAAGAATAATCTTAAGATACAAAAATCAGGTCATATTGAAAATGGCGAGAAAATGTATCTGCTTAAAAGTTTGATTCTGGGTTTCTTTATCTATTCATTCATAATTGCCAACTAATTTCTGTGTGGTTTTCATACAAAGATAACAATTGTCTGCGGTTATAAAAGTGAAAATATTATTGACTTTATATTTTATGAAACATTCGCTTTGTCAGACGTCTATATATATATATATATATATATATATATATATACACTACCGGCCATAATTATTAGGTCAACCCACTTTTTAAAAAAATGATGTATTTCATACTATTTTTAGTATTCATTGCCAAATGGATAATTCAAAATGAAAATAGAATGGTTCTTTTGTTAATACTGCACAATAACATGTGCATCAAATGAACCGTTCTGGCGTCAAGTTTTTCTGCTCTCTTCCCTATGCTAGTCTCTTCTTATTGGCTGGCTTCATTGTAAAATTTTGCAAAGTATTAAAAACAAAAGAACTATTCTATTTTCATTTAGAATTATGCACTTGGCAATAAATACTAAAAATAGTACGAAGTACATCATTTATTTTTTAAAACTTGGGTGGCATAATAATTATGGCCGGTAGTATATATATATTGTAACAAACAATGAAACTTCGCGATGTATGTCTCGGGAACCTCCACAGACTTAAGTCAAATAGAAATGGTACAAAATGAGACGAAGGGTTATCGTTGTAGGGACGACAATGATGTTGATGGGATAGTTGAAGAGACGGTTGTCAATTGGGAGAAGTGACAAAAGTTGGTCGATAAAGTATTCAATACAGCATCACACATACACAAACATAAGCATGACTACATACATACATACATACATACATACATACCAGGTACATACATACACATGTATGTATGTACCTGTATATATATATATATATATATATATATATATATATATATATATTCATATATATATATGAAATGATTTGTTTGAACATTATTTTTGATCGATACTCGTATTTAAGTAGATATTCTGTTTTTAATCAAACAGTATTATATATTTATTTCTACCTGCCTGATTATTTACGATAAATTTTTATTACGAAAATGTGTGTCATTCGGCAGGATTCGAACCTGCGACCCCTATCCACATAATGTGATTTGGCGCGTCTTAGACCTCTCGACCACGAATGACGATAAGTCTAGAGTGAGAGCGAGAGAGAGAGAGAGAGAGAGAGAGAGAGAGAGAAAGAGAGTGCGATGGATATATTGTAGTCTAAAATATACAAAAATGAATATATCACTGACGTCTCATTTTAACAGATATATTTACCAAAGTTACACAAAAATATCCTGAAATACGAAAGAGCAATTTTATTTAATAAAATCCCCATTGGCTTGAACCACAGACTCCAGATGACTTCAGATTCTCTTGCATTTCTCCTGAATTGCCTCCTTGTATAAGTTGGTGAATGTTGCCGTAATCACTGACTTCATTTCACGTTTGGTGTTATAAGAAGTTTTGTTGGGCTCTCACTCACATACGTTCCACACATAATAATCAAGGGGGTTTCAATTTTGGAAGGTAGGTAGCCAGATGCAAGGGGTGATGTGATCGAAGAAATTGTCTGACAAACATGACTAGGTTCTCCTGCTCGTGTGTCATGATGCAGAGTCCTGTTGCCAGACATAGGATCTTCCAGAAGCCACTATCTTGTCCCAGAGCAGCACAACCTCCTCAAAACAGTTCCGTGTAGGCAGTTTCGTGTAGGCAGTTCTGTGTAGGCTTCCGTGTTGAGTTTAAAGGTTTTGCCAACAAATTCAGGGGTTCTTTTCTTATCAGAACGATCAGAGTGAATTTTCCGAGTTACCGTACCTTCGTAATCACCATTAAACTCATCTCTTTCCGAATTCTCTGCACTGACCTCAGATTGACACTCAAACACTCTGAAATGTTCGTATTGGAGCTTCCGGTGCGAATGCCAAACAGTACAGCATGGTGTTTCTAAATTTCTGGTGGACTGAATCGCGTCATGGTACATACGTGACATTAAAAATATAAAATGTCGACAAATTACTCATCGCTTCTCATTCTACGCTCTCACACTCTGGAAGAATAGTAGACTCTGAAAAACAGTAGCTACTCTGGCATCTACGCATCGTTCAGTCAGCAATGAATTAGAGCACTCTCAGCTATTGGGCGTGTATAATGATAATATACACGCTAAAAAGTCTGCCTTCTTCTACCGAGCGCCCGTAGAATCGCCGACTGATGCCACTTCGGTCGGGTTTCAACCTTGGGTAAAAAGCAATCGGCTGTCCAACCGTACTGATGAAGCTGATCTGTCTGCGGATGACTATATATATATATATATATATATATATATATATATATCAGTTAATTACGTGATACACGGTTGGGCAATCTTTCGGCCCAGCCAGTCATGTCTCTTTCGAGACATGACTGGCTGGGCAGAAGCTATTCTATTAGCCATTATTAAGAGTGATTTGTTTGTTTTGTTCTTTTCATAACTAAATGTATAGATTTTATATATTTGTATCTATAGTTAATTTACTAAACGCCGCTTAGAAGTAGCACAACTATGGGGTCCCCAGTGAGAATCGAACTCACAACTTAGTTGTAATAGGTTCTAGCAGGACAAGCTTGCTAACCATTACATCTCACCTAGTTGTCCAAATATATGTGTATCTATAGTGATGGGAATTATGTTTTAAATGTCTAAACGCGTTCTGACAGTATTCATAGTTGGTATTATGCAGCATTAGATTTTTCTTTTTTTATTAATAATGCTCCAATATTTTTATCCGTATTTTTATGCAACAAAAATAAAAAGTTTAATTATTGTAATTTGTCAGTTGTTTTTCATGAAACTTGTATAACAGAAGGATTGCTTCATAAATACCTCCTCCCACACACGAATATACAAGAAATAGAAACAAAAGTATTAACAAATCACTTTGCCTAACCCTCTTTGCCGGTCAATCATCTAACGCGAACTAATTTCTCCATGGATTTCATAAAAAACATAATTGTCTGCGGTTTATATATATATATATATATATATATATATATATATATATATATATATTATTATTATTACACTTTATTCCTTCTTTACAATAAAGTAATTATCTTGCCGAATTCAAACCAATAATATTCTACTGACGACTTGTCAAAACTTACGATGTAGAAGATTTTATATAGATATTAAGTTCAGTATTCACTGTATATATATATATATATATATATATATATATATATATATATATATATATATATCATCATCAGACCTTTTTTTTTTTCAAACCCGAAAAAGGAAGACCTCCCATGTCCCTTACCCACAGATGTCAGCGACTTCCTGGTTTTAATTAAGGGTAGTGCCACACCCGCCACGCTTGGCCTGCGGGATGGTGATGAATTTCTGTCAGGGTCGCCTGTTTGCTGAGTATGATCACGTACTAGGGTTCAATATTTCGTCTTTTTATTCATAGCCGTGTTGGTAGGAGTGGTTTGGTAGGAGTGGATTCCGCTCCTATTCTTGAATTTAGAGGGCTCCTTTACTAAAGAATCCGGCCTACACAGCTATTTATTTCTAGCTGTGGGGTGGGGAGTAATAGATTTCGGCATTAATGAAAAATCACCAGCCTGAAGTGAACACCAATTATCTCAAATAGAATTCGAACTCGGTACGCAGATTCCGAGCCACTAACCATTACGCCACCAGCAATTTTTGTAGATTTACGCACGCACATTCTCAACGTCGCGTAATGGTTAGGAAGTTTGTCTCGCTAGAACTTATTATAACTGAGTAGCGAGTTGGATCCTTTCGGCTTTGTGCTACGTCTAAGCATCGCTTAGAAAATCAAAAGGTACCTCCACAAATCTCTGAAAAAAAGTATAGCATGAAGAAAAAGGCCCCAAACTTGAAAACAAAGTTTTTCTGACAAAATTTTTATCTCTATTATTAAAAGGAAAGATTAAAGTATTTTTAATTATTAAAAAAAAAAATCAGAAGTTATTATGAATAATGTAATATTACGAAACTCATTATTTTTTCGGTGAAAAACACATGAAGAAATTAAATTACGTTGCAAAAATTTGTTTTATTAGTTAAACGCAGGACTTCTTGTGGAATGTAAATAATCTTTTTTTTTTTTCAAACAGCTTTTCTCCGAAAATCTACTTCGAATAGTAAAATAAAAATTGCAATAAGGCTATGACATTAGTTAAATTAGATAAACTTTTAGCTGCTTTTAAATATATAAATATATAAAGGATATTATAGTCTGAAGAAAAAAAATCGAATAATGAATTTTTACAAGAATTGATTTCATTTTTTCTTTTTTAATTATAATAATTTACAAAGTTTCAAAAAATGTTTAAAATTCTTCAAAGCCTTGTTGCAGTTAGGTTATTAAGTTATTAAGTGAAGATTATATGTACTAATTGAAAACTGAAAAGCTTAATACAAATTATCGAGCCGAAAGATATTTAAAATAAATTTTCAATTTTTTTTCTGTCTGCATAAAGGTTGTTTTTTTTTTAAATATATATTTCGTCTGTGACTTTAGAAGGTCACGAGTTTCACGGTTTCTTCCTCTTAGAAAAAAAAATGGGACAATTATGTCAATTCTGGTGACTCATACTTAGCTTATTATTGGTTGTTATCACTCACTTCACAGGTCAGAAATATATGACCTCCGTGATTAAGAAATATTTTTATTCTAAATTTCATGTTATAAACAAGTGATACTTGTTTCAGATCAGATTAATTTAAGTTTAAATTTTCTAATTTTCCAAAAATAACTAGTCATGGATGTTTGTTTTTTTTTTGTTTTTTTTGCAAGATTTTTCAAACAGAGAATCAATTTTTGTTTACAAACTTGTCAATCTGTCAAAATAGACGACAAAAATGATAAGTTTTGAAAACTCTGAAACAGTTGAGATTCTAATCAATGTAATTTCTAGTTGAAATGTATCAAAGTATTTTACTTCCTGAAAACGGTAAATTTAATCATTTAGCTTTCAATTAAAGCTAAAATTAAAGCTTCAGAAAACCTTTTTCATTTTTAAAAATTCACTTTAAAACTTAGATATCGAAAATGAGTGGAGGTATTTAATGTAAACTTATCATAGCCGACGCGTTTCGTCTTCTGGGTGACTTTATTAAGGCAAATGCAAGGGTTTTATTTTGTAACAAAGATTTATACACAAGAGCAACAATTTTTTTTTTTAACTTTTAAAGTAAAAGACGCTCCTAAGTATTTATTTGTTATCAGAAAAGTCTAGGCAATCTATGGAGAACGCTAAGTGACACAATTCAATGTTTAATAAACGAAAGTGAATAAACGATGATCTAGAATTTTTTTAATGCAAATTAATATTTAAGTTATTTTAGTTTAGAATTACCTTATGTTGTATAGCACACCACTCAATAAGTCCCATGAATGATATATAGATGGCGCCACTAAAAGAATCAATATACGTTTTAAAAAGTACAAAACTTCAAATAGCACGTGACAAAAGCACGTTCGGATTATTAGTTTATAAATTGCAGCCATTTAAGTGAAGCTACTGTTGCAAATTTTCAAAACAATGGAAAAATCTTAAGTTCGTGTGTTAATAAAGCATTGCTTTCTGCTGGGAAAAATACTGTTCAAGCAATGCAATGGCTTGATAAATGTTATTCGGACTGTGCTCCATCGAAAACAATGGTTAAGAGGTGGTATGCTGACATTAAACGCAGTCGTACAGAGACAAATGATGCTGAACGCTCAGGTCGCCCAAAATCGGCAGTTGTCCCGGAAAACACCAACAAAATCTACTCTTTTTGGCTGATTGTAAATTAAAGTTCCGTGAGATAGCAGAGAAGTTGAACATATCAGAAGGTAGTGTATTCACCATTTTGATTGAACGTTTGTCAATGAGAAAGCTGTGTTTAAGTGGCTGCCGCATTTGCACACAGTCAATCAAAAACAACAACGCGTCGATGATTCAGAGCGTTGTTTGCAACTGTTTCTACACAACAAGAAAAAAGTTTTTGCGTAAATATGACAATGAATGAAACATGGATTCATCACTTAACTCCGGAGTCAAATCGGCAGTCACCTGAGTGAACAGCAGTAGGTGAAAGCCGTCCAAAGCGACCAAAGACGGAAACATCAGCAGGCAAGTGTAATATAACAATCCCGCCCCACCCGAGGAAGCTGAGCAAGCGGGGGTTGTTTTCCGGTCAAATGATGTTTGTTATGCCTAGCGAATGCTGGTTCCAGTTATATCGACGAACAGACAACAAACATAGAAATGTATATAAAAATATGAGTTATATTTTTATTGATGACGATGAACCGTGTAGCCTAGTGAACAGAGAGTGAGAGCGCGCTTCCAGGGGTTGACGGGTTGACGGGTTGTTGCTCCTCTGGTCTGGTCTGGCTCTCTCGTCTGCCTCTGTCTCTCTGCATCGTCTCTCTCTCTCTCTCTGCGTCAAATCCGTGCGCCGAGGTCTTTTTTATAATCTCCAAACCGGTACTTCCGGATTTTGCCTCGCCCACGCACGCCCACGTAATTCTCAGAGACACCTGTTCTGTTTGCCTCTTGTAGCCATTTCCGCTACTGCCGGAAATAAGGTCAAACAAACATCCGTTCCTTTCAACGACCGGAAACGCCCCCGCTTGCTCAGCTTCCTCGGGTGGGGCGGGATTGTTATATTACACAAGGATTTGGTCTTCGTATTTTGGGATGAGCAAAAATTGTTCATCGAATACCTTGAGAAAGAAAGAATCATCAATAGCGAACATTATATAGCCTTATTGGTGTGTTTAAAGGAAGAAATCGCAAAGAAACGGTCACAAATGAAGAAGAAAAAAATGATCTTTCACTAAGACAACGCACCGTGACACAAGACGATGGCAATGATGGCAAAGCTACATGAATTGCACTTCGAATTGCATCCACCCTATTCTCCAGAATTCTCTGAGCCCAACGACTTCTAGCTGTTTCCAGACCTCAAAAGAATGCTCCAGGGAAAGAGATTTGCTTCCAATGAAGAAGTGATATCAGAAACTGATGTGTATTTTGAGGCCAAAGACAAATCGTTCTACAAAAAGGCATCGAATTGTTAGAGAAGCGTTGGAATCAATGTACCGCCCTAGAAAAACTATGTTTACGAATATAGTTAAATTTTGCCTAAGAGTTGTTGTTTTATTAGCTAGATCCGGGATTTATTGAATGATGTGCTACTTTGAATAAGATAAGGTTATTTTCTTTTTAACGTTCAAGCGTTTTATAGTCATGTATGTTGGCTTATGAATATTATATATTTACGCGGTAAATATTAATCTAAACAAATATGACTAAAGAGAACTCACAGCGTCTGTCTGTTAATTTTTTTATTTTATTTTCCAATTTTCACGTAAAACGTTCGAAGTTGTCGATAAACTGTCCAGAGTTATATTTTGTTACTTTTTTTTCAAATACTTTTGGGACTTCCTTTTTTATCAGAAAGATTAGTGTCAATTTTCCGAGCTGCCGTATCTTCTTAATCACCATTAGACTCATCGAACTCTTTCCAAATTTTCTGCACTGTCCTCAAATGGATACCCAAACACTATGGAATGTTTGTATTAGAGCTTCCGGCGATAATGCAAAACAGTGCAGCATACTGTTTCCAAATTTCTGGCGGAGTTAATTGCGTCATGGTGCTCTTTTTCTCACAAACAGTGCCCAACTGACCCTACTATACTGTGCAGTCAACAAAATCAAAAACAGACGATGCGCATGCAAAAAATCACAATTATAAAATGTCGACAGTTTACCCATCGCAACCTGTATATATTCCGAACACAAACCTCATATCAACATCTACGAGTGTGACTTTCTGAATGGGCTCGGGTAACTTGTTAAAAGGTGGGGTGAAATCAAATGTTAAAGGTCGGTGGAACTAAATCTGATGCGTGTTTGTGGGGGGAGGGTCGATCAAGTATTAAAAACGGAAAATTAGCTTTTCTTGTTAATTTTGAAAATTAATAGCAGTAATGATTTTAGACAAACGATACAGCTCAGGTCAATCTTCTTTAAGTGCCGTGTCCTTTTAGGACGTAGGCGATCATGGCTCCCCACAATTTTCTGTCCTTCGTAGTTCTTAATAAATTGTTTCATTTTGTTATTTCTCTTAAACCCTGTCGCGCCACACATTTGCTCAAGCTGTTGTTGTTATGCGCTGTTTTCCTCTGTCCCTCTTGCCTTCACTATGCCCGGTGAGTATCAAATTTTCCAAGCCCTCTTTCCTCATTATGTGACCTAGATATTTCATCTCTCTCTTTCTGATGTTAAATTTAAGTTTCCCTTTGTATTTTCTCTAAGACTTTGTCGTGGCTCACATCCTTTTGTAGAACCATCTGTGAGGAGATGGGCTGACATTCACTGTCATATAGAAAAACTGATTAAGTTCAGTCCTCGATTCTTCGTTTTAACGATTTTTTCTTAATCCTGGGGTTAGTGCAGGGGTCTCGTACCCCCAACTCCGAATCTGTGACACGGTCCCCCAGCTCTACTACTTCTCAATTTTCATAAGGTGGTATTCATATAAAATATACATTTTATTGTAACATAATTATGTATAATAATGGATCATATATAAGTAAATAATTCAAAGAAAATTGAAAATAAATACAATTTATCTAACTAAAAATTAAAGATATGTCATAATAAATAATTTCATTTTAAATAAATCACTGTTTTGTGGGATGTTCGTTGTGGTGCAGTGGATATCAACTCGGAAAGACAAATCGGGCGAGCCGAGTTCGAATTCCGGTTGAAATCCTTCCATTCACTTACGCACAAATATATTTGGGAAAGGTATTAAACCGTCTCTTCCCTCCAGTTATGGGTTAAATAATAGAACAGATTGGGTTCTGTAGCCTTGGCTGGCATCAGTCTACCGCAGAAAGCAGTGGCAACCTACTGTGGGATAATTGTCTGCCCTGTCAGTCACGTCTCTTTCGAGAGGTGATCGCCCAAAGCGTGTATCACGTATGACTGAATGTTTTGTGGCTATTTTTAATATCATCTTGATATTTTTCTTGTAAAAATGTTAAATAATTTAACACGTTGTGGATAAAAAATATAGTGAATTTTATATAGTGTTTTCGTTGTTTTTTTAGGGGGTTGTGAGGAAAGGTTTTAGCATGAGCAAAACAAATTCACGGATTTGAACAAAAAAATCAGAATATCGTCAAAATATGCAAATAATGTTTTCCCTTTAATAATAGTTGTGCTTAGTTTAATCTGTAACGAATATAAATGTAGATAGAAAAAGCAAATGTTGATAAGATGCGGAGGGTTACAAAATCACTGCCTGGATCCCGCAATCCAGCTTGTCTCCCCCACTAGTTTTTGGGGCTCGGGGTAGTACACGTCGGCCCAGCTTAATACTCTGCTTAGCACAGTAGCATTGTCATAAGTAAAATGCCAATTTTGGTCTTTTATTTTGTTTCAACACCCTTCGTGGATAATATCAAACCCTTAATCGATCATTTGATCGAAGAATTTAGTTATACATTTTTATCTGTCTTCATGTCATCTCAAAGATTATTCCGAAGAAAATCTTAGTTTCAAGATCTGATCTCTAACCCATTCTGAGCAAAGGAATATTTTTTTAAAAAAATTATCAACCTCAAGCCTTCTCCATATCCCAGCTGAAAAAAAAAAATAGTCCAGCCTATTCATACTTTGTCGTCTGCTGCGTTTATGCACCCGACCCACGAGCCATTAACTGTATTCTACCCACCCGGTTCTGTACGCAGTTTCCACCCTCACCACTCACCAGTTTGTTATATTTATTTTATTTACAATTAACCCTGAGCGATTCAATAGTTCTTGCGTGAGAATGATTTGGTTTCCAGAATCAAACACGGAAGATCTACGTGATGGCGGTCACGTCACTGTTTGAAAAAAAATCTCGAAGCTACAAGAATTTTTAGTGAGGTCACACAGTATGAATTTCGGTTGAAAATGTAAATTTAATTAGTGGCGTCAAATATCCTCAAAGCTTCATCCAAATACCTATATATATATATATATATATATATATATATATATATATATATATATATAAAACTACTAAAATGTTGTAAGTTTAAAAATGTATTTTTTTGACAGTATTTATTTCCATTATAATATATATATATATATATTTGATATTTCAGACCGCCCTCGGCCTTTCATCAGAAACAAATAATTTTAAAATTAAAATCATTTGTTTCTGATGAAAGGCCGAGAAAGATCTACGTGATGGCGGTCTCGTCACTGTTTGAAAAAAAATCTCGACGCTACAAGAATTTTTAGTGAGGTCACACAGTGTGAATTTCGGTTGAAAATGTAAATTTAATTTGTGGCGTCAAATATCCTCAAAGCTTCATCCAAATATATATATGCATATATATATATATATATAGGAAAAACTACTAAAAGGTTGTAAGTTTAAAAATGTATTTTTTTTTTACAGTATTTATTTATATATATATATATATATATATATATATATATATATATATATATAGGAAAAACTACTAAAAGGTTGTAAGTTTAAAAATGTATTTTTTTTACAGTATTTATTTATTTCTCTCTCTCTCTATATATATATATAGGAAAAACTACTAAAAGGTTGTAAGTTTAAAAATGTATTTTTTTACAGTATTTATATAT